>VMDO01000247.1:0-342500 GCA_007922755.1 Pedetes capensis | reverse complement strand
TGGGTTCCAGGCCTCCCTCTCAGCTGCTGGTAGTTCCTTAGCCCATGGCAGCACAGCTTCTGCCTTCCCCTGTCATTCTCCCTGTGTGCGTGCCTACGTCCAAATCTCCCCTTCGTATGTTGGATGAGGGGCCTGCGCTACTCTGGAATGATATCATCTTCATTGCTTACATCTCAACAACTATATTTCCAAATAAGCTCATGTTCTCAGGTATTGGGGGTTAGAACTCCACCATGTGAAATCTGGGGGCATGCAATGCAACCCATAATAAAAGGAAACTAAGGTACCTTATTATTGATTTTCCCCAAGTGAAGGCAACTAGGACAAGGCACCTCCGGGATTTGAAGCCCTGACAGCTGTCCTCTTACCTTGAACTGCAGTACTAAATGCAGCAGAGCCCTTGAGTCTTCAGAGCTGGATCTGAGTGCTGGGCTTTGCGTCCATCTGGCTCAGAAGGAAAGAAAGGGCACTGAAGAAGATTGAGAGAGGACACCCTCATTGAAGCAGGTGTTTAATATTCAAACACTTGGCCACCCTTCAATGCAAACATGTGAAGATACCTCCCTGAGACACAGCAGCCAGAGGGCAGAGATTGATGGGGACTGGTGGGTGGTGCTCCCCTCCCTCTCCTCCCTGGCCCTCTACCTCCCTGCACCTGCCCCCTACCCCTTCACAGACAGCAGGGGCCAGCTGTTCGCTAGCTGATGGGCAGAGTAGAAGGAGGCTGCTGAGCAGGGCACAAAACTGGTTCCTTGGGGGATTTAGTCGATTTCTCTGCACAGAAAGATCTTTTTACTCCTCTGAAAGGTGGGGCCCAAGTGGAGATAAAAATATCTTTGGTCCTTTTTCAGACCTCACCAGGCCATCAGTCACCAGAAGGGCGGATGGATAGCAGTGACAGCATGTGGCAGAGGCTGTTCACCTCATGCCACGCAGGAATAGAGGGAAGGGTACAGGAAGGGGCCAGGGTGAGGAGAAGCCTCAGGACACACCCCCAGGGACTTACTTCCTCCAATCAGGTCCCAGCTCCTCCTTTTCCCACTTCCTACTCATGCCATCCTAGTAGGGATCCATCAGGGGATAAATCCATTGATGGGGCCCCAGCCCTCAGGCTCCAGTCACCTCCCACAAACCCATCAGATGACAACCAAGCCCCCCACCCACAAGCCTGGGTGGGCCACAGTTCCTATTCAAAGCATAACACCCATCCTCCTATCTCTCCAGCCATGGCCCCATCTGTGAGGAATGACCCAAGGCATAAGGGAGATTGAAGTTCCAAGGATGAAGACCTCAGCTCTTCCTCTGGACCGCAGAAGGCAGCATCCATGAGGCAGGATTATGGTGGATGGGATGCAGAGAGCTACAGGGTAGAGGTGGGTGTGGCCCCAAGTCTACTAAGCTTTCCATATCTGTTAGGTTGTCCTTCTTCGTAGACATGTTTCTTGCTAAGTTCCAGGCTTTTGGTCCAGAGAATGACCTCTCTGCTTTAACCCTAAGAAACCCACAGTCTAGAGAAGATAGAAAAAGACTCAAAGAACCCAAAGGGAAAAATTTCCTTTCCTCACACTCTTCCAGCTCACCATTATGAAAGGTGAATTTCAGGTGGAGAAAGCATGGACGGAAAAGTGAGGACCTTCCTGCACCTGTAGCAATGAGCAGCCTTGGGATGGAGACAGAGAATGTGGAGTCAAAGCAAACAACATGCGTTTCCTGTACCTGCCACTTTCTGCCTTTGTGACTACAGGCCATGCCTTTGACCTCTGACAGCCTCGGTTTCCTCATCTGCAAAATGGGAACACTTACCATTCCCTACTCCTAGGTTTCTTGTGAAGATTGCACGGGAGAATTTGAGTGCAGGACACAGCAAATTCCTCCAAACTGGGAATCATTTTTATATTTTTATTGACCGTAATCCATTTAGAAAGGCTTGCTGCTGCGACTGTTTTACTACTCTGATCCTGATCTGGGATTCTTGAAACCTTCCAGATGGGCTGAGAATTGACTGTGATGGATGATGGCGCCGCATTGGGAAGAAATAATTCATTCTCTACCAGCCGTAGAGATGACGCACGATGCAACATGCTCATGGCCAGCCTCGCTCCCCTTCCCCCTGGTGAATGTCCCTTATTCTCTTAGCAGGTGTTCATTATTCCCTTGTCACACATCCATATAAGCAGGTCTGGCATTACTGAAGGGCAGGAGAGTGGAAAGCTTGGGCCAGGGCATGCATACTAGAGCCTTTCAACAGACAGACTGGCTCTCATGTGGCCTGGTTGATGGCAAATGCCTAATCCTTTTACCAGGCTCTCGGTTGGGAGGACCAGGGTGTAGGTCTGCCATGAGACCCACATAGCTATCACTTGCTTTGCAGGTCTTAATGTTTGCAGGGAGCTCCTGCTTACATTTTGCTCGGGATCAAATTCCAAGGTCTTGCCCAAGCTCTGTAAGATATGGGGCGTGCTCTACCAGGGTACAGAATAAAGGAACTGCAAACATTTGTTCTCTTCAGGCCTCCAGACTCTTAGCTCTGTGAGTAGTCCAATAAGACATGGTAGCATCTAATGGGATGGGATCCAAAGGTTATCTGGAAGCATCCAACAGAGCCTACAGGACCTTCTGAGGAAGGCTGACTTGTTACAGCAGCCAGGTAAGCCAACTTTTACAAAATTGATGAGAAGTCACATCCCGCTAGAGGAACCATTGTAGAGCTTACGATCTGATGGCACTTAGGACATTCACAGTGTTGTGCAGACACCACTTCTGCCTACTTCCAAAGCGTCTCCATTTCTCCAGAAGGAAATCCTGTTCTTCTTAAGAAGCTGCTCCCGTTGCCCCTCCCGCTAGCCCTTGGCAACCACCAACCCACCTTCTGTTTCTATAAATTCATCTATTCAGGACATTTCTTAGAAATGAAATCATAGATGATGCTTGGCATGTCTTCTTTCAGTCGATGCTATGTTTTCCTGGTTCATCCACATTGTAGCCTGGCCTAGCTCTTCATTTCTTTCTATGCATGAAGAATATTCTGTTGCATGGATGGACCACGTCTTGTTTATCCATTCATGCATCGAGGGGCATATGTGTTGATTTCACCTTCGTTGTTGGGAATGATGTTGCTACTAACATTCACATACAACCGTTTGTCTGAGTATCTGTTTTCAGTTTCTTTGGGCATACAAGTAGGAGGGAATTTGCTAGATCATATGGTAATCATGTTCAAGGAACCCTTATTTTACTTAATGATGACCCCAAAGAACATGAGTACTGAGCCTAATTATCATTCCTAATTTGTAAATTAAACTTTATTATCCTTATTATCATTATCTGTTGTTATTGTTAGGTGCCGTCAAGTAGATTCCAACTCATAGTGACCCTAAGTACAACAGAACGAAACACTACCTGACACTGTTCCATACCCGGCACAGTGTCAGTACTTCTCTGCCATTTGTAGGGTTTTCAATGGTTAATTGTTTCAGGAGTGGGCTGCCAGGTCCTTCTCCCAAGCCTACAGCACCCGGTATTCCTAGCTGGTCTCCTTTCCAAGGACTGACTACACCCAACCCTGCTTAGCTTCTGAGACCTGATGAGTAATAGACTTGCTTTTGTGTAGACATTTGGGATGACACAAATTTCTAATTTCTCTTTTCACACTGGCTGTCAGGAAGCTGAAGAGCAGCTATGTGGCTCACCCTGGCAAATGAAGACAGGCAGGTCAGCCTCTTTTCTTGTGGTTTTATGCCCTCACTGTTAATGATGCTTTCAAGAATAAATAGGCTAACCAAATAACCAAATTACCTTTGGTTATTTTGGTTGTATTTCATATATCATTGGATGTGGCATCAAGATTTTTGAAAAGTAAAACAGCACATGAGCTAACTATATTAGATTCTATTTTTTTTTTCTGCTGTAACAAATTACTGCAAACCCAGTGGCTTAAAACTAGAAATTTGATATCTTCCAGGGATCAGAAAACCAAAATGTGCTTCCCAGTGCTAAAGTCCAGGTGTTGGAAAAGGTACATTTCTTTTGGAAGCTCCAGGGCAAAAAAGATTTCTTGTCTTTCCCAGTTTCTAGAGGCTGCCTGTGTTCCTTAGCCCGCAGCCCTGCACCTGTCTATCCTCTGCCTGTGTAGTTGTCACAGCTCCTTGTCTTACTGACCTTCCTACCTCTGTCTTATAAAGAACACCGTGAAGACATTGGGCCTGCTCAGATAATCCAGGATCATCTCTTTATCTTGAGATGCTTAACTTAGTCACACTTGCAAAGTCTCTACCACATATAGTCACACATTCACAGACTCCTGGGGTTCTGGGAATTAGGAAGTGGACAGTGTGTGTGTGTGTGTGTGTGTGTGTGTGTGTGTGTGTGTGTGTGTGTGTAGATTATACTAATTTCTGCCCACCAAGTTCATAGCTCATTATTTATGCTAGCAAGGCAGTACCTGGTGAGCTGGGATCTTGATCAGATCATGTCACAATCATTGTTTAAGACCTTTGAACAAGAATAATGATCAATAAGGAGATGGGATTTTTGTTTTTGAAGTTCATTCTTTCTAGGGAAATTGGGGTGTCATGCTTCATGAATTAAATGCTCAAGTCTATCCTGAGTCCACATGCCCATGGTCTCCCCTTTCCATTGCCCAAATTGCCCAACTGACTTCTCCCACTTTCCTCCTCCCTTTTTCACCAGCAAGTGCTGTGATCCTTAAGCCATCTCCCCAGGGTCACCTGTGCTGTGGCTGACACCTCTCCTTGTGGGTTGGAGGTGTGGCTGATACGCAGTTTTAATTAAGCAGGTGAATGGTGTTGTCCTAGTGCAAAGTCTGAGGGGTTTTGGAATCAGGTCTTGACCATTCTGCTCCCGAGGGAAACCCAGCTTTCCTTTCCAGTTGGCCGTGTTTCACCTTCCTTTGGATGGCTCTGAAAGCCTGACCTTCTTGGGGACCATCAGGCAGGAGGCTCAGAACAATCACACCTCTCTCCGGGTGTGATTCATTCATAGCACTGCTTCATTGCCCTCAGTGACACTCTGTCCTTGCCCTGACGAGGCTTCCTTGCTCTGTTAAACCTCGTCACTCCAGGAGATCAGGCAGGTGTTTCTGGAGGTGACGATCACATTGCAGGCCCTCGTGGGGGCAGAAACCGTCTTACGTTGTCTCCATGCTCACAGGGTTCATTGCAGGCACCACTACTGTGGAGAAGCCCAATGGTTCGTTCTCAAAATTAAAAGCCTAAGAAAGCCTGTTTCTCTCAAAAGAATGCACTTTTCCCAACTCTATCTTTTCCTAAAGAGACAAGATTGGGAGCAGAGTCTGGTTTGAATCTCTAGCTTTATTTATTGGTTGTGTGAACGTTAGCAAGTCATGGGAACTTGTGGAATTTCGGTTGCTTCTGGGGGTGGGGTGCAGGTGTACACTCACACATACATGCACACATGGGAACATTTCTATGACAACAGAAGTGTATTCCTGAAACTTGACTCCTGCGATAAAGCTTTAAGTAAATACACACACAGAAGAGTGGACAAGTGGAGGGAAAGGTGTAGTCGAAATTAATAGGTTATGCTAGTGTTAATGAGCTGTGTGTTAGGACTTAAGTGTTCTCTGCCTCAATTTTCTCATCAGTAAGGCGACCATAATAATAATACCTTCAGAGCTGGCCAGGAGTTTGTATTAGCTCAAATATGAGCTTGAAATAATGTCTGGCACATAAGCAGTAATTATGTTTGTTATTTTTATTAGTCTTCCTCAAGATGGAGCTGATCACTAGAGATTTATGCAAAAAGCTATGTCATAGAAAGAGTACAATAAACACTAGCTATTATCATCATGGACAACTGTTATGCACATTTGGGTCAAGATTTAGGAAGAAAGTGTCATGATTATTGGAGAAGACTGATACATACAATCTGAGTTTCCTAGTCCAAGGGGTAAAAATGTTTGCAGGAGGTAAGAGGAGAAAGTTTTCATACAGGTAAAAAGCAACTGGCAGAAAGTATTTTGGTATCATAACTAAGGATGCTAAATTAGATACCAAAGCAAGGACAAATACATCCTTGTCTCTGAACCTCTGCCCTACAGAAGATAAATGCTAGAAGTAATTAAAGAAAAATTGAGCTGATATACACATTTTGCCTTTTAGCTCACCAGAAGCTAGTAACTGCTTTCCATTGGTCAATATTTACCTCCTGAATTGAGCAATGGGAGTCAATACTTACTTCCTATCGTTAGTCCATCTATTTTCTGTACACTACACGTAAGCGGCCTATACACGCAGGCACTGATACGTTAATAGCTATATCAATAGAAAATCAACAATAATCATTTATTTTTAATGGTCATCACCACTGAAACACCAAAGAGTGCAATATGCTCAAGACAAAGAGGAACACTTAGCATGATAGATGTCTGTGGATAATTGATTTAGGTTAACAACTTCCTTTCCTAATGGTGCTAATTGCGTTAATCAACGGGCTGATTTCATCAGAGGCTTTCAAAGGCCCATTCAGGAGGCTTCCAGCTCTTTCTCTGGCTATGAGTTAGTTTCCCAGGTGAAACACCAAGGCTTGATTCATAACCATCAGCAGAACTGTTTTAGTGGTGGCTTGCATTCCAACCAATTAACCCATTCAGCATTCTCTGCCTCTATTAGAATTCACTGGGATGCTTAATTGAGTGGGTCAGGTTGGGGGCAGTGTGGACCTGGCAGTTGTGCTGGTAGTGTTGTTCAAGGCTGCCCCAATTCTTTCCTCTAAACATAATCCCCCAGTTTCCTTTATGGGCACTCATTCAATTTCATTTGGTTTTGTTATAATGGGAAAATGGGTTATGCCAAGCCAATGCACACTCCCTTGGGAACTAAAATCTTGAGCAAGATGACCAAAGAATAAGAAGAAAAAAATATGCTAAGGCTGTATTAGCTTTAGTGGGGGTGCCAGACAATCTTTCCACCTACTAGATGCTTGTTGTCAGGAACTTCCTGGCTCCATCCCCTTCCATCCTCTGACTTCTCCCATATCCTGTCAATGGAGTCTCTTCTGGTTTCTGTTGCTTGTAGTCAAACAGTTCTGACTGGCTGAGCCATCCAGCTGGCTTCATCAACCATGACAGTTCCAACAGATTGATGAGGGCTCTACCCAGTGTTGTGTTAAGAAAGATTCAGAGTTTCATCTGAGAACTGTGGGAAGAGTAGAGGTGTCAGGTGGCAATACCTGCATAGGGCGAGTGGCCTTTTTGAGGGGGTTGGGATAGAAGAGTATTCATGCTTAAGACACAGAGCACCATGGGTAAGGGAGGTGGCTATGGAACCAGCATGCCTGAGATCACAGCCTCTTTCTCTACTCCTTTGCTACATGATCTTGGAGACATCATTGAACTCTCTGGATCTCAGTTTCCTCAACAGTGAGGATACTCAGATCTCTTCTGGGCCGGCCATGGGAATGAAGCAAGTTAACAACAAGGGAAGGACTTATGACCACGCATGGCTCATGGAGAGGGCTAAATAGCATGCTTTCTGCTGCTTTGGGTACTGTATCGTCATTCTACTTGGGGCATAGATGCTATAAACCCTGGCAGGGAATGACTGCCTGATTGAACAGGAGACTGGATTAGCTGCAAGTGTGAGGTAAAACCACGGATTCTGGAATATTCTGCAGATTAATGTTGGTGGATATAGTCATGGTTTCCTTGATTTGGTTCTCTGCAGGTGTCTTTCTGTGAGGTAGCTGCATGCAACTTGGGCCCAAATTTCCTTTCTTAAGTTTTCTATGAAGGATGAAACCACCTGATCCAATGTATGCTCGCTGTCCCTCTGCCCACCCCCACTTTTGTCCTTAGCCAGCGTCTCTCTTTCTAGCATTGCTTTTTGCTCATTGTTAGTATGTGTCATCGTTCATTTGTCACCTATTCTAGTCTTCTGTCTAAGGCAAAATCAGTGAATTATTTTTACCCCCCATCCCCAAAGCTTAAGTTGCCTGATTATTGATAGGAAGTTTATTTAACAAATTAATCATAACACAGGAAATATTCTGTGTGAGCATCTACTGCATATAGTCTCTATGTATATCTCATATTTATTAATCCCCTTTTCATTACCACAGCTAATGTTTACTCTTTTCTTATTATGCACCCAGCCACTATGATGAACTTGACATATATTTTGTCATCGCAACATCCCTAAAGCCTAAGAGAGAGAAGTTCTTTCCTCTGTTTCACATGTGAGGAAGCTGAAGCACAGAGCCATTCAGGAACCCACAGCACATAGCAAACAGAGCTGCAGGTTACACCAAGGTGGCTTGGGCTTCCGGGTTTCATGATGTCCTGCTGCCTCCAAGCTCTCCACCTTCTCAAAGCCTGGGAAAGCAGAAAGAAGAGAAGAAAAGAAAGTTCTAATGATACTGTTGCTTAAGTAATTTAAAGGATTCCTATTCTGAACCATGGGATTAATAATAACCACATTGTTTTTGTTGGTTTGTAGCTGTCCAGTTGTATCCAACTCAAAATGATCCTAAGTACAACAGAATGAAACACTGACATTGTGTCATGCACATGATTGTTTTATGTTTGAGCCCAATGTTGCAACCTCTGTGTTTCTTTTCATTTTAAGTTGTGCTATATCTGCAAAAGGAGGTCCCAGGGGCTTTCCTCCATTCCTGTCATGAAGGTCAACTCTACTTTGAGGCAACTCCCAGTTCCTGAACTCCTTCCAGCCTGGAGGGTTCATTTTCCAGCACCATATTTGACAGTGCTTCTCTGCTATTCATGGGGTTACCAATGGCTAATTGTTTTGAGAGTAGGCTGCTAGGTCCTTCTCCCTTGTCTGTCTTAGTCTGGAAGCTCAGCTGAAACCTGTCCACCATGGGTGGCCCTGCTGGTATCTGTAATTCCAGTGGCCTAGCTTTCAACATCACAATAACACAGAAGCCCCCACAGCACGACAGGCTGACAGACATGTGGTGGATTATAATAACCATAGCTGTCATTTATTGAGTTTCTGCTTAGTTACAGGCATTGGGCCAAATGCTTCATAGCATTGTGGTTGAGTGTTATCTCAATTTATAAGTGGAGTCTCTAAGGTGGGCGCCCTTACTGTTTCTGTTTTACAGACCCAAGGGACAGAGTTTGAGGGGACAATAGTGGGTACTAGAGGATGGGGGTGAGGAATGAGGAGACCTGGGTTAGTGGGTACAAAGGCACAGTTAGATGGGAGGAAATAGTTCTGGCATGCTGTTACACAGAAGAGTGACTATCATTAACAAAATTGTGTAGTACCATTCAAAATAGCTAGAAGTGAGGGTTGCAAATATTCTCATCACAAAAAATGATAAATGTTTAAGATGAAAGCCTGAACATGCAGAGTTAGCGATTACCCAGTGTTTACATGCATGAAGGCATTGTACCCTACCCCATAGACATGCTTGGTTATTATATGCCAATTCAAAGAATAAACACATTTTTTAAAAGGAGACAGGTACTTTGAGTCTTCTCAGGAGTCTCTGGAAGTGATGCCTCAACATGAGACAAGATTGGAGCGAAAATGCTTTATTTAGGGGGGATCCTGGAGCACAGGCTGAGGGAAGACAAGTGGGAGGGGAGCCCGAGGGTGTGCTGTTGAGCATGTCCCTGCTGTGGGCGACAAGTCCCAGGCCCACCCAGGAGAGTGCCGTGAGGTGATGAGGACTCGCTGGAGATCCGAGGCCAGCTCCCAGGGGCCAGTGATGGAAGGCTCCTGGGCCAGAGCCTTAATTCAGGCCCCTTCCTTCCTGTCCTGGACACAGGCAGACAAAGCCTCCAGGCTCAGGAGTCCCCGTGCAGAGAGCTGCAGTCTGACCACCTGCACTGACATGGTAAAAGATATTGGGAGCTGGACTGAGCCACTCTGGCTCTGCCACGCTCAAGCTGATTTACTTCTTGACCAGACACCTGCTCCCTGCAGCCAAATCCTTGCTCACTTAAATAATCCTGGAGAAAAGCCATGGGTCCCCTTTCCCCTTGCCTTACCCGTGGTTCCCTCGCTGTTGTTTACCCTCCACCCTACCCAGGTCAAATCCGCACTCCCCAGGAGCCTCAGCGATCCATGCGGCCTCAGCTTCCTGGAAATAGAGCATAGGAGACAACTGCATTACCAGGTTTTCTTTTGTTTTGTTTTTACCAATTTGGGGAAAATCGTCTGAGGCTCTGGCTCCTATTGCCTTCTGGTTCAAGAATGGCTTCAACCTAGTCTCCTTTCTCTTGAAGCCTAGTGCATTACTATTAGTAACAGTATTGATTTTTAAAGATGAGTCTGTTACTGCACCTATTTAACAGTTATTGAACTCCCCACGTTTAAATATTTACTCTGCATGAGTCCGACCTGTTGGTCCTGCCTCATCTCTGACGTCGGGTGGATTGCCATCCTCGGACTTCCGTCTTTGCAGCTTCCCCAAATAGCAAACTTCAAACATGACTATATGACTTGGTATGCTTGGGGGCCTGGGAGTTTGGAGCAGGTAACTGTTAGGTATAACTGAGATTCAATATGAAATCTAGATGTGAGCGCACCCCAACTCTTGTCATGTTTCCTTGGTTCATTGATTGATTGATTCATTTCTTCTGTGCCTACTCTGTTCCAGGCACACAGTAACACGCTGGCCCAGCCTGGGGAAGGCAACTGTGTGTTTTCTTGTTATACGTGATCCATCATTTTAAATACCAAAGGTGCAAGGCCGAGTGTCTGAAAACTTTGAGGTCACAGACTTCTATAAGAATCTGATGAAATGCAACGATCTTGCCTAGGTCAGCCCACCATTCTGTCCTCAGTTTCCCAGTGGGCCACCCATGGGTTCTGGGACTCTGAGAATCAGAGTGAGAATGGGGGACATTTAGTTCCTGAAGGTTTGCCTCTTCGTTTAGCAAACTCCCAGTAGACAATCATTTTTCTCCCCATGTCTTTCCTAAAATTTGAGCAGGGTAAAGGATATTGGTTAAATGAAAATCCTATGTACTTAAAAATTTATATTTTAAGCATTAGTTCTTTGTGTAAGACAGCTGTTCCTGCATAAGTGCACTTTATAGGGACAGTAAATATTCCCCTCTCCACTTTCAAGATCATAGCCTTTGTACTGACAAGACAGACACATAGAGATTTAACTCATCTCTCGTGGTTTGCCAAGATCTCTCTAAAAAGGTCAGAAATGATCACTATCAGCATTTAAACCTTGTTCAGTTATTAATCACCACAATCTAGACCAAGGCTGCTTTTTGTTGTTGTTGCTAGGTGCCGTCAAGTCGGTATCTGACTTACAGTGACCCTGAGTACAACAGGCGTAACACGATTGTCAGTGCTTCTCTGCTGTTCATAGGGTTTTCAATGGCAGATTGATTTTTGGGAGTGGGTTGTCAGCTCCTTCTTCCAAGCCTACAGCACCTGGTGTTCCCAGGTGGTCTCCATCCAAGTACTAACCAGGCCCAACCCTGCTTAGCTTCTGAGATCTGATGGGATTGGATGCCACAGGGCTACAGCTACAGGCTTGACTGTTTTAGGTGCAACACACTCTATATAAAGGAGGCTTGACAGCTGCAATTTTCTCTTCTTTGTTTTTGTTTGTGGTGCTGGGGACGGAACCCAGAACCTCACACATGCTAGGCAAGTGCTCTTCCTCTGACCCATAGCCCAAGCCTGTCAAATTCCAGTTATAATCACAAACTTAAAAAATATTGAATGTTGTTTTCTTTCTGATGCAGCATATATTACTGCTGTTGTTAGGTGCTGTGGAGTTGGGTCTCACTTATGACGACCCTCATAATGTCTTCAAAGGCTGATTATTTTAGGATTGCTTCGGGAGAGGATTGCCAGGTCCTTCTCCCATTTTTGGAATGCTGGGGATTGAACCTGGGTCCTCAGAGAATGTGGAGCAACACTCTACCATATGTTGTTGTTGTTGTTGTTGTTGTTGTTGTTGTTAAGTGCCATTGAGTTGGTATCCAACTCATAGTGACCCTATTGTACAACAAGTGAAATAGTATTGTTAAGTGCTTCTCTGCTATTCATAGGGTTTTCAATGGCTAATTTTTTTTGGCGGGGGGGGGAGTGGTCCTTTCGAGGTCTTTCTCCCAAGCCTACAGCACCTGGTGTTCCCAGGCGGTGTCCAAGTATTAACCAGGACTGAACCTGCTTAGCTTCTGAGATCTCACCCGATTGGACACCACAGTGTTATGGCTGCAGGCATTCTACCATATGTTGTTTTTGTTGTTAGGTGCCGTAGAGTCCTGTCAAGCTCATAGTGACCCTCATAGGGTTTTCAAAGGCTGATTGTTTTGGGATTGCCTTGGGAGTAGATTGCCATGTCGTTTTCCCATTTTTGTGGTGCTGGGAATCAAACTCAGGACCACAGAGACTGCAGGGCAGCGCCCTATCAACTGAACTAAATTCCAGCCCCTCTCTACCATAAAGTATATTTAAATTGTGTCAAACATTAAATTATATACTCATAACATTTTGTCACATATTTATGCATAAAACATCTTTTGTTTATTAAGCATTTCTTATATATTCTTTACTTGCATTATTTTGCTTTAATCTTACAGAGGCCCCATGAGATAGATAATGTCATGAGCCCCATTTTTCAAATGATGAAAGGAAGCTTGAGGGAGAATGTCAATTTGCCCAAATAAGTCCAGGTTCAAAGTGATGAAGCCAAGGTTTGCTCCTAAGATCTCTGACACCAAGTCTCATTTGTTGAAGGACTATGCTTAGTCCACTACCCAAAGGTGGCTTTAGTTAACATTTTAGAGTTTTTCCTTATTACTGATTTTCAAAACTTTTTTGAAATGATAAAATTTTATTTTGTATTCCACCTTTTATCCTAGCATCAGAAGTATTTCCTTTGCATGCTAGGAAAAGCTCTTTAAATATATTTAATTGCTACTTAATAGCTACTTAACCATTCTCTGATGGATGGACATTCAGGAACTTTCAAATATATTATAAATAACACTGTCAGGGACATTTTAAAGAATGAATAGTATATATAGACTGATTTTGAAAAAAGACAGTCTATGGCTTTCAATTCTATACGATTTTTGTTTGTTTGTGATTTAAGGAGGTGAACATATTTTTCAGGCCAAGAATGAGTCTTTGCATTTAACCTTTCTCTGTTTGAAACCAATTTCTCAAAGGTGAATTCTCTCTCTCTTTTTTCTTTTTTCTTTTCTTTTCTTTCTTTTCTTTTTTTTTTTTTTTTTTTTTTTTTTTTTTTTACTTTTTGAGGCAGAGTCTCACTAAATTACACAGACTGCCTCTGGTCTCAAACTTGTGATCTTCCTGCCTCTGCCTCCTGAGTTGCTGGGATTACAGGTGTGAGCCACCACGCCTGGCTTCAAAGGTGAACTCTTAAAAACACTTGACTCACCTTCTTTTCTACATTCCGTAAGTGACTTTTTATTTCATAGTATCCAAACATTCAAATAATACTTTCAAAATATCTGCCCTGTGAATTACCTAATGCCATCTACAGGTGCACGGAAATGAGGAACAGACAATCCCAAGAAGTGGCAGTCCTAATGTACTTGAGAATTGGCTTTGGAGTGTGTTCTATGAATGAGAACAGCAATTTTGCCTTATAAATTCAATTCAACTAATAATAAAAATCATTTGGCATTCTCCAACTATCTGTTAACTCCAGATGGGTAACGATTGGAGAAATATTTGCTGTGTTCTTTCGTCTGTTGCACACAGTGTCGCTATGAGTAGGATCCGACTCAACAGCACCTAACAACAACAAAGCAAAAGCAAGCCCATGTGGAGGCTTGTTTAAACTACTCCTTGCTCGCCTGCCATCATGCAGTTCATTGCAGTATATTATAGTTTCCTATAGATGTGACCATCCTCCACTGCGTTGAGAGTTTCAGGAAGCCTTGAATGTGCAACCAGTGGGCTATAGTGTCCCCAGGATTTATGATCTAAAACTGGCACATGGTGAGCATTGAGAAAGTTGTGTTCGAAAGAAGTAAACAAGCAGGAAGACCAGACACAGACCATCTTGCCAAAACAATGGGAAAGGACTGCCTTCATTACGAATCAGATACAGGAAGACTTTCAAACCTTCTTTTCAAGCGTTGGAAGGGAGAATCTTTTAGAACCACATGACTCGAGGAATGTGATGAATCCAGGTGGCCCCTAGGGCCCAGGGGATGCCCTTTGATGGCATGGTTGAATTGAATTCAGTCACACTTCTAAGTCACTATATGAAAGCTGTAATTCTAGTCCACTTCCAAGGGGCTGATTTCGATGGCATTTGGGGGAACCTTTTTATGTTTCATTGGTTCCCAGATAAGCTGTGTCATGGTGCACAGAGTGGGTGGACAACCCCTGCCTCACCCTTTCTCAAATCGCTTTGTTTTTCTTTTTTCCATGTAGACCACCTCTGACAGGCAGGATGATCTGGCTCAAACCTTTCGCCTGCTCAGAGAGACACTCCTGGTTCTGGCTGTTTCTGCTTAGATATCATCTCTCAGCTCTAGCTGCCCAGTTGGTGGCCTCGCCTGACTGCCCCATGGCACTTTATTCTCTGTTCTCCACCCAGGCTGTCCAGGTCAAGAATTCATTTATGGCGCTGTGAAATGCTGGCCTTATCAAGGGGTTTTATGGGTTAATATCCACACACTTCACCTCCCTTACCTTTGGTCCTGATGCCGATGTTTGCAGTACAGGTTTAAACTTGAGCGAGGGGGCCAGAGGAGGAAGAAGGCAATTAAAAGGCTCCCAGTTGCCTGCTGACCCTGTTGGGAGCAGGTAAGACTTGCCCAGGTGTGGGCAGGGGGCCCTTCACCCTGAGCGCTATCTCTAGGAGGAGATAAATTCACAGTTAATAAAGATAAGGGCTCCCAGAAATGCCCTGAGCCAGGACTGTGTTGCCAGCCCAGCCCAGCCCAGCCGATCAAAGGCAGCTGTGACTAATTCCCTCTGTGGGAAATATTGGGGTTAGAGAAGGTTTCATGTCTCAGGGCTGGGGGAGAAAAACAAGAGAGGGTAAAAACTGTTCTGAATCCTGGTTTTGTCACTTAACAGCCAAGGCGCTTGGGCAAGGGTCTTTACCTTTTTAAGACTCAATATGTTGTTGTTGCTAGGTGCCATTGAGTCGGTATCCGACTCATAGCGACCCTGTGTACAACATTATTGTCAGTGCTTCTCTGATGTTCATAGGATTTTCAATGGCGGATTGATTTTTGGGAGTGGGATGTTGGGTCCTTTTCCCAAGCCTACAGTATCTGGTGTTCCCAGGTGGTCTCCCATCCAAATACTAACCAGGGCCGACCCTGCTTAGCTTCCGAGGTCTGACAGGATTGGATACCACAGGGCTATAACTGCAAGCCTCAATATACAAAGACTTAAACCTCCACCTTTTCTATCTTGGGGTTCTAGGGAGGAGGGACAATGTGTGGAAAGCAGCAGGTTCATGGTGAGCAGAGTAGATGCTCAAGGGTGGTAGATTTCCCCTTTCTTTTCTCTCCTTTGACAGTGGTTTTGAGGGTAAACTGATAGAGGCTGAAGCCATCAATCCACTTGCTTTTTAGTTTTATTTTGTTTCTATGTTAGTCCTAGAGGGTTGAACCCAGGGCCTCACACATCCTAGGCAAGCACTCTGCCAATGAGCTGCACCTCCAGCCCTGTTTTTATTTTTTACTTTAAGGCAGGGTCTTGCTAAGTTGCACAGGCTGCCTCTCGCCTTCAATTGAGACCCTCTGCCTCAGCCTCCAGTCTCTGGGAGTGTGGGCATGAGCTGCCACACCAGCTACATCAGTTCACTTATGAAGACACTGACCCCGAAACAGGCAGGTGAAGCACCTACCAAGTACCAGAAAGTAGGCTCAGCAGAGAGCCTAAAGAACAGAGTACAAAAAAATATACAAAACAAGCATCAGAATGGAAAAGGCTGCCCTTATTGACTGTGTCCTAAAGAGGGACCGGAAGCAGAAACACTGACAGCTGTCACGTGTTGACCGCTTACTACATGTAACACTTTCCTTGGATTTTCTCCTTGAATCCTCATAACCAGTCTCTGAAGTAGATACCATGATTAGCCCATTATACAGCAGGGACACTGAGGCTTAGGATCATTAAGTAACTCACGCCCAGTGCTAATGGAAGGGTGTACGGTGTCCTTGCATAGGAAATCACAGGGTGTTCTAAGAGGATAAATATCAATGTTCTGCACATGGTGGAATTTTCCTGACTCAGTTGCTTCCCCATCACTAATCCAAAGTGTGTGGTCCGTGGCCCAGCAGGATGGACACACCTGGGAGCTGGCTAGAAACACAGAGCCCAGAACTGCAGAACCAGCCTCGTCTCAATGCGGCCGGTCCAGCCGAGGCTCCATTTCCCTGCCTGTTCCAGCTGCTAGAAGACATTCGCTTTCCTTGGCTCACGGCCCTGTCCTTTCTTCAAAGGCGGCAATCGAATTGGCCCAGTCTCTGCTTGTCCTCACAGCACCTCTGGGGCTGATCCTCCTGGCTTCCTCTCGTAAGGAACCTCCTGGTGACACTGGGCCCACCTGGAGAACCAGGATCATTTCCTCATCTCTAGATCTTTAGTTTAATCTGATTGACAGAGTCCCTTTTGCCATGTAAGGTCACATATTCCTAAATTCCAGAGATTCCAGGGCTTCTTTGCCGAAGCCCACCACCCTGCCTGCCCCTCTCTTAAAGTATATAAGTTGAGGCGTTCTTCCTGGAGCTGGGGTCAGCTGTCCAGGTCACATGCTCACCCATCCCCAGGCCTTCTGTGCATCAAGACTCCCTGGGGCTCCTTGATTTCATTTCCCCCAAGATTTCTTCTTCCCTCCTAGACCAGCTTTCTTGGTACTTTAGAGTCTCAGGAAGTTCATATTGGGCAAATATTCATTTTTATTATAGGCTTTTACACATTTTTACACATTTTTATATCTCCATCATTTTATTCTATATTTTGCAGCCCTTGAGAGTTGAACCCAGGCCTTGCACATGCTTTTGCAAGTGCTCTCCCACGGAGCTACACTGCCAGCCCATTTTTAATTTTTTGGTTTGGAGATAGGGTTTCACTATGTTGTGCAGGCTGCCTCTGGCCTTGAACTTGTGATCCTCCTGCCTCCACCTCCTGAGACTCTGGGATTACAGACGTGAGCCACCAGGCCTGGCTTCACTCTCCATGTTGAGCATGTCACCTTTACACCACAGATCCCATGCCAGAGGGTGCAGAATACTTGTTTGTTGGTTGGGATGATTTCCGTGCCACCCGCAGAGGTGGCTGAGCACTCCCAGGAAGGTTACCAGAGCAGACCAGGGTCTTGGGATGGCCAAGAGTAAACATGAACTCAGACCATCACGTCCATTACGTGAAGAAACTGTTCCTTCATTCCAAGCTCACAGAGTCCATCCCGGGGGCGGGATGAGGATGGACAGGAAGTGGTTTAAGAAAACAAACCAAGCTAGGCGTCTCCCAATGCCAATAGGCTACAAACTGGCTTGTGAGAAATGGGTCTCGGTGGGCACCATTTTCTTGGAGTCCATTGAGGGTAAACTCTGTCCTGATCGGCTTCAACAAAAGCCTAGAACTAAGTACAGGCACGAAGGCCTTGTTCTTAAAGCATCCCCATTCTAAAGTTTCAGAACTTTCTGTACTCATGCAGTACTGTCAGGGGGAGGTTTCTGAAGGGCCAGGTGGGAGCCGAGGAGAAGAGCTTCATTCTTATCAGTCTTCTGCCATCTCTCCTCAGTCTCCTCCTAATTTGCGGGAGACCTGGCTCCTGAGGACTGTGTCAAAGAGGGTGTGGCACTTGCCACCAGGACTCCCTTCTCCCGCTGATGGTGCTGTCACACCCTGATTAGTATTAATAATTGATTTATACAGCACCTTTTACAAGCCTGCAAGTCCTCGGTACACTTGGTCCCTGTGTGCACACACGCATCACCTCTCTGTCAGATGATAAGCCGCCACCCCGGTGGGGAGGCGGCGGGGTGGCGCCAGTCACTTCCATGGCGCCAACAACATGACAAGGAGACAGTTGGGTGCAGGAAGTGGAACAGTGCCTTATCTGCTCTGGTAGGGGTGGGGGAGTGGGTGGAGGTGATCCTGTGTCCTGCAATAAGTCAAAGGGTCCAACCTCTGAGAAGCACAGGTTGGGAGGCATGTTTGGGTGAGGCATGTGGCGGCTTTCCCATGGTGGTGGTGGTGATGGTAGGTGTCCTTGAGTCGGGTCTGACGCATAGTGAGCCTATGTACAACAGAAGGAACACTCTCAACGCTGGGCCATGCCCAGCACTATGTCAGTGCTTCTCAGCTATTCACAGGGTTTTCTGTGACTGGCTGTTTCGAGATTGTTTCAGGAGTGGGCTGCCAGGTCCATCTCCCATGTTTGTGGTGCTGGGGATCACAGATGGAATAAGAGAATGCCAGTGGCAGAGATGGGGTAAGGTCCACCTACACATGTGTGTGTCCTATCAGCATGTGACATGAGGCTGCTGTCAAGGAGAAGTTGAAGCTGGAGGTGGTTATCCAAGGCTCAGACCAGTGGCTGCCATATTTATGGGCTTGGGATGTAGCTAATACCTTGAGGCATCTTCATTTCTGGAGAGTTCAGAGGCTTTTCTGGCGTCAGTGTGTGGCCATCTTGGTGTCATTCTGCCTGTTGGGGTTCTTTTAAGAGCTGTAATTACTTGTATTTTTCAGTTTAAGGACATGAATTCTGAACTAACTCTATTTTGTGGCAGTTTTGAAGGAGATCATTCATGTAGAGAGAGCTTCTGCAAGTTACTGGCTGAGTGATCATGGGAAAGTCCCAGACCCTCCTTTAACTTCAGTGTCCCCATTTATAACGGTACCTACTTCACAGGGGTGAAACATAATGTCTGGCACATGGTGTGTGCTTTCTGATCATGGTGGTCGCCAGCACCTTCATCATCTTCTTTAGTTAGCAATACTTTCTTGTTGTAGTGGTTGTTAGGTGCCCTCAAGTTAGGACCGACTCATAGTGACCCTATGTATGATAGGCGAAGCAGTATTGTCAGTGCTTCTCTTCTAGTCATAGGGTTTTCAATGGCTGATTGATTTTTGGGAGTGGGTTGCTGGGTCCCTCTCCCAATCCTACAGCCCTTGATGTTCCCAGGCAGTCTCCCATCCAAGTACTAACCAAGCCTGACCTCGCTTAGCTTCCAAGATCTGAGGAGATAGACGCCACAGTGGTGTGGCTGCAGACCACACTTTCTTAGGAGAAGTTAAATATCTTATTTCAAAAAAAAAAAAAAAAATCTATCTTCCTAGAAAGGAGGGCCGACACCCCAAGAGAGGGTCCTGTGTTGCTAGGAGTCCAGTGTTCTGCCTCCTGGCAGGTCAGTGAGGAGAGCTCAGGCTTACCCAGGAGAAAAGGCCAAACTCAGAAATGAGTCAGAGTCCTTCAGTGGCCAAGTGCAAGAATGTAGAGTTCAAGAAGAACATACAAGTTCCAAGAAGGCCAGGCCATGGGGTGTGGCCTGAGATGAGGTGGAACCTTAGACTCCACAGTGACAACTCAATCAGGGTTGCTCAGCTCCATTCTACTTAGCTCCACTCTACCACTTCACGTCCCATGAACAAAGGGCAGCATCGACACGTAGGTGGGGGACTGCAGTGTCCTCTGGGAGAGCCACAAAGTCTATCCAGGTAGCAATGAGTTTAGAAGTTCTGTGGTAAAAAAAAAATCCATTAAATATGGTTTAGTTTTGTATTTTCTAAGCCCATTTAGCTCTTGGATCCCTTCCTTTTGCTTTTCTTTTTCTTTTTTTTTTTCCATAAAATAATACATACTTTCCCCGAACATACTTTGGGAGAAATTAATTTAGAGCAAGAGGATTTGGAGGAATTGTCATTTCCAAGGCTGGAAAAAAATACAGATTTTTAAAAATCTATTCCATGTGTTTTTAATGCATCCTATCTGAACATTATTTTTTAAACTTGTAAATAGACTCATCACCGCTTCTAAGCTATGGCTATTGTCCTTGGAAGTGTTGCTCTGAGATTTGGTGGTTTTTTTAGATGGCTTACTTAAAAGATGAGGAAGGAGGAATAGGTATATTCTGAATTTGTGATAATGTCAAAATTATTCACAAGAATGTCAATACGATAGTAGTAACCACTGTTAGCATGGCTACCATTTATGAAGTCCTGTCTTTGTGCCCATATATTATCTTACATAGTCCTCCAAAGAGAAAACTGAGGCTCAGAAGGGGCAGGTAGTTTGCCTAAAGTGATACCACTAGCAAGCAGCAGAGCCAACATTAGAATCTAGGATTAACCGATAGAATGAAGCCGTGTCTCTCACACTGCCACCCCAAGTGGACCTCCTAACTTTTCTTTCTCATCTATGTCCTGAATTCTTTCAGAGTGACTCCAAGGTCGCACCTACTATCAGGAGCCAGAGTGTCCCTAAGTCATTGGAAGCTGAGGTCCAGAACACTCAAAAATCTTTCTCATCCTGCCCCTTAGAAGGCTTCTGAGTCACCAAAAGTCTTTGCCATGGCAGCTGAGGCTCTCTGTAGGGGTGGACATAAGCAGATCTCCTACTTCTGGGGCTCGGTCACATGAACATTGTCTTCTGTGTATGCTGTCCAACTATGCACACACACAGACTTTACACGTGCACATGTGTGCATTAGTGTTACGTGAGTTCCGGGAGATGGACCAGTCATTCCAGTTTGTCCAGGACTGTGCCAGTTTGAACACTGAAAATCTCTTGTCCTAGGAAACCCTTCAGGCCTGGGCAGCTGGGACAGTTGGTCACCCTCGGTAAGTCTTTTGGCCTATATAAAAATTGACAGGGAGGACTTGTCTAAAGGCAAAGGGAAGCTAAGCTCAGAGCTTTCAAAAATAACCAATTCTTGCAACAGAAAAGTGCAAAGGGAGGTAGCAAGGTCCATTCTGACCATTGCCATGAACCCAAACCCCCACTGGAGAAAAAAAAAGAAAAAACTTGAACAAAGCCTTCTTCATTAAGTCCAGCACTTCACTAATTCAATGTTGTTGTTGTTATTAGGTGCCGTCAAGTCAGTGTCTGACTCATAGCGACCCTATGTACAACAGGTGAAACACTATTGTCAGTGCTTCTCGGCTATTCATAGGGTTTGCAATGGTGGATTGATTTTTGGGAGTGGGTTGCTGGGTCCTTCTCCTAAGCCTACAGCACCTGGTGTTCCCAGGCGGTATCCCATCCAAGGACTAAGCAGGCCCAACCCTCCTTAGCTTCCGAGATCTGATGGGATTGGACGCCACAGGGCTACAGCTGCAGGCAATTCCATATTTGTGCTTTTAAAATACTGCTCTTTGACTGAACTCCTCTGTTACTCAGTAAAATCATTGTAATAATAACAGCTCTCCTTCAGGAATATTTATGCATGCCCTCTCCTTCTCAGCCCTTGACATTCAGTACTTCACTGAATTTGTGCAACAGTCACCATAAGATAGGAGCTCCTTTCATGTACAATTTGACAAATGAGGAAACTGAGGCTCAGGCACGTTAGGTTACTAGAACAGGTTACAGCTAGGAGGTGCTTGAGGCAGGTGGTGTGGATTCAGATGACCTGATAGCAGACCCGGGGCACCACTCACTAAGCTATATTGCTCCCTCCACAAGTGAGCAAAAAGGTACTTTGAGAATGAATATCTTCAGCTCATAATCATGCCACAGTATAAGCTTCCTGGGGACAGTTTCTCACTCATCAATGTATCCTCTGAGAACCCAGTACACTTAGTGGATATTCAATGAATGTTTGTTAAATTGAAATGGAAAAAGTAAATCTGTGTTTTATTTGTATATAACAAAAAATATTTTGCAGAAGGTCTGGTATATTCCAGCTGTCTGCTTTTTTTTAAAAAAAAAATTTTCTCCACCAGAATAAAAGCTATTTTAATATGTCTGTCCCCCTAATCCTCCACATGTCTGTCAGCTTGTCATGCTGTGGGGCTTGTGTGGTACTGTGATGCTGAAAGCTATGCTGCTGGTATTTCAGATACCAGCAGGGCCACCTATGGTGGACAGGTTTCAGCTGAGCTTCCAGACTAAGACAGACTAGGGAGAAGGACTTGGCAGCCCACTCCTGAAACAATTAGCCATCAGTAACCCTATGAATAACAGAGAAGCACTGTCAAATGCTGTGCTGGGAAATGAGCTCCCCAGGCTGGAAGGCATTCAAGAAATGACTAGGGAAGAGTTGCCTCCTTAAAGTAGAGTCAACCTTAATGAAGAGAATGGAGAAAAGCCCCTGGGACCTCCTTTTGCTGATGTGGCACGACTCAAAATGAGAAAAAATATAGCAACTGCAATAATGGGCTCAAGCATAAAAAGATTGTGTGCATGGCACAGCGACATAGAGTGTTTAGTTCTGTTGCACACAGGGTCACTATGAGTTGGATTTGATGTGATGGCACCTAAAAACATCCCCCTATTGCATTGTAAGCTTTTATCACATATATGATAGTCCTCTTTTATGTGAAGGGTATATCCTCAAATCTCCAACAGATGCCTGAAATGGGGTACTATTGAGACCTCCATTCCAACCCTGTGCTACAAAGATGGCTACTAAGTGACTCATAGGACAGTAGTGTATACAGCATGGATATACTGCACACATGGGCCACTCCTGTCCCTGGAGGGATAGCATGGGCTACACAAGATTGCATCATGCTATTCAGAATGGTATGCAAAACTTAGGAATTGAAATTTCTGCAATCTTCCATTTAATATTTTGGGCCAGGTTGATTAAAGCCATGGAAAGTGAAACTGTGGATAAGCATATATGGCATGCATGTGTATGTGTGTGCATATATATATGTGTGTGTGTGTGTGTGTGTGTGTGTGTGTAAATCATACAGGCATCATATATATGTGTGTGTATGTGTGTATATATATATATATATATATATCTTGAACATGTAATTATAAGGAAAAGTATATTCTGTCTTCTTTGCTGCATCCCAGATAGTAGCATGGTGCCAGGCATATTGTTGTTGTTGTTGTTAGGTGCCGTCAAGTCGAGTCCAACTCATAGCGACCCCGATAGGGTTTTCAATGGCTGTTTCGGGATTGCTTTGGGAGTGGGTTGTCACGTCCTTCTCCCATTTTGCGGTGCTGGGAACCGAACTCAGGACCTCAGAGACTGCAGCGCAGCACTCTACCAACTGAGCTAAATCCCAGCCCCAGGCATATAGTAAGGGCTCAATAAATATTTGATTGAAAGTGTGAGTACATATAGGATGCTCATTCACAAAACACTGAATAGAGAGAGCTGTTTGGCTCCTAAGGAAATGTCTCCACCCTCTTTTGAAACAACATATGGGCTTTGTCTGGTCCAGCCATTTCAGTAGAGGCTGGGGCTACCTAAGCTATGCAGATACTGTCTCTGGGCACCTGTTCTACCCAAGGGAAACTGTGAATACCCTCTCTCCCCTCGCCATAAGCCATCAGTAACTTCTCCAGTCAGACCCACTGGGAAGTGGCAGCCTGTGGGGATTCAGGTTTGGGTCAGCAGGACAATCTGTAGCTGAAGAAACCATGGAAAAATAACAATTACCACAGACACAGCACTTTACAACATGCTTGTCACTCTGCTAAAATGTTATATGTAATTAAGCCAATTATGCTTCACAACAAGTGTTCACATTGGTACAATTTAACTCCCAATTTAGAGATAAGGAAAGGAAGGTCCAAGAGGTTACATAACTTGCCCAAGGTTATAGACCTTGTAAGCCACAGTCTGGCTGGAGTCCATGGGCCTGACCCCTGTCAGGCATTTCCTACAACCTGCAAAGGCAGGGCGAGCCCTTGTTTGGGTGGCCATTCCCATGAATGTTGCCACTTGGGATTTATTGTACAAGGGGCTGAGGTCCAAAGAATCAGGACTCATTTCTCCAATGGCACAAAAATATTAATAACCACCAATACTGACCACTGTTGAGCATTTACTAGATGGTTTATGGAGTTTTATTTGTCAGTCCAATAGGAAAGCAGGCATGTCTCTTTTTATAATCTCCATTTTATAGATGAGGAAATGGAGAGTGAGCCAGAAACAATGACCTATCCAAGATTGACTCAGGAGTTTCTGAACCCCCTGGATATGCACAAGCAGAATAACTGGGGCTCGTAGAGTACGAATCAGAGGAAATTTCCATGAAGACCACACTTCCTCTGCCACACAAAGTCAGGATGGGTAGGTAGCAAGAGAAGGCTAGATGTGAAGCATGGATTATACTAGGTTCTGAAAGTCTAGAGGGCCACCCAGTTCCTCATTATTTCCTGAATGTGCCATGTGATCCACAACAAAGTCTTGACTCAGGGTGTTTACTTCTGTCTCTCACCTCCCACCACAGCTTGTTTTACCATCTTCAAACTTCTTCATCTTCAAATGTTTCAGATTCTCACCATCTCAGCCATATTTCCCCAGACTCCATCTGTCATCTCTCAGAGCACATGGTCTACATCCCAATCCCATCTTATTTTAGTCCCCTGTGTCCCAAATCCCTCCAGCAGAGAGGAGGAATACTGGTGTTCTCGAAAATGTTCCTTGGATGAAAATTGCTCTCCACCTCAAACAGAGCTGGAGAAAGCTGCTGACTCCATCCAACGTGGGGGAAATTTACAAAGAGACATTCACAGAGCAAAGGTTCAGAGAAATCATGCAGCGGAGAGACCAGCAGTGTGAATTGGACCATGGACTATACTTCCTGCTCACCCAATCTCAACTTTTCTTTTGCAGCAACATCTTGTTTGTGGAGAAGATGGTTATAATTACTTGTTCACAGACTGTCTCCTCTGCCCAACAGAGTTCTCTGCAGAGAGGATTCCTTTATGATCTCTAGACCTGCGGCATCTGGGTTACTCAGTTTGTTGAGTTGAATTGAGGAGGTTTCCCAGGCAGACCTCAGCAGAGGAAAAGCTACAAAATCCTGTAGGCATAGTCAGATGCCATGTAGAAGAGATGCTTACCTCTCTTGCCATCTATACTGCCCCATTCGGCATTTGGTGGCATTCACAAGATCAACTAATAAGCTCTCTTCCCATCAGTCTCCACAGATTTGGGTGCCCCCAGGATGTACCAATCCACAAGAATTATCATTGAATTTATTTGAGTTTCTCTTTTATATTCCCAGACCTTGCCTTTCTCAGCCATCTCTGGAACTTTCCCAGGAAGGATTTTCCTTGCTCTTCTAAAATAGAGACTTATGTCCCTGGTGTGGATGTTTCCTAGCTTACCTGAATGCTTAGGTATAGGTGTTTTACTTCAGGAGGAAGTGCAGGAAGCAGAGGATGTCAGAGAAGCTGCTTTGTAGAGAGATTGCTGGACTAGTTCTTACCTAGGAGGGGTAAGTTGAGAGGAAATGTGCTGTAGAGGAAGAGACGTGGGCTCCTCACATCAGAAGACACACAGGTCTTATCTTGTACAGCCCTATGACTTTCAGCAACTTCCCCTCTCTGACCTTCCTCCACATCCCCATCTGTAAAGTGGGTCTGGTAGACAGCTTTCAATTGCTATGACAAAATTCCTGAGAAAGTCAACTTAAGGGAGGAAAGATTGCACCTTGGCTCATAGTTCCAGAGGCTTCAGTCCACAGTCTCCAGGCTCTGTTCTTTGTGGGCCTGTGGTGAGGCAGAACATCATGGTGGGCCATGTGGTGGGCCATGCTGGAGGAGGGGGGGTGAGGAGGAGTGGGGAGGAGGAGGTAGAATAAGAAGAAGAAGAAGGAGGAGGAGGAGGAGGAGAAGGAGAAGAAGGGGAGGAGGAGGAGAAGGGGAGGAGGAGAAGGAGAAGGAGGAGAAGAAAAAGTGGAGGAGGAGGAAGAGGAGGAGGAGGAGAGATGAAGAAGGAGGAGAAGAAGAAGAAGAAGAAGAAGAAGAAGAAGAAGAAGAAGAGGAAGAGGAAGAGGAAGAAGGGGAAGGGGAAGTTGTTTTTTTCTTTAAAACTCAAGTTTTGTCTATTTGGAAAGAAAGTCCCATTTCTTACCTGTAGATGTTATTGAGGATAATTAAAATGCAGTGAATTGAATCAATCCAGCTGCTGGAGCTGGAATCTCTGCTGGAAAACACAACACCATGCATGTTTCAATCCCTTTCCCCCCATCTGGCATGACGTGGATAGTTGAAATAATGTGAAGATACACTAATAGACTATGTGTCACTCAAACCAGCCATAAATAGGTCTTGTTGATTCACACTCTATCTCTTTCTACTTAATTATCGTGCCAGTAATACAAATGAGATCATTTCATCTAAGTGGGAATGGATGTTTCTATCTAACTTGCATATAAACATATACATGCATAAAACATGTATCTATATGTATATATATATTAGATATAAACTCCAAAGTTGTTTGGGTTCAGTCCCACTTTGACTGTGTTGTCTTGGTGGAATTATCAATTGTCTCCTTGCACTCTCAAAAGTCTTCCTGTTTGGACGATAAGTTGCATCGTCACGGATTAGAACGCTGCTGGCTTCAAGGAGCAGGAAGCAAAGGTGCGGGGAGGGATCAGACCTCAGGGACTTCATCATTCACAAACCAGGATGTGCAGTGAAGGTCTGAGTTCCAGTGGTGGGTAAGGCAATAACTCAGCAAGAACACTGAAGGCAGAGGTTGCTTCCTTTTTTCATCCACTGGGCTCTCCAGGTGGTTCTACTCATTGCTTCTGCTATTTCAAGTGTTGCTTTCCCCCAGGAAAAAAAGGCCAAGTCTCCCGAGCCTCTTCCTAGAG
Source organism: Pedetes capensis (assembly GCA_007922755.1). Lineage (NCBI taxonomy): Eukaryota > Metazoa > Chordata > Mammalia > Rodentia > Pedetidae > Pedetes > Pedetes capensis. The sequence goes on along the minus strand of VMDO01000247.1, from coordinate 315,774 downwards.
CAATGAAGCCTTAGGAAGGAGCCCAGGCAGACACCTTCTCAAAGAGGGTGTGTGTTTCTCTTCAACCAGTCACTAGCAAGGGAATGCAATCACATGATTAGATTTAACCAATCAGCATTATTTCCAAGCAACTAAGGACACGGGGAAAAAAGTTGGCTCTTCCAGAATGACATGCACTGCAGGAATAGCAGCTGCTACTTGTAGCAGCTACTACAAGTGGATAAAGCAAGGCCAGCCAGTTCTGAGGGGCTGCAGAGACGGCTGTTGTGACCCTTCCAGCCTCCTCGAGGTCTCTGCCTCCCAAGAGGCACAGTTATGTCTGCAGGATGGAGTGGGGAGTATGGGTGCATGAGAAGTGGGGTGCTCACTGCTGGGAGAGAATGCCAACCAAGAGCCACAGCAGAAGGCCTGAAGGCATTTGAGAAGACTTCCCAAAAAGAGTGGCCTTGGGCTGCAGGTGAACGGGGAAGAAGGATTCGCTCAGTAGTGGTTGTCAGGGGCCAGGAGAGATCTTTGTAGCTGGAGAGAGCCACCTACACATGCCTGGGGACCAGAAAGCCAAGGGTATTTGGGCACCCACAGAGAGCACTGTGCCCATGGAGGAAGAGGAGGTGAGGAAGGTGCACAGAGCCACCTTCTGAAGGGAAGGCACGCCTTGGCACAAAGAGGAGACTTGTCCTTGGCTATCATTGATAGGTTTTCAACTTTGAAGTGGCTAGACTTCCTATTGCTGCCCTGAGGAAGTTCGACTAGCAGGGAATCAAGACCCCTGGGAGAGAGATTTTTTTATTTCTGTTTTTCTTGTTGTTAGGTCCTGTTGAGTTGGGTCCAACTCATACCAACCCTACATACAACAGAATGAGCCTTGCTACCCACTGAGCCTAGCACTTGCCCAGCACTATGTCAGTACTTCCCAGCTCTTCATAGGGTTTTCCACGGCTGATTGTTCCAGGACTGCTTCAGGAGGGGGCTGGCAGGTCCTCCTCCCATTTTTACGGTGCTTGGGATCAAACCCAGGGCCTCAGAGAGCACCGGGTGGCACTCTACCAACTGAGCTAATTCTAGGGCTAAAAATCCCAGCGGGTGTGTGGTAGAGAGGTCGTGGAGCTAGGGCTGGGGTGCGTAGCCCTGAAAATGCTTAGCCTCAGAACGTTGTTGAAGGATGGCTCTGTACCACGGGTGTAGTCTTAATCCTTTGAGGCAGAACCTGCTCTGTATTCACCAAAATGCTTTTCTTTCTCTTCCCGGAAACATGATACCATGACTTTTCCCAGTGTCTCTGGGACTTGAGCAAGACCACGTGACTAACATATGCCAATGAACAGCAGATAGTAGAGATAGTCTCAATTTTCGTACCTGGTCTCTAGAAACTTCCCACTCAATCCACCACCTTCTTTTCCTTTCCACTTGTCAAGTGAAGAAGGCAGGGCTACCAAATGGGTGGAGCCTGGGTCCCTGAATGCTCAAAATGCAGCCCTCTGCTACTTGCATTGGGAAGTAAACTTCTGTTGTGACAGATCACTGAATCTTGAGCGTTGCCTTGGTTACAGCAGCTAGTGTGCCCAAATAACGGGTGGCTGGTGTCTGTGCACCCCTGAAATACTAGGGAAATTGACAGAACACATACTAAAGCCATGAGGGAGGTCAGCAGCATTGTGAAGACGTGGAGGGGCACAGAAGAGGTTTACCTGGGAAGCCAGACAAGGACATTCTGCTTTACCTGGCTGCAGCAAGGCTTCCTATGACATCATGAATATAAAGCTCTGAGTAGGAGTTGTATCTTTTTAATTTTTTTTTTTGCAGTACTGAGGATTAAACCCAGGTCCACATGCATGCTAGGCAAGTGCTCTACCACTGAGCAGCACCGCAGCCCCTTTTTTATTTTGAGGCAGGGGCTCCTTGTGCAGACTGCCACTGGCCTCGAACTAGCGATCCTCCTCCCTCAGCCTCCTGAGTGTGAGGAGGGTTATATCTTAATGGAATAAGTTAGGGAGAGTTGTTTTTTCTTTTCTTTTCTTTCTTTCTTTCTTTCTGTTTTTTTTTTTTTTTTTTTTTGCATTGATAGTGATGAGTCTTAAAAATATCTGTCAAAGGAGAATAATAAGAGTATCCACCTCAGAGAGTTTTTGTGAAGATTAAATGAGACTATGCTTTTAAAGTACTTAGCCCAGGAGCTATCCAGTAATATGGAGGCTGCTTCTTATTGACATGATTACGGGAAGGAGTGACTGGGTCCAGAGAAAAGCAGGTTTGGGGAGAAGGCATTTCAGGGTAGTCGGGCCGGGAGTGATGTGGGCAAAGGTGTGGAGGCCAGGAGCCCGGGAGAATGACAAGAGACACTATCCAGATATAGCAAGCAACTGAGAGACACTAGGGATGTTCTGCTGGGAGTAGAAGGGAGGAGAGAAGAGGAGGCGAGGGGGTGGGGGGCGGGGAGCACTCTGCCCAGACTGAACCCAGGTCATTCCACTTGCCACCAGGCACACAGCTCGAACCACACTGGCGCCTAATCATATCTCAGCTGCGATTTCCAAGAAGCTCAAAGGGCTTTCTGGAAGTTATCTGCTTGCTGGACCCAATAGCCCTGCGTTATCGCTTCCATCTCCTAGATGGAAAAAACAGGATGCGGCAGCAGTTCAGCATGAAGCAGTGGCCCATGTGTAATCAGATTCTAGATTTTTCCACCGCAGGCTCCCCTCCACTCCTCCAACACTATAGCTCCAGGCCAGGTTTACCAGGCCAGCCGCCTTTCTTCTTCCTTAAAGAGAACCTCTGAGCATCCAGATTCCTCATGCAATTTGGTTATTAGCTAGATCTTGATCTGTGATGACAAGAAATTCTATTTACAGAGTAAATATTCTTTTGGGGGCTTGTGGAGATTCTGAGCTTTTGTTCCCAGCATTTATTATAAAAAATGTTCCCCTAAAACAGAGAAGATGGGGCAATAGCAGTGAAGACCTGTCTACCTAGGATCTAGATTCTTCCATGGACACCTTGTTTCATTTTCCTTTATTAGCTGGCCCACTGCTAAGCAGAGAAAGTTCTTTTCAAACATAGCCAAAGGAAGTGAGGCTATTAAAAATCTTTTTAGATCTTAGCAAATGACAAAAAGAATTTTTTGAAATCTTAAATCTTTCAGCTTTACACCAGTGGACTAGTGTGTGCCACCACAATGAGAATACAGTAGATTTCAAGAATTCTTTCACACTGAGAATATATTCTAGCATGAATATTTCAAATAAAATATTATATTTCACTACATTTTTCTAAATGTTTTTAAACACTTTCCACTTCATAAAAGGAAAAATCAAAACAATAACAAAAACAAAACAACAAACAAAACCTCCCAGAGATTTGGGACAAAGAGTGTGGCCTGAAATCTGGAATAAAGAAATACTTAGGCCAAGTGTGGTGTATGCTTGTAATCCTAGCACTTGGGAGGCAAAGGCAGGAGGAGTGTGAGTTCCAGGCCAGCCTGGGATATGTAGGGAGGCCAGGTCAAAACAAAACAAAACAATGACAACAACAGCTTAGGTCCTTTCTATGACTAAATGAAATCAGAAGAGAGATGCTGCATAGTTGACAGATGCCTGAAGAAGCCAAAGAAAACTTTAGATCCTTATTTTATGGCTAAAGCCCAGAAAGAGCAAGTGCCTCGCCTGAGGTCACACAGTGAAGATATTTCAGGGACAGTATTAGACCAATAATTTTGTATACTAGAGGCAGAGATGGTTGGATGGTACTTTATCAGTGTCACCGTCAAATCTGACCACCCTAGACACCTATGTTCTGACACCTATGTTCTTTGTCTTTATTTACATGGGCTGAGAGTTTGCTCAGTTGACAGAGCACTGCTCTGCAATCTCTGAGGTCCTGGGTTTGATTCCCAGCACCACAAAAATGGGAGAAGGACGTAACAATCCACTCCCAAGGCAACCCAGAAACAATCAGCCATTGAAAACTCTGTGAGGGTTGCTATGAGTGGGACATCATTCCTCGGCTCCTAACAAAAACAACACGGGCTAGGGTTTACCTCAGTTGCTAAAGTGCCACTCTGCAGTCTCTGAGGACCTGGGTTTGATCACCAGCACTGCAAAAAGCGGGAGAAGAAAAGTGGCAATCTACTCCCCAAACAGCCACTGAAAACCCTATGAGGGTCGCTATGAGTCGGACTGACTCAACAGCACCTAACAACAGTGTACACAAACAATAAGCACAGGTGGTGACTGCTGCCACCAAAGTAGGTGCCAGGAATAATCCTTGTTTGAGAGTCTAGGGAAAGAAATGGGCTGGGCAAATGGGCTTCACTGTGCATGTGAACTGCCTGCAGAAGGCCACGTCCCTGCTTCTCCCTAAATGTGGCTGGGCCTCCATCTTCTGTGCCAGGGGCTTCACCCTGACTCCAGCCCTTGAGGCAGCGCCCGGGGTCTGGCACACCTGCTCCTCCAAAGGCACAGTGCTTCTCCCAGACACACTGGAATTTCCCCAGGAGCAAAGTGGCCACTTCCACTGCCCCACCTTCCTGCTTCCTCCCAGTGCGGACCACAGGGCCAGGGCCCATTCTGTGAAATGCAGCCCTGTGTCCAGACACCAGAGTGGAGGCAGAAAGGGCAGCTTCTGAGCTCCTGGCTGAGGCCTCCACTGCCGGGAAGCAGCAGCAGCAAAGCCTGTCTCTGCTCTATCAGTTTGTCATCTGTGGCTTGTGCAACTCTGAGTGACCATAATCTCTCGGCGTCAGTGCAGATCCTGTCCCCTGCACTGGAGGGAGTGGGGGTGTGCATATTAATAATGAAGATAACCAAACAGCCTGGGACGCGATGTCCCGGACCTGCCCCCAGGCAGGCCAGAATGACTGTGAAGTGCACTGAGAGCGCCTCAGATGAAAGGCGCCCAGGTCAGCACAGCCCTGCCCAGCGCTTTCAGGACACCTGCCCAGCCCCACCCGCCCGCAGAGGTCCAGCTGGAGCCGACAGCTGGCTCTGAGGGCCTGGCTCCAGGAGGCAGGCAGGCGAGGGGGAATGTGTCACAGGACGGGGGTGGTGGTGGGCAGAAGGGGTATGGGGAGAACAGGACAGGGGAGACAGGTAAGGAAGAGAAAGAGGGATGGGGAGGAGAGGGCACAAAGAGAAAGACAGGAGCGCAGGAAAGGAGTCAAAAAGAGCGAAAGAAGAGCCCAAGGGTGAGATAGTAAGGGGGAGGGAAGGGGCAGCTAAAGAGCACAGGGAGTGACCACAGGTACAGATGGGGCAGCGATCCCAGCCAGCGGAAGCCCTTGGGAGAGCTGGAGGGGGGCGGGGAGGAGCCCACACCCCGCCTGCCGCTCGCTCTCGCCCTCGCCTCTTATCAGCCTAGCGGCGCGGCGCAGCGGCCGGGCCTCGCTGCAGGTGCGCTGGCGCCGCCGAGTCTGCCGGCCGCGCGGTGGCCGGGCGGGTGGCGGCGGCAGGCACGGCACGAGCTGGGGTGGCGGGGCGCGGTCTTGCCTCCGCACGCAGGCGCTGTTGGCTGGGCGGGGTGGGGGGGGGGAGGGCGCCCTAGGCCACTCACTCCGGGCCCTGCGGTGAATGCGCCGCACCACCTGCAAGCAGAGGGAGGCCAGACTGGCACCTGCCACCTGGCCACGCCCCGGGACTCCCAGGTCACAGGGAGCAGAGGCCGGTGCCAGCGACGGGCACCGTGAGGGAGCTGCTGCTTGGAACAACATCTCTATGCAGTAGCAGTTCCCGAAGACGCTGTCCTGTGGGTCACGCTCTGCACGGGTGGTCTTTAGTACTGGTGCTGCTGGCACAAGTGAGCCCTTGTGCACAGGCCCTGGCCAGTGCAGTGCTGGGGACACCCTGGCCCTGCTGCTCAGCTTTACCTTTTCCGAGCTGTGGCCTTGGGCAAGGGTCTTGGCCTCCTTGAGCTTCTGTCTGGTCTGTGAAATGGGAGAATAAAGGTGTCTGTCCCTTAAGGCCTTGGTTGGCGATGTCATCGTGTCCAGAGGAGGTGGTAACAAAGCTGGTGGAAACCCACCTCCCACTGACCCCCAGGGGTGGTGTCTCAGAGTCTCATGGCTGCAGGAGAGGCCAGGAGTCCCGGGTAGGTCTGTTGTCCTCATTCCTGAATGGCCAAGTCAGCTGCTGGCTTGGGATCCCCTCTTCCTCCTCAGTAAAATGGGCCTGGTGGGGGCTGTCAGCCCCCAACCCTGAGCCCTGGCTGTCCTTCCCCCAGGTGGTTGACCATCATCAGGGCAAGTGGCCCGGAGCACAGAGCTGGGAGCCAGTGTGATCTGGGCCTGATGTCTGCTTCCACCTTTATGACCTCTGGGACCTTGGGCCAGGTCACCCCTCTTGACCAAGGCTGGCTCACCCCCCCCCCCCCCCCCGAACATGGCAGTGTCTAGGTCTTGCAGGAGCTGTTCTGAGGATTCGCTGGGCCACACAGACATCCCTGCCAGAGGGCTCGCTGGCTGAGAAAGAACCTCCAACTGCCCCAGCTGGGCTTCTTTTCCCTGTGGCCACCACATGGAGGAGACACATTACCCCTGCCCCCAGCCAGGGACTGATCATGGCAGGCCTCTGCACTCGCTCCCCATCACCCTGGCCGGCACTCTCTCAGGTGTCCAGCTTCAGGCTCTGCGCTTTCGGTCCTTTCTGACCTTCTCCTTCCCACCATGACATCTGCATGGAGGTGTGCAGCGGCTCCTAGCCTCCACCTGCTCCCCTGCCCTGTGTCGTTCAGGGGATCCCCCTGATAAATTTCTTCCCACATCCCATTCTATCCAGGGGCTGCTCCTCAGAGGACCCCAACCAACGCAATGGATTAACATGGAAACGACTCACAGTGGAAATAAGCGAAGCCCCCAGAGGGAATTAGGTGCTATTACCCCTCTCATGAATAGGCATGCCTGCTGTTGACACTCTGCCCATGTCCTGAGCCACGCAGCCTTTTCCTCTTCTGTGTCTCTGTCTCTCTCTATTCTGCAAGCACTGCCCAAGAAAGCCTCTCTCAGGTAGCAGGCCGTGTGCTTCAGAGTGGGGCTGGTCATGCACAGAAGCAGCCCCTGCCCTCACAGAGCTGGGTGCCCAGTAGCAGAGACCAAGAGAGCATGGGTGGGGGGAAGCAGGCTGCAAGAGGCAGCAGGCAGGAGTGGACAGCAATCAGAGAAGGCTTCCTGGAGTCGGTGACATCTGTGTTGAGTCATGAGGAGTGAATGGAGTTAGGTCACCCAGACAGATGGGATCTATACCCAAATGAGTTAGGCAAATGAGACTCAAGCCTGGGATAGAGCCAGGTGGGAATTTTGTTATCTGGGAAGGACTGAGCACCCTTGTGGAAAGGAAGACCTTTGATTTGTTCCTGTAGAATAAATAGAATGATTGTGTTGCCTAGAGGTTAGATGGTGTATGGAGGGGAGGGGGCCCCAAACCAAACTGCTCACCAGACCAGGTAGCCAGAGGTACCAGTAAGGTGGGCAAGGATTTTCTGATTTTTCAAAAAGAACTGGATATTTTCCTGTGAAATTTCCCATTGTCTTTATCTTGACTTCATTATTAGGTGCTGTCGAGTTGGATCCAACTCATAGCTAACCTAGGTATTGTTGTTGCTGCTAGGTGCCTCTGAGTCAGTATCTGACTCATAGCGACCCTACATACAACAGGTGAAACACTATTGTCAGTGCCTCTCTGCTATTCATAGGGTTTTCAATGGCAAATTGTTTTTTGGGAGTGGGTTTCTGGGTCCTTCTCCCAAGCCTGTAGCACCTGGTGTTCCTAGGCAGTCTCCCATCCAAGGACTGACCAGGCCCGACCCTGCTTAGCTTCCAAGATCTGACAGGATCGGATGCCACAGGGCTACGGCTTCAGGCAACCTAAGTATGGCAGGATGAAATACTACCCAACACTGTGCTGTGCACATGATCTTTTTATGCTTGAGCCCATTGTTGCAGCCACTGTGTTTCATCTCATTTTGAGTGGTGCCACATCAGCAAAAGGAGATCCCAGGGACTTTACTCCCTTCCCATCATTAAGGTCGGCTCTACTTTGAGGAGGCAACTTTTCTCTCTTGAATGCCTACCAGCCTGGGGGGCTCATTTTCTGACACTATATTTGACAGTGCTTCTCTGCTATTCATAGGGTTTTCAATGGCTAATTGTTCTGAGAGTGAGCTGCCAGGTCCTTCTCCCTTGTCTGTCTTAGTCTGGAAACTCAGCTGAAACCTGTCCACCATGGGTGGTCCTGCTGGTGTCTGAAATACCAGTGGCATAGCTTTCAGCATCACAGCCACACACAAGCCTCCAGAGCATGACAAGCTGACAGGCGCATGGGGATTATCTTCACTACTCAGCAAAGTGTAAAACCAACACACCCTGTGCAGGTTGGAACAGACACACCCGAGGGCCAGCCTGCACCCTGCACGGCCAGTGTGAGACCTCTGGCACGGAGCCTGGCTGCTGGCACAGAGGCCAGACAGACATCAAGGCACTCAGGCCCTCAAAGGGCCGATGGACAGGCAAGCACTTTATTCCTGCAGTACTGACAAGGCCTCTAGCTGCTCCGCATCCCTACAAGGAACCGCTCTCAGTGATTCAGAATTTAGCACTGTGTTTCTGCCCTTGTCTTAAAGCCAGCCCCTCCGAGACAGCCTCGTGCAATGACAGAGTTTACAGTCAAAGGGAGGCCCAGAGGGTCGTGAGGCTGCACAACCCCCAGCTCTGAGCACTTCCTTCCGGCTCCCAGGGTCCCTTACAGGACAGCAGGATGCTCAGCCTTCTAGAACAACAGCCCTGGCTCCCTCTCTCCTCCCTGGATAGCACTTCCCTTAATCCTTTCTTGGGGCTGCCCCATCCTTTCTGCTTTTCATCATCATTAGGACTGGGCATTCTGACCCACACACTGAAATGAAGCAAATCAAATAAAATATAAAGAGACCTGTCAAAGTCCTCTCAAGACAGCCAAGGGGAAGTTACCCCAAATGGAGGCAGCGCCTGTGAGCAGAGCAGTCAGGAAAAAAAACCTTTTAGCTACAACCAACAACATTCCCAGCTGAGGTATTTCATTAGAATAATGGTTTCTCTTGGATGGGCAATTTAGAAGAAAGGCTAGTGGCTGAATGCAGTTCTTACCCTTGGAAGGCCAGGGGCTGCTGCTGGAACGGGTATGTTCTTCAATTTGAGGCCAGGCGTTTGCTTCAATACAGGGAGCTTTTAGGTTTATTTCTCTGGTTTTGAGACCTATGCATTGCAGATAATCTTTGCTTTCAGATTTCCAAAGGAGGCTTGGCTGTTAGCCTCTGATAGGAGTCTTTGATTACTCCCAACTACCCATTAGTTAATTGCCCAGAGGTGAGGAGCTTACAGGGCAGGCCTCAGGTGATCCTCAGGGTACCCCACTAACGGAAGGATTAAGGTGCATCTAAATTCACATGATCTTCACTGTGGCTCAGCGAGAAAGAGTCCAGTAGAATAAGGCCCCAGCCATGCCTGTGTGGTCCTGGGGCCTCCTTATGGGGCGACAGGCCTTAGGGATGCCCACTTCCCATGGAGGCGGACTTCCATTCATGCATGTGTATGCAACAGCTAGTTTTTGAGGGCCAACTCTGTGCTCTGAAAATGTTCGACAGCAGGCAAAACGGGGTGCATGTACTTATGGGGCTGACAGTCTCCCGGCAAGAGGCCATTAACAAAATGCTTAAATGACACCTAGGTCCGACACCTGCAATAAATAGGAGAGAGTGCATAAGTGTTTCTTATTGCTGCTGTAATGAGGGCCCACAAAGTGGATGGCTTAAAACCATCCACCCTCATTTGCTTGCAGTTCTAGAGGCTAGAAGTTCAAAGTCAAGGTGTCAGAAGAACCACGTTCCCTCCAAAGCTGCACCCATAGAGTCTTCCTCTGCCTCCTCATGCTTCTGGTACAATCCTTGGCTGTATAACCTCAGGTCTGCCTCTGTTTCCACACAGCATACTTCCTCTGTGTGCTTTCCTCGTCTTCCAAGCACGCTGATCACATTGGATTAGGGCCACCTCATGGCCTCATGTTACCTTCATTCCCTCTGCAAAGATCTTATCTCCACATAAGGCCATATTCCCAGGTACTAAGGATTGGGACAATGACCTCTCAGAGGACATAGTTCAACCCACTCATGGTGGGAGAATGGGTACAATCTTAGAGAAGGGGGGTTATGGCAGGTGGTTATGGCTTCTCTGGCAAGCTGGAGCTTAAAGACTATGTAAGAACATCATGGAGAGCTGCCATGGCCGGAAGGGTCTGGACCAAGCAACAAAGGCAACTGAAGACCCAGGAGAGCCACTGATTCCTTTCACATCTTTGCCATGCATGGCGCATCCTTGTCACCAGACTGCACTGTAGCGAACCAAAAATGTTAGCTGGGTAAACTTTGATTTATTCCTAATCAATTCCTTCCTGCTAGGCTTGTGTCTTGCAAGGTAGCCAGACCCCAGGCAAAGACATAAACACCAAATCAAGGTTGAGAAATTAAAATCAAATTGGCAGTGCTCTTTGCACATCCTGGGCAAGAGGAGGGAAAGGGCACAGCTGGAAGGAACAGGTGGTTTAACAGAGGGGCAAGAGATTAGCCCTGGAGTGGAGAGCAGTGGATTTGCATTCTACCCTTGCTGCTTCGGAGCCTGTGGGAACTTGGCCCTGGAAGGTAACCCATCAGTGTCTCTGTTTCTTAGCTGCAAAATGAGTTCCTTAGCCCTGTGTTTCCAGCTTCTTGCCCAGAACCGAAAGGGAATGTCAGCAAAGGAACTAGTCCTATGACTGATACACACTGAGTGTCCAATAGATGCTGGTTATTGGGAAGACTTGGCCAGAGAACTGAGGAGATGAAGCGTCCACACATGAGAAATTAAATCCTAAAAGATGTAAACCAAATAGCCAGATGGGGAGAGAAAAGACATCACACAGCCGAGAATGATTAATTGCCCACCACATCGTGCAAACAATCATTGCCTCAGAAAGCAAATGAGCTCGTGATGGGGTGTTATGGCTAGGATAGACTTGCAGGGCCAGTGGGACTTGGTCATGCAGATGGCACAAGGGGACACGCTGGGGGCGCTTCTTACAGAGATAATGAGGTGAATGGCGTCACGGACCAGGCAAGTTTTGAGTATGTTTTTAGAATAATTAGTAGTTTGATCAGAAGCAGATGATCTGCTGGAGAAATGAAATCCTGGCCTGTGCGTTTGAAAATTATTTGGGGGCTTATAGAGGCTTTACAATGCCTATAGCTGTAGCCCTGTGGCATCCGATCCCTTCAGATCTCAGAAGCTAAGCAGGGTAGGGACTGGTTAGTACTAGGATGGGAGCCCCCCTGGGAACACCAGGTGCTGTAGGCTTGGGAGAAGGACCCGACAACCCACTCCCAAAAAACAATTCACCTATGTTATCTGGAGATAACAAACCCTATGAATAGCAGAGAGGCACTGACAATAGTGTTTCCCCTGTTGTATGTACGGTCTCTATGAGTCGGATACCGACTCGATGGCACCTAACAACAGCAACAAGAGGCTGTGCAACACATCCATGGATTCCCTGATAGCCCTCCTAGCAAGTGGGTGAATTCCCTCCCCTCCAATACTGGGGATCTTTGTGCCTCACAGCGGAAATGAAGTGGCAGGACGTGGGAGGCTCAAAAGGTCCTAAGGAGATAAGGATAATTCACATTTGCTGTGGTTTTACTTCACTAAGTTTAGGACAGTATGTTTTACAGCAATAGAAGATAACCCGAGCAGGACTGGACTTTATAGAGGTAGATTTTCCACTGCAGCCAGTGGGAGCCAGGGAGTGGATTTACCCTGGGAGTTACCTGATACAAGTGGTGCATTAGGGAGACTAATCCCGAGGCTTCTGCCAGAGATGGATGGAGGTGGGTACAGGTTGAATCCCTTGTCTATTTTCTTGCCTCCGAGTGCCAGGTGATCCATAACCCATCCCTAGGAGCTGACGACTGGCTGGAACACTTATCTGCAAGTAGGGCATGTCAGGATTGCCCAAGAACAGATGACAAAGAGCAAATCCAGGTGGAGGCAGAGATTGAGGCCTCTCTCCTCCCTGCCAGCTGCCAAGGCTGGGGGCGTGGTTGCTTCAGTCTCTTAAGTGAGTTGAGGATTGGAAGGTACATCATGGTGAAATCTCAAGTGTGTAATTTACCACATGAATCACCTGGTAGAGCATTAACATGAAATTTACAGCCCCAGGTGGCAATTAGGACAATTAAGCAGCCTAAGTTGCTTTGGAGTTGGAGGCAGAATCGACCCAGCAGATAAAATGCAGGGGACCAGGAAAAGCAGCCTTTGCAGGTAATTTACAGGCTGGATTCCTTGGGAGGAGCCCCAGAATGTCCAGAACCTCTCCCAAATATCGAGTGTCATCTTTGGGGGAAGTTGAGGGCCTCAGGGGCCTTGGGTTCTCATCTCAAAAGCTGGAGCAGTCGATAGAGGCCAATTCCCAGTGTCGCTAGAACAGGGTTTTACCTAAGACAGGTCTAGTTCCACCTGCATTAGACTCAGCAGGGCACATGTCCTTTATAGGCAGAGCCCAGGACACCATCCCAGATTTCAGGCCGTGAAGAGTAGCTGGAGGCTGGGCCTGGGAATGGCATTTTAAACAAGTGCTCCCTCTGAATTTTGAGAAACCTGCTCATGTACTTCAGAGAAAAGGCCTTCATGGTCTTCTATCCTGGTTTGCATGTAAAAAGAGCTCAGGTTTTTTTTTTTAATCTTAATTATACAAGTAACACATGTTCTCTGCAGCCGATGCAGAAAATCTGGTCTGCTTTTAATAAGTAATTAAAGATGGAAGGTTCCCAGAATGATTCATGGGGAAATGTTCATGAGCGTGCCCTCCACTCCCCAGCTGACATCTCTGACAGGCGATTACCAGCGGGGCTAGCTAAGGGGCAGAGAGGGGAGGGGATATTTCTAGCTTGCTTCAGTGGCCAAGTGCATGGTGGCTGTCATGATGCATGAGGACTACAAGATGGACCCTTTTAGAAGTTCCTAGGTTGTCAGATTGGACTGTTGTTGTTAGGTGCCGTCGAGTTGGTATCCGACTCATAGCAACCCTCATAGGGTTTTCAATGGCTGACTATTTTGGGATTGCCTTGGGAGTGGATGGCCAGGCCCTTCTCCCATTTTTGCGGTGCTGGGAATTGAACTCGGGGCCTCAGAGACTGCAGCGCAGCGCTCTACCCACTGAGCTAAATCCTAGCCCCTAGATTGGACTAGCAAAGCCATTATTGAATGGGGGAAAAACCTGCCCAGGATATTTCGGGTTGTAGCCAGCAGCTCAGCAGATTCATCTACTTAACTTCATCTACTTAATTATTAATGGAGGCCCTACTGTGTGCCAAGCACTTTCTAGACAGTTGTAATTCCCTCCAATTCTGGATTCTGGTGGGCAGGGTGCCCATAAGACCTCCCACCTGACCCAGGGAAACTAGGTCATCGGAAGTCTGCAGGGCCCACCCAGGAAAAGCATGCCCTGCCAAAGGACTTTCTTTCTGCTTTGGACAAAAGATAATTCCATGAAACACTGATACAGAGACTCGGGGGTTTCACATGCTCTGCAAGGCAGGGGTTCCCAAATCTATGCGCCCGAATCTAAACTTGGACCATCGCCTCTTTGCCTGGCACATGCCCCACTGGCCCATTCCTTCACATGCTGTCGTCTCTGGCTGCTTCTGTGCTAGGGTGGCAAGCTTGTGTAGCCGAAACAGAGAGCTTCTGCGCTGAAAAGTCAGACCTATTACCTGGCCCTCTCCAGAAAAGTTAGCGGATTCTGCCAGAGAGAGTCCCACCTGCTCCGCAGGGTTAGGATCTCTGAGTGATCTGTAGGGGTGGGTGTGGAAGCTGAGCAGGGGTTCCCAGAATTCAGGAAGAAGAGCGACTTCCTTCTGTCTCGGCATTCATCCATGCATTTTGCTGGGTGGCTTCCCTGGGCCGAGAGAGGTCCCGTGACAGCTCTTTGAAAGGTCACACACCTTCTCTTTTCTGTGGACTTCCCTTCAGTAACCCCCAGCGGTGTTGGGAGTCTCCTGCTTAAGCCCCCAACAAGCCCCAGGTGGGAATTTAAGTCTCATTTGGTGCTTCAGGGCTGAGTTGCAGATCTGGAGATAACAGAAGGACTGAGCCCCTGGAGCCTGAGCTGATAGAGACAGAGCAGGAGATCACTCGAAGGCCGAAGGTAGGGCCATAAACCATCTTGACAAGTCGCTGGCCACGGCAGAGGCTGGTGGGATTCTTCCTTAGGTTCCACCTCTCGGGGCTCCTCTTTGTTGGGCTGTAATTACAGGTAGCAGGGATGCTAAGAGGCCCTTAATCCCCAGATTTACCGGACAGGTTTATGCTCCTGGGTGCCTTTGCTCTTTAATGCTCCAGTAAATTGGCTGTCTATGCAAGGGGTCCAAACTGTAGTGCGTCCTGCCTCCTGAGCTGACTGGCACTTTGTGTATGGGGACAGTTGAATTGCCCCAGAGCTGATTTCCCACCAGTGTTCCAAGCTCATGACTCAAAGGGCTCTGACCAAGGGTACCGGATGGGGGACAGAAGCTGAGCTGGCCATGGGCAGAAGTGTAAACCTTACCTCTGCCCTTAGGAAAAAGCAGGCCTGGGGTAGGGACAAAGTCTGTTTAGACCTCAGTTCTCTCATGTATAAAATAACCTAATAGGATGGCTGATCCACATGTCAGTCCGCTTGTCGTGCTGTGGGGGCCTGTGTGCTGGTTGCTGTGTTGCTGAAAGCTGTGCCACTGGTATTTCAGATACCAGCAGGGCCATGCATGGTGGACAGTTTGCAGCTGAGCTTCCAGACTGAGATAGAGTAGGGAGAAGGACCTGGAAGCCCACTCCCAAAACAATTACCCATTGAAAACCCTGTGAGTAGTAGAGAAACATTGTCAACTATAGTGCCAGAAAATGAGTCTCCCCGGGATGGAAGGTATTCAACAAATGACTGGGGAAGAGTTGCCTCCTCAAAGTAGAGTCAACCTTAATGATGAGAATGGAGTAAAGCCCCTGGGACCTCCTTCTGCTGATGTGTCAGGACTCAAAATGAGAAGAAACACAGTGGCTGCAACAATGAGCTCAAACATAAAAAGAACATGTGCATGGCACAGTGCTGGGTCGTTGTCTGTCCTGCAGTACTTAAGGTCACTATGAGTCGTGCCCAACTCGATGGCACCCAACAACAACAACAACAAGGATGACTCTAGGTCTGAATTCAATGCCATAGGCTGCCAGCCCTGTGGTAGGTACTCAGTTACAAGGGGACTTTCCTCTTGTCATCCTTCCAATCTGAAACCTTCCCTGGCTGCCTTGTACCTGTCCCATCCCATCTAAGGAGGAGATGCAGCTGGGAAGGAATGGGGAGACACGTGTCTCAGGCTTGGTGGGGTGAGCACAGAGGCCCATGGAAAGAGTGGGACCTTTGGGAAGCAGCTGGAAAGTGGTGTGGCCAGCCAGGGAGCCAGCTTTGGCTAGGAATTTCAACTTGGCCAAGGGTGCAGGTGCAGGGGTTGTCTGAGGACTTGGGGTCTGATGAAAAACTTTAAAAATGGAGTTTCAAACAGGAGTGATTCCACCTTGCTGCAGTTCATGACGCTGGCTCTGGCCGCCACTGGGGAGGTCCTGGAGCATCCTTCCTGGAAGGGCCTGGCGGATGCGTTTGTCCAGGTGACCGTCCTGGGCGCCTGGGTTTTCAGAAGAGTCTCGGGTCTGAATGGGTGTGTGTATGTGTGTGGTGGACTGTTCCTATTGAAACTCCTGAAGGCCAAGTGGAGAGCCTTAGGCCTGCCCCTGGTGCTGCATAAAAAGCCTGTTGTTCTCCAGGAAAGAGAGGTCTGGGACACAGGTGCAGCTGTTTGTTGAACTCACATCTCCTTTTGCACTGAGCAACTGTCACTGTTTCAGCCAAGGAGAAAGAAGCCCAGGGTACACGCAGCTGTGAAAAGCCATGCCGTGTCCTCAGAGGGCTGGGCGTCAGGCTGGCCTCACTTTGAACTGTGGCTCTGCTGCTGCTAAGTGGGAGACCTGGCAGGGTCCTGGTTTTCCTATCTGTAAAATGGGAAACAATAATAATAATGATGTTATTGCCCTCACCTGGGCATGGGGAGAGGTCTTGTGTATGATCTCAGAGGGCATCATTGTCATTCAATTACTGGAATATATTGCTATTAATTTTATTTGTGGTAGTGGAGGGCTTAACTCAGGGCCTTGGACATACTTTGCAAATGCTCTGCTGCTCAGATAGGGGCTCGCTAAGTTATGCAGGCTGCCTCTGGCCTCAAATTTGTGATCTTCCGGCCTCTACCTCCTGAGTCACTGGGATTAGAGGCTGGTGCCACCAAGCCCAGCTTCCAATTCTTGGGGAGACTCCTTTTAGAAATTTGAAAAATATGGTACAATAATAATGATTGTTGTTGTTAGGTGCTGTCGAGTTGGTGTTCGACTCATAGCGACCCTGCGTACAACAGGTGAAACACTATTGTCAGTGTTTCTCTGCTGTTCGTAGGGTTTTCAATGGCTGATTGTTTTTTGGGAGTGGGTTGCTGGGTCCTTCTCCCAATGATAATGATAGTTTCCAATAATTGCAATACCCAGACTTTTAAACTTTTAAGAAGAATTAATACTTATAGTATTTTCTTTTTTCTGAGTGTCTGACATACCTATTATCTTCACTCTAGGTGTATGAAGTCTCATGAGTTTTGAGGGGCTGGGCAGTGGCAGTGTGGAAGCTCAGATTTTATAGTGACAGAGGCTGAATTCAAGTCCCTTCCTTTCCGTCTTCCTCGCCATGTAATTTTGGGCAAACTGCTTTCTCCTCTGAGGCTGGTTCCTCATCTTTAGGGTGGAACCAGGACCTTCAGAGCAGTGGTGATCAACGTGTGTAGGGAAGGTCATGGAAATGACGTCTAAGAGGGTTTGGTGTCAAGGGCATTTGATTTCGATCCCTTCCACTACCACGCATTTGTATGGAGTAAATAATGCGACACCACAGCAGATGATGTGCTTCAACATGGGACCCTGTGTCCAGAGCGACCCCTTGGGGCATAGCGTGGCTTCTGGCATGGTGTCCTTTCCCTTTGGCCACCATGAGGTCATCCAGGGGGACTCCCACCGTGCCTTGGCCCTGATGGGAAGGCTCCATGCTCCCTCAGACACCTAATCCTCCTTAAAACCTGGGCTATGGTTGAACTTTCCAGAAGGAGAAAGGCCTTTGCTTTGAGTCACAGGGTTGTCACATTGTCCTTTGAAGCCAGCTGACCTGGGGGAGGAACTCCTCCCTGGCTCAGAGCCTGGGCCAGTGCCTGGGAGAATCTGTCAGCTCTGGGCTAGGCCTGGCTGGGGCAGGGCTTCTGTCTGCGGTCCTGGAGCCTCGCCCATCTCCTGTGGTCACTGGCAGGTCCTGGCCTGGCTCAGGGGGAGACCTCCCTTTGTCTCCCTGGCCACCTTGTCCCTCCCATCCAGTTGTGGAGAAGTTTTCAAAAGCAAGGCCAGAGGAGCCCACATGCCCACTTCCAACCTTTCAATGGCTCCCTGGGGTCCTGGAGTAAAATTCAAACTTATACCATGATTCATGCAGCACCAGGCCAGAGAATCCAGCAATCCAGTCGGGAGACTTGCATTTGCATCTCTATCCAGACCAGTGGATCTCATTGCTCTCAGTGGGTGATTTTGCCCCTATGGGACAGTTGGCAATGGCTATTTGTCACCACTTGGGGCCTGGGAGCTGCTATTGACATCTAAAGAGCAGAGGCCAGGGATGCTGCTAAACACCTCACAGTGCACAGTTCAGCCTCCATGACAGATTTATCCAGTCCAAAATGTCAATAGCATCAAGCTTGAAAAACTGGTATAGACCTTCCCTCCTCCTGGAAGCCCTCCCTGAACTCCCTGAGTTGAGTAGATCCCTCCCTCATTGCCTACACCTTCCTCATGTCCCAGCCTCTGTCACTGTGTAGTCCCTGGATTCCAGAAGAAGAACCTGAATGTTGCAGGACCTGTATCTCTGTTCTTCTTTCCCTCTGGCTTGTGAGCTGCCCGTCCGGCCCTGCCAGAGGTCAGGGAGCAAGTTGCATCCACAGATTTTCTCTAAGATATAGAGCACTGAGGCTGACACATTGCGGGCACCCACTAACCATCTGTGGAGTAAATGAACGTGTGGGGCCACAGGTGGAGACTCTTTCTCAGGGTGGCCCTCGTGCTCCTCCTGGGCTCCTTACTGAACGGCTTTCGCTCCAGTCCCTTCTTCCCGATGGGCTCACGGAGTTGTCCCTACAGCCTGACCCTCGAGAAAGGGCGTGGACTGGCTTGGATGCTTCTCATTGGGCACAAAACCTACCTTTTGAGCCAGGGTGGTGTTTTCACAAGTTACCCTTGTTAGTTAGCTAGGGTAGGCAGGAACAGGCGAGATGGGGGAGAAAGGGATTGAAATGGACAACTGCCATTCAACATGTGGCTGAGGGCAGTGGAAGGACATTTTCTAATGGGTCCCACACCCTACCCAACCCACTGAGCTCAGGAGGAGCCCAGGGCTGACATCACACTGGTGTGCCCTCATTTGAATACAACCAGGTTTCTCTCTGTCTTTCCAGTGCTGTCTCTTCCTTTCTCTCTGCTCCTCACTGCCCGCCTGCTGCTCTCTTCTCTCCCCAGCAACCATGTGCACGCTGCCGCCTCCTCTCCTGCCCTCCAGCTTCTGTGCCTTCTCAGCACTTTTTCTTCTAAAATCCGGCTAATTCTCCTGTTCTCTGGCTTCTTGACCTTCCCCGGGGGAATAGAAATACCCTTCTGCTGAGTCACCCTGGGAATCCAGGCTCCTCCAAGTTCCCTTGCAGATCTACCTAAGCTTTTCCAGGTGCCTCCGTTTCCCCAGGAATTATTCCTTAAAGGTGCACTATCTATAATAAACCTTATCCATACTCTCTACTCTAACTTCTGTGCCAGGTATAAATTCTTTTATACACTGTATACAAAGACCAAGGTTTTGCTGCCAAATTCCTGGACCTGTGCTCCAGACCCACATACCCACGCCCCCCACATCTCCTCCATAACGTCACACACTGCCAGCTGCCAGTGCCAGCCCTCCCTGCTCAGGGGAAGCCTTAGGGAAAGGCTTTGTGCTCTGGATGGAGGAGTGAGGCTCTTGGGGATCTTAATCTCTTATCTAGGACTTTATTTTGGAAAACTGTGCTCCTGGCTCCACCCTGCTTCCAGTCAATACCAATACTTTTAACAAAGAGCCCAGGAAGGGGAAATAGGATTGAGTAGGTCATCCAAGCCAGGGACCCCACCCCAGTGGGTGGAGCAGCGAGTGAGTCCACCCCCCCCCCCCATTCAATCTCCTGCTATTGGCTTTCCACTTCCTGGGGAATCACCACATAAAGTTTAAAACAATAGAGTTTAAAGAGGAAGAAAGAGCACAATGCACTTGGGACTCTTCCTCCAACTTGGCTCGTTTGACATTTGGGGCCTAATGAGTGTGTGTGGTGGGGCCAACCCATACTGTATAGGGTGATGAGTAGGTGCCCTTCATTTCCCAGCAGCCACCATGGGTATTTGGATTGGAGTTGGGTTGGGGAGAGCGTCCATCAAGATTTTATTTTATTTTCCCTCCCTGCCTCCTGATCTCTCTCTGTCTCTTTCTGAGAGGGGTTCTCCATACATAGCCCAGCTGGCCTTGAACTCACAACCTCCTGCTTCCAAGTGCTAGGTTTACAGGAGTTGCTACCACACCAGGCAAGAGTTTCATCTGTGTCAATAATTTAGGAAAGAGTAATCGCTGGGAAAAGGAAATAGGTCAGGTTCTGAAGTTTAACCTCAAGTTCCTCAGAAGCCATCTGAGTGACCATGGGTAAGTCCATGGATGCCTCTGGGTCCTGGCGTCCTAAGAGATGCATGAAATTGCTATTCATTCACCTACTCACTTTCATGTGTTACCTTCTGAAATCTGGTCACTGCAACCTAATAGTGCATGTGATTCATATAATTATTTAATCCTCAGGACTGCTCTCTTTGACCTCCTTTCCTCATGTCTACCCTCCTACCCACTCCTGGGTTCCTTGCTGGATCTCTGATACACCAAAACTGCCACCACAGGGCCTTTGCATGTATTATTTCCCTTGCCTGAAATGCCCCTCTTCATGGTTTGCTCTCCCATCTCCTTCAGTTCCTATCTCCAATGCTACCTCCTCTGTGAAGTCTACCACTCCAACTTTTTCTCTTTGCATCTCCCATCCTTGCCTTACTTTTCTTCCACCCAACTTGCCATGCAGTTTTCTTATTTATTTATAGTCTATCCTCCTGTGTAAGAATCAGGTGGAAACTGTTCTGTCCTTTTCATTTCATTTTATTTTAGTTTTTGAGATAGGGTCTTGCTATGTAGCCCAGGTTGGCCTCAGCCTTGCGATCCTCTGCCTCAGCCTCCCAAGTGCTGAGATTACTGAGTGAAGGCTTGCGTCTTCACTCCTGGCTATGCTTGATTTCTTCAGCCTTCCCTGTCTAATGCCTACAACCTTGTCTGCCCCAAAATGAACTCAAAAAACATTTGAATAAGTAAGTGATGGAATGAATAAGTCTTACTGCCCATTGTGTTACAGAAACTGAGGCTCAGAATGGTCAAGTCATTTGCCACAGTAAAGAAAAGGCAGAGCCAAAATTGGATTCCCCTCTGCTTGGCCTCTTGCTAGAAGGCTGGGAGGAGGGCGAGGGCACTGACCCCCCTCTGCCTGGCCAGAGCAAGGCAGACTTGCAGACATAATGATACATTGTTGTTGTTGGGTGCCACGGAGTCAAATCTGAATCATAGTGACCCTCATAGGGTTTTCAATGGCTGATCATTTTCAGGATTGCTTCAGGAGTGGATTGCCTCATCCTTTTCCCATTTTGACAGTTCTGGGGTTCGAACCTGGCTCCTCAAAGTGCAGAGCAGCGCTTTACCAACTGAGCTAAACCCCAGCCCCTCATGATACAGAGTGAATTAGTCATGATTTTACCCATGCTGCTGAGGGTTACTGTAGGAACTCAGGGAGAAGGTCCCAGAGAGCTGATTCAAATATTTAGGATCTCTTTTAAGATTGCTTTGTCTTTTTAATAAATAGAAGGGTAAAAAAGTCAATCTCCACAATAGGGTATCTATACTCATCATCATCTCGGATTCGGATTTCAACAAAAGCCCAAATGAAGGAAGGGAAAAACATCACGGAGAGCGTGTGTTTATCCTCATTGTTTTAAACCCAACCAGGCACGACATTCTGTTTTTTAAATAGACTTTCTGAAAAACAACAATATCCGCCTGCCACCCACACCCTCCCTGACTCCTCTAGAACAAAACCTCCATAAATAGGACTTGGGAAGCAATCACTGGCTGGGGCTGACTCAAATGTGAATAGTAGAAAGTTCAGGCTGCATCACACAATAGCAGGGTCCCAGATCTCTCTCTGTGTGTGCGCACGCACGTGCGTGCATTCACCCTGTGCTTGTGCTCATTGGTGGAGCTGCGGGTGGTAGCTGGAGTCTTTTCAGTTGCAGTACAAGGCCTTTCTGCCTTGTTTGTGAATGCTCATCTGCTCCTGAGAGTGAAGTGCAGGAGGCAGGAGGCTCCAAGGCCATGACACCTGCAGCTATTGATGGCGGCACAAAAGCTGGCACACTTGGCCTTCACGTGGAGGGTGTCTAATGCACAGTGCCCAGCCGGCCTTGGAAATCACTCATGTGCTGTGCTCTGCAGTCTTGGGGTGTGCCCTCAGCCCAACCCCTCACAATAAGACAGTGAACCCTTACAGGGGGCTTCCCCCAGGCCAGGCCCTGTTCCAAGCACTTAACTCCTTGCATCCTCTGGACCCCTGGAGACCGGTCCTGTTTCCAACCCTCTCTGCATCTAGAAAGTAGCCAAGACACAAGGTGACCTCTTTCCAGGCGCAGAGCTGGGAGGTGGCCAACTTCGGATTTGTGCCCAGAGTGGTAACCAAAGCTGGCATCTGAACTTCCAGGAATTCTTGTATCTGGGCCACACTCCTGGCTTCTACCTTGCAGTTCAAAGGCCTTTGCCTAGGGGTGGGTCTTAGAGAGTAATGGGGAGGGTGTGAGTATAAACAAACAAACAAATAAACAAACAAAAAGGCCTTTGCCTCAAAAGAACATAATGTCAGTGCCTCCTAATTTAAGCATTTCAATTAGACATTCTACATGGGCAACTCTGATTTCTGGAAATCCTCACACTTACCCTCAATCCCCCACCTGTCTGTCAGCTTGGGGGCTGTGGGGGCTTATGTGTTGCTGTGATGCTGAAAGCTGTGCCAACGGGATTCCAGATACCAGCAGGGCCACCCATGGTGCACAGGTTACAGCTGAGCTTCCAGACTAAGACAGATTAGGGAGAAGGACCCAGCAGCCCACTCCCCAAACAATTAGCCACTGAAAACCCTATGAATAGCAGAGAAGCACTGTCAAATACAGTGCCAGAAAATGAGCCCCCCAGGCTGGCAGGCATTTAAGAAATGATTTGGGGAAGAGTTGCCTCCTCAAAGTAGAGTTGACCTTAATGATGGGAATGAAGTAAAGTCCCTGGGACCTCCTTTTGCTGATATGGTACAACTCAAAATGAGAAGAAACACAGTGTCTGAAAGAATGGGCTTAAATATGAAAAGATCATGTGCATGGCACCGTATTGGGTATTGTTTGTTCTGTTGTACATAGGGTTGCTCTGAGTCAGATCCAACTCGATGGCACATAACAAAAACAACACCCTCTGAATATTGAACTAACCATTTCCAGTCCTATTTTTCAGCTATAGAAACAGAGTTCAGGAAAGTTAAGCCAGGGATCCAGGGAGCAGGTAAAGTCATGACTTGAGTCCAAAAATGTCTAGGTTGAACTCATGAATATCTAGATTTATGGCCCTGTTCTAATGCTGTCCAGCAATTCTGTTGTTCTTTTTCCTTCTACTATTCATAACAACTTGGCTGGCTGATTTTGCTTTTTCCCCAGTTCCGTTTTGTAATCAGGGACATGTTACATAATATCTCTGTGCCTCAGATTTCTCATCTGTAAAATGGGAATGATGATGTTCTTTGCTTCAAATGATCATTATGAGGGCTATGTGAGCTCATACATGCTTTAGAATACTACCTACCGTGTAAATAATTATTGCTGTTATAGTTGCTTTTATTGTCATTATTTCCTATTAGAAATGATTCTACCTTTTGTCCAACACAAACCTTCTTATGAAGTCAGTATAGTTTATCACCATGGGATCTGAGTGTGAATACTGTCTTGATGACCTGTCATTTCACCTCTCAGGTCTTGGTTTTCTTGTCAATATACTGGGGATAATGCTTTGTAACTTTTTAGAACTTGTAAGGGGCTGCAAATGACCCTATATTACAGCCTCCTTATATCAACAATAACAACTCAATATAGACTGGACACTTACTATATGCCAGGCCTTGTGCTAAATATTTTACATATATTATTTTCTTATTTAATTATTCAAATGATACCTAGAGCAACAATAATAAAAGAAAATAGAACAATTGGACTTCATCAAAATTTTGTACTTCGAAAGATACTATCAAGAAAGTGAAGTAACTCACAGACTAGGAAATTTTTTTTTTTTTGTAAATCATTTATTAGATAAGAGTTGGTATCCAGAGTATATAAAGAACTCTTCTAGCTCAATAAAATATGTTGTTGTTAGGTGCTGACAAGTCATATCCGACTGCTAGTGACCCTCATAGGGTTTTCAATGGCAGATTGTTTAAGGATTGCCTTGGGAGTGGGTTACCACGTCCTTCTCCCATTTTGCAGTGCTGGGAATCGAACTTGGGACCTCAGAGACTGCAGAGCGGCACTCTACCAACTGAGCTAAATCCCAGCCCCCAATAAAATATAAATAACTTAACTGAAAATGGAGTAAAGGGTCTACATGGACATTTCTTTAAGGAAATGATGCGCAAGTGCTCAATGTCATTAATTATCAGGGAAATGTAAATAAAACCACAATAAGATATGACTGCATGCCCACTTGTTGTCAGGTGCCGTTGAGTCAGGTCTGACTCATAGCGATCCTCAGAGGGTTTCCAATGGCTGTTTCAGGATTGCTTAGGGAGTGTATTGCCATGTCCTTCTTCTGTTTTTTTCAGGGCTTGGGATCAAACTGAGGGCCCCAGATTGCACTCTGAACCCCAGCCCCTTTATACCCATTAGAGTGACTAAAATAAAAAATAAAATCAGGAAATAACAAGTATTAGTGGGGATGTAGAGAAATTAGAACTCTTGTACAATGCTGGTAAGAATTAAAATGGGGCAGCTGCTTTGGCAAATGGTCTGACAATCCCTCAAGTGATTAAACATATTCTTACCATTGTTCTGGGGGTGTTAGGTGCTGCCAGTTTGAGTCTGATTCATAGTGACCCTCCATGCCACAGAATCAAACACTACTCAACACTGTGCCATGTACATAGTCTTTTTTATATTGGAGCCTATTGTTGCAGCTGCTGTGTCAATCCTATTTGAAGGTCTTCCTTTTTTTCATTGACCTGCCACTCTCCCAAACATCATGTCCTTCTCTAGGGATTGGTCTTTCCTGAAAACATCCAAAATACATAAGATGAAGTCTAGCCATCCTTGCTTCCAAGGAGCACTTTGGTTGCACTTCTTCTAGGACAGATCTATTGATTCTTTTTGTAGTCCATGGTATATTCAATATTCATCTCCAGCACCATAATTCAAAAGCATCAGTTCTTCTCCTGTCTCCCTTACTCAGTGCCCAGTTTTCACAACCATATAATGCGACTGAAAATACCATGGCATGCGTCAGGCGCAACTTTGTCTTCAATGTGGTATCTTTACTTTTCAACACTTTAAAGAGGTCTTTGCAACAGGTTTTCTCAATGCAAAGCGTCTTTTGATTTCCTGACTGCTGCTTTCATGGGAGTTGGTTGCAGAACCAAGTAAAGCAAAATCTTGGCTAACATCAGTCTTTTCTCTATTATGAAATTGTATACTGACCCAGTTGTAAGGATTTTTGTTTTCTTGTTGTTAAGGTGCAATCCATAATGAAGGCTATATTCTTTGATCTGCATCAGTAAATGTTTAAATCCTCTTCAGTTTCAGCAAGCAAAGTTGTGTCATCTGTATAATGCAGGTTGTTAATGAATCCTTCTCTAACCCTGGTGCTGCATGCTTTTTCATAAAGTCCAGCTTCTTGGATTATTTGCTCAGCATAGAGATTAAAGAGGTATGGTGAAAGGATACAGCCCTGATACTTACCATATGACCCAGCTATATACTCAGATATATACTCGAGGGAAATGGAAACATATGTCTACACAAAAGTCTGTATATAAAGTGTGTTTATAACATCATTATTCAAAATAGACAAAGGTACAAAAAACGTGAAATGTCTATCAACAGATGAATGGGTAAATAAGATGTTTTCATTCATCTAATGGAATATAATTCAGCTATAAAAAGAAATGAAGTACTTACTGCTGTCTGCTACAATATGGATGAACTTTGCAAACATAATGTCAAGTGAAAGAAGCTGGTCACAAAGACCATATGTCACATAATCCAATTCATGGAGAATATCCAGAATCCATGTAGTTGAGAAGCAAATTAGTAGTTTCTTAGGGTTTGGAAGAGAGTTGAGGGATAGGGAGATGAGAGCTAAAAGGTATGACATTTACTTGGATGGGGATGCTCTAAAATTGCCTGAGGTGATGGTTGACTGTATCTATGAATACACTAAAAATCAGGGAATTGTACATTTTAAATAGGCAGATGGTATGGCATGTGAATTATCTTCATAAAACTGTTATAAAAGTTATTTGATGTTGATACTCTAAGAAACAAAATCAGAAGGGACAGTGTGGTCAAATACACAAAAGAAGTCCTTGACTCTTGGGGAAGAAAATGTTGGAGAGATTACCCAAAAGGTGGTTGTTGTTGTTGTTGTTATTATTATTATTATTTGCTGGTGCTGTAACAAGTTACCATAAATGTAGAAGCTTAATAAAACAAAAATGTGTATTTTATAATTCTGCAGGTATGAGGTCCCAAGTCAGTTTTACTGGGCTAAAATCAGGCCATGGGCAGCAGTGGCTCCTTCTGGGTGCTCTAGTGGAGAATTCATTTCCTTGGCTTTTGCCCACTCTAGAGGCCTCCGGCATTCCTTGGCACATGGTCCCTGTGCCACTCTGCTCCTTCAGATCTCCCTCTCTGGTTCCAACTCTCCTACTTCCCTCTTGTAAGGCCCTTGTGATGCCATTGGACCCACTTGGATGATCTTGGAGCACCTCCTTAGCTCAGACACATCTGCACAGTCCTTTCTTCATGTGAGGTAGTGTAATGTATTTATAAGTTCCAGACACTAGGACATAGGGTCTTTGAAAGAATTATTATACGTCCCACAGGGTATTAGAATGTCCATTCCTTTAAAAAGGAAATGGTCCATTACCTGCTTCCTGTGGTATCCTTCTCCCTTTGTGTATCCCACGGATTTGCAAACAGCAGGTGGGTGGATGAAGGGCAGTGCATCACTGAACCGATGGAGGAATGAATGGGTTCATAGATGGAAGTCTGTATGTACTGTACACATGTAAGTAGGTGAATTATATGTGTAGGTAGGTATGCATATGTGGTTTCATGAATGAATGGATAGATGTGTTGATGGAGGATTGACTGTTTGGGTGAGTGGGTAGATAAATGTAGGGGTGGATGGCTATGTGAACACAGGAGTGAAACTTGTTGTTGTTGTTAGGTACCGTCGTGTCGGTATCCAACTCATAGCAACCCTCACAGGGTTTTCAATGGCTGACTATTTCAGGATTGCCTTGGGAGTGGATTGCCAGGCCCTTCTCGCATTTTTGCGGTGCTGGGAATTGAACTTGAAACCTCAGAGACTGCAGCGCAGTGCTCTACCAACTGAGCTAAATCCCAGCCCACATATATGCCTAGGTGTCTGTATTTTTGGGGAGAAGGGTGTGACAGTCCACTCCTGAAACAATACGAAAACAATCAGCCATTAAAAACCCTGTAAGGGTTGCTATGAGTCACATCCAACTCAATGTCTCCTAACAACAACAACAATGAATTTGTGAGGTGGGGTTTAGCTCAGTGGGTAGAGGGCTGCTCCATACTTTCTGAGGACCCCAGTTCTATCTCCAGCAACACAAAGCAAATAGATAGATAAATAAATAAATATATAAATAAAATTAAAATGAGAGAAAGATGTGGGAGTCCACTCCCCAAACAATCCCCAAATAATCAGCCATTGAAAACCCTATGAGAGTCACTATGAGTCAGACATGACTCGATGGCACCTAACAACAACATCAACAACAACATATGTATTTGTGTTTACAAACAGGTCACTGGATAGAAGGATGTTTGGATGACTGAATGAACTAACAAGTGGATGGAACGCACACTTTTATCTATATGTATTGTGTGTAATATAACCTGTGCATTTGTCAATGGGGATATGTATGTGGATAAGGATATAAGGTAAATTGATGCAAGGAGAGATTAAAGCTTGGCTGGTAAAATGCAGATGCATGCCTGTATAGATGACAGATGATTGGATCATTTTGGGATTGAATGAGTGGGTGGGAGATCATTTAAGCAACGGCATTCTGCTCCCCAGAATCTTTCCATTCTATATCTTTACACTTGAGGGTTCTGATCTCTTTTCTGAATCCAACCATGGGAAAAGAGTTTACTATGATAATCTACTCCATGCCCCACAAAATGAGGTCCGTGGAAACAAGACCTCGCATTGGATGAATATGGATCACTGTCACTGCAGAGGTCCACTGTAATCATCTCTAAATGCTGTCTCCACGTTATCTCCCGGGGACTGATTCAAAACATGCGCTCCATTTCCTCAGCACAACATGTGAGACCAGAAGGGAGCCGAGACACCCTTTGTTTCTGCCTTTCTATTTTTCAAATGCAGAAACCACAGCCAGAGAAAAGAAAGGCCTGGCTCAAGGTCACGGAGCAGGCGAGTGGCAGGCTGGAGAGGAGGTCTCAAGGTCTCAGGTCAGGCTGGCTGCCTCTCCCACCTCGCAGTCCATACCTGCCTCTCCTTTCCAGCCTTCGGAACACCCTGGACTCTCTCTGGCTGGGACACCTCCAGGTCCCAAGAGCCAACATGAGCTCGTGCATCTCCAGCGTGACTTGTTCACCTGGCACTGAGTTATGGTGTGAGGAAGGCGCCTTTGTGGGTTGGTGGTGCAGGGGCCCTGCGGCTGCAGCGTTGAGGGTTTTCCTCTTGTTGCCTGACTTTCTAAAAGCAACTCTTTCTTCTAGTTCTCCTTCATGAGTGGCATAAAAGAGGGGAAGGCAGACTGCACAGTTTGCTCAACAAAGGCACATCACAAAGATTTTGTTTGTTCAGCCCTGGGGGGGGCCCCAGGGGACCCTACATTCTTCCTGTAATCTTCAGAGTGGCCTTGCAGCCCTCCAGGCCCTTCCTGCTTGGCAGTGTCGCCCCTCTCTCCCCAGTCCCTCTCCCCTTGCCTTCTGAGCTTCACCAGCTGCGGGTCCTGGCCTGAGCCCTGTTGCAGTGGCTTCGCCCCCCAGCCCTGCCTATTTCTGGATTTCCAAATTTCCCGGTCTTGGAGGAATCTGAAGCCTGGTGGGAGGAGCCCCCTTCCTTGCCGAGGTCTCCTTGCCTGGTCTCAGGGCATTGTCAGGGAATGACAGCAGCAGCAGGGATAACAGCGTGTCCCTCTCTTATCTCAGTCCTTCCCACACCTCTGTAATGCATGTGCCGTCAGCAGCCCCATTGGACAGACAGGGAAACTGAGTGGTGGCAAAGCCACTCAAGACAGGTTCCAGCTCTACTGAGTTTAATTACTAAATTAGGCCGCTGCCCCAGATTGATAGATGCCTGGATGATTGAATGGCATGGATTAACTCATTTATCTCTCCTTATGGTCTAGCCAGATAGATACTTCTATCATCCCTATGTAGAGAGATGAAGCTACTGTGGTTCTGTGACTTGCTCAAGGACACACCACTGATAGGTGGCCAAGTTCCATGGCGTCCCCCCAGTAGCCATGACTTTACAAAGTTCTTTATGGAATTGTAAGACCATATGTATTTAGGGTTAAATGGGGCTGTCAGGGGCATCCAGGTGAAATGTGACAGGTTTGGAAACAAACTCAGAGAGGCAGCCCAGGTCCCCTAAGATGATACAGCTGGTTAGCTGAGGATTTACAGGAAGAGTTAGAGAATGAGGTGTCAGTCAGCTGTCATCGCTGTAGCAGAAAAAAGAAACAACAGCCCAGAGAGACTTATGGGAGGAGACGTTTGTTGGGAGCTCACAGCTCGAGAACCGTTCACGATGGTGGCACGGCAGGCATGACAGAGGCAGGGCCTGTGCAGATGACCTCAGGGCATGGCAGACCAGGAACAGAAAGAGACCTGAGCTGCAAGTCCAGGGTAAAAACCTGAATAGACCCCACCCCTAAGGAGCTGCAAGCTACACCCGCCTCCTAAAACTTCATGCCGCCTGGGACAGCGCCACCAGCTGGGGGCCCAGAGTTAAAACACATGGTTTTTAGGGACACTTGATATCCAAACCATGACAAACGCTAATGATAACAGTATTTTTTTTTACATTCAAAACGTTATGATTACAGGAATAGGATCTTTTGTAAACACACACTCTGTTCTTTGCGAATCCAATAGCACACTCATTAAGATACTAAGTAATGGTAACTACTGGATAAGTGGGTCAGAGGAAGGATGTGAGAGGCACCCCTGACACACAGCACAACACACACACACACCACCATGCAACATACACAGAACACCCGCTCCCTGCCTGGGGTGTGGGGTGCGTTTTCCCTTAGGTGGGGTTCACAGGGGACATGCACACGAGGCTGTTTCTACTACAGCTAAGTCTTTGCTACCCTCCAAGACAGTTTCTTGTGATTGGGTGGTGGGGGCCAAGGACAGGGCAGTTGTGGGAAGAAGGCCTCGGAAGGGATTAATATTGGACTGTGCAAAGAAAAGACTCGGGGTGACCCTGCCTGGGACAACTTGGGTGAATTGTTTGCTTGTTGCTCAACTCCCAATGGGAAGGCCCTGGGGCCCTGCAAGCTTGCATGCCAGGGCTGTCTGAGGTGGGGCAGGGGAAACTGAGGCTGGAAAAGGAAATACCCCAAACCCTCCAGGTGGCATTGAATCTAAGGATGTATCTAGGACCTGGATATAGACCGCATTTCACCTTAACGATCTTCCAGAACAGTGTTTCTTAATGTGGGGAAGGATTTGCATACAGAAGCAAGACATTGTATAACAATAAATCACATAGTGAAGAATATCTTCCTTTCTCTGTTCTTAATTTCTTTTGACTTCTTCAGGTAGCAACTTTCACATTGATGCTGTTATTAGGTGCCATTGAGTTGAGTCCGACTCATAGTGACCCTATGCACAGCAAATCGGAACACTCCCCAATTCTGTGCCAGGCGCATGATCTTATTTATGCTTAAGCCCATTGTTGCAGACACGGTGTCAATCATCTGGTGGAGGGTTTTCCTTTTTTTAACTGACCTGCCACTCTCCCAAACGTGATGTCAGGGATTGATTTCTCCTGACTACATGTCCAAAATATGTAAGACATAGTCTAGCCATCCTTGCTCCCAAGGAGCACTCTGGTTGCACTTCTTCTAGGACAGATCTGTTGGTTCTTTTGGCAGTCCATGGTATATTCAATAGACACTTCCAGCAGCTTTCTCTCTTAATCTTGATGAGAGCAGCCTTCAGGCCATAGGCCCTTGCCAGAGATCCTCAACTAGAATTTAGAAACAATGTTTTGTATTCTTAGGCTTATTTTTAAGGTGACTTTGTATTTAGAGTAAAGAATTGTGGGTTTTTAATTACTATAACAATGTAAAGTTTGCTGTAGCTCTTTGAAATAAATGTGTTAAACAACAAAATGAGCCAGTATAGAGAAAACAATGATGGATTATAGTATAGCCAGCAGATAGATGCTTTGAAAAACATGAAGGAAATACAAGAATGACTGCTGTTTGGGGAAATGTCCATCAAGATGAGAAGGGGAAGGACAAAGGACAGGTGAGCAAGGTGGGAAGAGTTCCTTTGTCTGCTTCCCATGAAGGTCCTATAGGAGTGTCTTAGCCAGCTTTCTGTGACTATTACAAAATACCTGAGATAATCAACTTATAAAGAGAAAAGGTTTATTTCAGCTCATGGTTTTAGAGGTTTCAGTTCATGATCTGCTAGGCCTGTTGCTTTCGGCCTTTGGTTGGGCATCATGGTGGGAACACGTGCTGGAATAAATCCTCTTACCTGACAGCCAAGAAACAAAAGAGAGGAAGAGGAAAGAGGTGGGCTGGGTAAGCAGCTGATGGGCCTGGTTAGTTCATTTATTTCTTCAACATTTATTGAGCACCTGCCAGGTGCTGAGCACTTTTGCATTCCAACTTTGTCTACCCAGAGTGATGACTTTACTCTTTTCATATGTATTTGAAGGGAATTTATGAGATAATGTCTGGAAAATTAATTGCACTTATTGATTCTTCAGCTCAGTAGAGTGGCAACTGTATTCTTTTTGTGTATTTAGAGATAATTTATAAATATATACCTCTGAAAAGTGAATTGCACTTCCTTACAATGCACTTAAGTGTTCTTTTTGGAAATAATTACCTATGTTGATCAGAGGGGCTAGAAGGCCAAGACCACATCTTAGACATTACCCCCAAATACCTAGCACTGAGCCACGCACACAGATGTTTTGTGGGAAAGAGGGTAGGAAAGAAGTTTCCAGAGACAATGTCTCTGTCTGACTTGCATTGGACTGGCAAGTCGGGCTGCTCACTAACACCCAGGTCCTCCCCTGTATGCTTGTTTGTGTACTTACCTCAGGATAGACAAAGACCACAGCAGACCCTTGAGGCTAGAGGGAAGGAAGCTCTTGGCTTGGCTTCTCCCTCTTCCCCATTGCTATGGGGCCATGCTGCCTGGCAGCTGCAGGTCAGGGGAGGCCAGGAGCCCTAGTATTTCCTTAAGGCCTTGATAAGCCTATTATCTCTTCTTCTACCTCAAGCGTAGGAGTTCTGTCACTCAAGGCATAGGAATTCTGCTTGATGCACAGGTAGTATTTTCGGCTGACTAAATCTTTGTGGCCTGCAGCTATAGCCCTGTGTTGTCTAATCCCATCAGATCTCGGAAATTAAGCAGGGTTGGGCCTGCTTAGTACTTGGATCAGAGATGACCTGGGAGCACCAGGTGCTGTAGGTGTGGGAGAAGGACCCAGCAACCCACTCCCCAAAACCAATCCACCATTAAAAACCCTATGAATAGCAGGAGCACTGACAATAGCGCTTTACCTGTTATACTTAGCTCAGTTGGTAGAGTGCCACTCTGCAGTCTCTGAGGTCCCAGGTTCGATTCTCAGCACTGCAAAAATGGGAGGACCTGGCAATCCACTCCCCAGGCAATCCCGAAACAATCGGCCATTTAAAACCCGATGAGGGTCACTATGAGTTGGACACGACTCTATGGCACCTATCAACAACAAGTCTATATGAGTTTGTCTGTGGACTTCTCCAGGAGCGATTTCCACCAAAGAATGGGGTTCAGAGGGCTTCTCAGAGGAGTGGTGGGTATGGTTAGTTTTCCATAAAATGTTGAGTGCTGGGATTTAGCTCCATTGTTAGAGCACTGTGCTGCAGTCTCTGAGGTCCTGAGTGCAATTCCCAGCACCACAAAAATGGAAGAAGGACCTGGCAATCCACTCCCAAGACAATCCCAATATGGTCAGCCATTGAAAACCCTATGAGGGTCGCTATGAGTTGGATACCGACTCGATGGCACCTAACAACAACAACAACAACAACAACAAAATGTTGAGCACAGCATGGTCTGGCTTAAAATAGTTCATTCATTCATTCATTCATTCATTCATTCCTCCATCCCCCCAACCATTGGATGCATATGAGTATCAGCTCAACACTTGCTTGCTGCCTGTTGTCTCGGTTAAGTGGTGTCTTTGGACGTCTCTGGTGGGGGGTTGTGGCTCAGGATCTCCCATTCCCAAACCCTACACCACCACACCCCAACTCCTCAGAATATTCTAGGGTATTTATCTCCTCCTATTCAAGTTATTCTTGGAGTTCAGATCACATTATTAACACATATGTCCTTAAATACATATCCTGAAGCCTTTTCCCCATGTCATTAGACATTATTGGAAAGCATCTTTTTTCATTAGTAATTTGTAATGGACAACTTAATGGAGCTCATTATGACAGGTCCACACATGCACTTCATTGTACATTGCTCGAGCTCTCTTCCCCCTTCCCCCTGCTGACCCTCCTCCCCCATCTCCTCCCACCCCACCGGTGGCCTCCTTTCTACTTGCATGCCTTTTTTGTGAGTATACCTATCTATATATGTACACCCCAATTTTGCCAGACAGGCAACATACATGATTTTTTTCCTCCCATGACCCTTTCTTCTTGCCCCCTCCCTCTTTTCTTTAGTGTGTTATCTGTCTCTACTTAAATCCTGTCTGCATTCATGATCTATATGTCTTAATAATGAATGTATATTGAAGTCTAGCATCCACATACGAGAAAACATGAGATGTTTATCTTTCTGGGTCTGGCTTAATTCGTGCAAACATCTTTTTAATACCTCCACACCATTTGGTTCTTCATCAAGAACTTTTTATTTTTATTTATTTATTTTTTGTGGTACTGGGGGCTTGAACCCAGGGCCTTACACTTGCATGTCTTATAAGCACTGCACCACAGAGACACACCCCTAGCCCATTTTTTCCTGTATGTTTTGAGTCAGAGCCTTGCTAAATGATGCAGGCTGCCTCTGGCCTCAAACTGGCGATCCTCCTGCCTCTGCCTCCTTAGCTGTTAGGATTACAGGCATTAGCCTCCATGCCTGGCTTCATCTCTCTTTGCAACCACTTATTGAAGACTTAGAACATTCTGGATGCTGGGGAATACAGTGCTAAATAAATCAATTAAAGATCCTGGTCTCATGAAGCTTCCATTTGAATTGTGGAGATATCTACACGTATGTCAAGTAGCTGCAAATACTAAAATAACAAGAAAGTTAGTCAAGGCCAAGGAGTCCCGATGGAGGCTATTTTAGTGATAGGCATTTGGTAGAGGGCTTTCTGGTAAAGGTGGTCAGGGAAGGAACCACAGAGGCCCAGGAAAAGCCATGCAGCAATGCAGAAAAGCGTTCTAGACAGAGTGAGGAGAATGTTCCAGGGGCCAGAGGTGAGAAGTACTGAGGGTTTGAGGAGCAGCCAGCTGGCCAGGGTGGCGGGACCGAGCGAGCAGGCAATGACATCAGGGAGGTGAACAGAAGGCAGCCCATGCGGGGCCTCCCAAGCTGGCTGTGGGTTTTATTGGAATAGGCTAGCGGATCCTCAGAGGCTTTCAGCAGGAGAGGAGTGGGACTGTTCATGCATTAGCAGGACGCTCTGACTGCCGAGAGAAGACCATGAGCAGGGCAGACATAGAAGCAGAGATCATTTAGGAGTCTGGGGTAACTGCCGAGGTGAGAGGTCACAGCATCTGCAGCTAGGTGGGCACGGATGAGGTGATAGGATGTGTGGGGATTTGGGGTAGATCTTGAAGGGAGCATTAACAGGATTTGATGAGGCTCTGAATATGTGTTGAGGGTTGAAGAGTGGGATTAAGGGTGGGCATCCAAGCAACAAGGTCAATGTCTTGCCCATTTACAGAGAAAAGGGATATTGCATTTTGACTCTAATTATGTTTGATATTTGCTCAGTTAGTTTGCTGGTGACTGGATTGAATGAATGGAGGCTGTGCTAGAGGGGATTGTCTTGGAATCTCTGATGCATTCAACTAACTGTCACCAATTTCCTACTATGCGTAGGAGTCTGTGCTCAGCACCTTGGGTTATAGAATTCATTCAAATAATACCCTGGTGAGCTTTGTGGTGCTTCATAGGTACCATGCCAGGAGCTAAAGGAAAGTGTCCATGAGTGATACAGATGTGATCTTATGGAACTCACTGTCTGGGTGGGGAGACAGATGTTAAACATGGAAACAGGTAAAATAATTCCCAGTGGCAATGTTTTTAAAAGAAAATATAATATAGGATAATAAGGAAAAATATGTAGTGTTTAGGGAGGCTTCTCTAAGGGGAAAGATATTAAATCTGAATCTAGAAAATGAGAAAAGGCAGGGCATGGTGGCGATTGCCTGTAATTCCAGTTACTCAGGAGGTTGAGGCAGGAGGATGGCAAGTTCAAGGCCACAGATAGCTCTGTCATTTAGAGAGACCCTGACTCAAAAATAAGATGTAAAAAACAGGCTGGGGGTGAAGCTCAGTGGTGGAGTGTTTGCAAAGTGTGTGTGAGGCCTTGGGTTCAAACCAACAAAAGACAGTAAGAGGTGAGTCAGGCATAGATAAGAAAACCTAGGCAGACAAAAACAGAATGCTCAAAAGCCCCCGGGGAAGGAGTGAGACTACTCCTCACAGTAGAAAAGATTCCAGTAATAGTGAGAGAATGTCAGATAAAAGCAGGGCCTGATGTAAAGATGAACAAGGTAGAAACCTTGCCCTGGAAAGTTCACGGGCTGCTGGAGAAGCCCAGGGAGGGTGCAAATGGTGAGTGGAAGGAAGGACATGTCCAGGTCGTGGAAGGTGGCCAGGCACGAGTACAGGTCTGTGCAGGAGGTTCTGGTTAATCCTGAGACACATTCAGTTCCAGCCAATGTTCTTTGCACTCAGCCCAGTAAGACCGTCTCTGAAAGCAGAGCAGGCCCACGTGGCTCAGAAGGAGGAGGTGTTCCAGAGCAGCAGCCTGAGGGGACAAGCGTGTTTGAGACCACCTCCCCAGAGCTGGAGGCAGAGGGGAACGTGGAGCCCACATGTGGCCCTGAATGGGATCCTCTGTATTGATCACTGACGGATTGTTGTCCTTCGAGGCCAACCTTCAATGTCTTCTGCCCATGCAAATAGGGCTGCTTGTCACTCCTTCCTTTTTTAACTTTTTTCTCAATTGTGAGCCTCTGGGGTTCCAGAAAGTATTGTTTATTCATTCAATGAATATTCACTGAGGCCCAGCTGTCTTCTATGGACTTGGCTGGGTATTGTGGATCTGACATGGTTCAGGGAAGACCCAGTCTCCATTTGAAGAGTGTCCATTGTAGTGAGAGCAAAGACACAGATATGGTGAGAGAAAAGAGTTGTACTGAGGACCATCACAAGCAGAAGTACAGGGTGAAAGGAGACACTTGGCAGTGGAAAATCAGGGAAGACTTCCTAGGGGTGGTGGCATCTCTTTTGAGAGCCGAAGAGGCAAACAATGTTAGCTAGGGGCAGTTGGGAGAGCTGTGTGAGAATCTCTCCAGGCAGGGGAGCCAAATGTTAAACAGGGAAGTTCGTGCTTGTTAATATTCCAGTAGGTGCACATTCAAATTCTACCCTAAACAATATTGCACTTCAGACCATAGCTGCGTTAACTAGGCACAGTGGTGAGAGTGGGCTTTGGGGTTGTTTAGGGCCCAGGCCATATTTCATCTTCTTCAATTACTTTCTGTGTGACCTTGGTCAGACTTCTTTGCCTGTCTTTGACTCAGTTTCCTCTTTTGTAAAGTTGGGGTAATGATACCACCCTGGTGTCAGGCTATTGCAGGGATTAAATGAGAGGATGCATGTAACGTGCCCAGCACAATGTCAGACATGTAGTAAGTGTTCAAAACATTATAGTTATTTTGCTTTGTGGAGTAGAAATTGGTATAATTTTCAAAAGAAACTGGTTGAATCTGTCGAAGCTGTATACAGGTCTCCCTCTGATGCAGCAATTTTCCTCCAAGGTGGAAAATCTAACAGAGGTGTGTTCAGGTAGTACCAAATACACATATCAGACTGTCCAAGCAGCATTATTCATGATAGCTAGAGCTGGGAGCTACCATCATGCCCATTTGTAGCAGAATAGATAAACTGTCGAATACTATATAGCACCCAACAAAAACTATACAGCAATGGCCATGAGTGATCTGCAATTTCACACAGAACATGGGTGAATGTTACCAACAGTCTGAGTAAACAAAGTCAAAGACAAAAGATGACTTCTTGTATAATTACATTGCCTAAAGCATGAAAACAGGCAAAACCAATTCAATGATGTTAAAAGTCAAGACAGTAGAGACTTCCACAACGATCTTGAATTTCTTTTAGTTGTTATTCCTTTCAAAAAATTTTATTTATTTTTTTATCCTCAAATTTCAAATACTACTTCAAAATGGTCTTGCAATCCTCAAATGACAACTATGCTTCCTGTTTTCTTTGACTGTCCTGCATGCCACATTTGGCTAACACCATCTTTTGAGTGACCATCATACTACTCATTGCTACTGTAATTAAGTTCAACTTTGAAAAGTCATACGTAGATAACATCTTTTAAAATGTGTGTACATTTTTTGACACCCTCAGTAGTTATTTGAATGGGTATTTATCATCAACCAAAGCTATCATTATTTTGCCATTTCAGACTGAACTTAGATTACACTGGATGTTAACATTGTTTCTTAGACATTTTAGTCCCATTTTCTCCAGTCATGAAAAGCAGCCAGTCACCCCCAAATGCTGTTCCCTTTCACCAGTCAAAACACAGTTGCTCTTCTAACATGTTCTCCCTCCTGAGTTGTCTCTCCGACTTTGGTAGCTTTGGTGTCTTTGGCCACATTATGACTGGATTACTGGAGTCCCATTTAGTTGTACAAGTTTGGAAGCTCCACATTCTCATTTGAGTGTCTGAAGATAGGTTCTCTGAGGATGGGCTTTGTTGTTTGGATTTCTACATTTTCTCTTGAGCCCTTGAGAAACTTAGACCATTGATGTGGGTTCTTTCCTGAACTAAAATCATTTGGGGTAAATTGATGTGAAATCAAGAACTCTCATTTGTACGTAATTTTCTTCTAGCATCTCTAGACATGCGCTAGGAAGTCTAGAGAAAAAAACTTAGTCTGTTAAATTTCTTTTTATCACTCCCCCCCCCCTTTTTTTTAGTACTGGGGAATTGAACCCATGGCCCCACACATGCTAGTCAAGTGCTCTCCAACCGAGTTGCAACCCAGCTCCTTTTTTATTTTTAGACAGGGTTTTACTAAGCTGCACAGACTGCCTCTGTCCTCGAATTCATGATCCTCTTGCCTTAGCCTCCCGAGTTGCTGGGTATATAGGTGTGTGTCACAGCACCCAGCACTGAAAGTTTTTGAGAAAGAAAATAGCATGATGTGAGATGATCAGATAACCTGGCTAGAGAGAACCTAACCATCCCAAGAGAGGTGGTAAAGGTAGTCTAGAAACGACAATAACTAATAGCCTAATTTTTAAAAATTCCTTACTGTGTTCAGTTTTGATTTTTAAAACAGTTCTCACAGCAATTCTGAGTCAGGCACAACTATTATTTCCATTTGGCAGATAAGGAAACTGAGGCACAGAGAAAAATATCACCCAGAGCCACAGATATGGTGACTGGAAATGAATGTCTGAATGGGTTAAATTTACTTCTGAATGGAATGAGGAAATATTTCTCCCACATCCCACAACATTTTAGCTGAATTTTCTCTCTTTCCAGTTAGAACCAAAGGATTTGTTCCCTTCCCTTCGTAGCAGTGGGGGGTCAGACACTCATCTTTTATGAGGCTGAGAGCAGCTGTTCCTCCTCCTACCCAGCTGTCTTTTTCTGAAATAGGATAAGGCAAGAATTCAGCATTTTGAGATACCAAGGAAAGAGTCCTGGAGTTGGAGAGCTGAGTTTGAATCCCAACTCATCCATCATGCTCTGTCCTGGTAACCCTAGCAACCAGACTCACCACTCAGCCTCCGCTTCTCCTCTGGAAAAGGAAACCTGCTCAGCTCCCTATTTGCTTCCTGTGCACTTGGTGAAGAAGGGTGAGTCAGACTGATGAATGAAAACCTTGGGTTTACTATGTTCCCACACAGACCCCCACGTTCATCCTACCATAATTATTTTGATGAAGATTTGGCTCTGAAACCCCACAGTTTGATGGTGGGTTAGGGGCCCCTCGTGCACACTTCTCACCTTCTTGCCTCCCCTCTCTTCCATGCCTGCTACTACTTGGCGTCTGGTTCTGTGCAGGATCTGACCAGTTTCCACATGAGTGAAACGCACAGGGCTTCACCCCAGCCCCATGCCGTGTACCTCTCACTTCTGGCCCCAAAGCTTTTCTTTTGATATGACAAGGTGATGTGATAGGGGACCACCTCATCTCCTACAGTGCCCAGCCTGAAGATGGCAAACACCTGCTTCAGGGAGTCTTTGATCCCTTGGGTATGTGAATGCAAGGTGGACGCTTGCTTGTCGTCTTTTAACATTCTTGTCACTGGGCCTTTTGGACAGTCCTGTGCGCGCATCATGGCCTCCTCAATTACAGCACATTCTTTCATGGGCTCTCTCTTGTTCCTTACCCTCTTTCCCAATCTCTCACTTGCTTCCCAGAAACCATACTTCCTAACAAAGTAATAATACATATTCTTTGTCTCACCCTTCAGGGCTGGGACTCTCAAGCTTAAATAGTGTTGAATCTAGAGTTTGAAATGAGGATTATTTTCCCAGTCACTCATATTGCATTCCTTCCTGAAGGGCCTAGAACAGGGTCTGGTACATAACAGATGTTCAATAAATATCAAGTGAATGCAGAAATGAATAAATGAGGTACTTGAAACAAAATCTGCCTACTTATCTATCTGTCAATCTTTCTATCCATCCATTCATTTAGCTCAGTAAAGTGCTTCTCTGCTGCTGAGTCCTGGGGTTTGATTCCCAGCACCGCAAAAGTGGGAGATGGACCTGGCAACCCACTCCCAAAACAATCAGCCATTGAAACCCCTATGAAGAGCAGAGAACCACTGACATAGTGCTGGGCATGGCACAGTGACCACAGAACAAGCCTTTAGAGCTGAGTGTCAAGGTTCAAGTACCAGCCTTGTCACATATTAGCTGTGTTAGCTTCATTAAGTTACTTGGCCTTTACTCCTCAGCTTGTCTGTGAAAAAAAAAAAAAAAAAGATAGTACGTAAAGCATGTTTTTAGGTGCCATTGAGTAGCGTCCTACTTATTGAGTAGGGTCCGACCCTCACAGGGTTTTCAATGGATGATTGTTTCAGAATTGCCACATCCTTCTGTTTTTGCCATGCTGGGGATCAACCCCAGGTCCTCAGAGAGTACAGAGCGGCACTCTATCAACTCAGCTAAACCCCAGCCCATGTAAAGCATAGGAGGATTCAATATCATCCTTATGTAAAGTTTGACACATAGTAGCACGTGGATTGATAAAATTATTATTCTATTTTAATTATTATTACTTTTGCTGTGCTAGAAATGGAACCCAGTACCCTGTGCATGCTGGGCAAGTGCTGCCCCACTGAGCTATCCACCCCATCTTGATGAAATTATTATTCTTAGCAATAATAGAATTGCAGATATTACATGAGGAAGAATATATCAGAACACTCTAGGATAGGATTCAACAGGTATATGGGCACATCATGGAAGGTGTCTTTTATTTTTATTTTATAAACAGGGTTAATAATCCCTGCCTTCAGCCGAAGCCCTGTGGCATCTGATCCCATCAGACCTCGGAAGCTAAACAGGGTTGAGCCTGGTTGGTACTTGGATGGGAGACCGCCTGGGAACACCAGCTGCTGTAGGCTTGGGAGAAGGACCTGGCAACCCACTCCCAAAAATCAATCCACCATTGAAAACCCTACGAACAACAGAGAAGCACTGACAATAGTGTTTCGCCTATTGTACGCAGGGTTGCTATGGGTCTGACACAGACTTGAGGGCACCTAACAACAACAACAAATAATCCCTAGTCCATCCACAGCATACGTGATAATGTGAATAGCACATCGCAAAGCAACTGCAGTTGTAGAAGTGGAAAGGCCTTCTATTCCTCCAGATTATTGGTGGCGGTGGTCCCACCCAGAAAGCCTATCTGGTGGCAGAAAAAGGACCTCTCTTTGGGGAAGAGGGCATTCAAGTCATTTCCGAAAAGTGATCTCCCTGTCCAACCACAGTGCGATCCCCTGCTGAGATGGAAATCCCCAAGGCAGGAGGGAGGAAACCAAGCTTCTGGAGTCTGAAAGGTGAACCGGCAAGACATTTCACACGTGGCTTACGCCCATTAGCCTCAAGGAAAACAAGGTTTTTAAAGGACAAGCTTTTTTCACACTTCAACTCTGCTCAGCGGAGGAGGCTGGGTCAGAAGCTGGGGTGGTGTGTGCAGCAGGAGAATTCCAGGCATTTCCCACGAGGTCATTGCCCTGAGCTAGCATCCTCTCCCCATCCTCAGGGTGGAGGTTGTCGTGCGCCTTACCCGGTAACATATTAGCCTCTTGGGGTAGGCACAGCCCCTCGCCTGAGTCGTTGGATTGCATGGCATTGTGCTGTGTGTACAAGGTGTGATCCAAAAATGTGGTGAGAGTTGAAATGAAAAAATATTACAGTCAAAGGCACATTGCCACCAATCCCCTCAAAATGCAGCCCTTGGCCTCGACCCCATTTCTCCCACCATCCTTGCCGCTTTCTGAAGCAGTTCTGGAGGTCTTCCTTGGTCGGTGTCTTTTGTTGTGCTGATGTGGCTGCCTTAAGCTCCTGCTTCAACTCCATCCATTTACCTTCCATGCTCATTTTGACTTTGGGGAGGAGCCGGAAGTTGCACAGTGACAGATCCGGGGAATAAGGTGGATGAGGACACACCAGGATGTTTATTTGGCAAGAATTGCCACTCCAGGAGCATTGTTCTTGACTTGTGATTGACGGCCACTTTAAAACACATCTCTTGAAAGTTGCTTGCACCTGACTGACTGCACCGAATGAGGTGAAATGTGTTGACGTGCCGCTCACTGCTTCCCGAGTGGAAGGTTGCTGCCTTTCTGGAGGGTGGCGCTAAGCAGCAGTGTTCATTGTACGTTTGGATCACATCTCATATTGCATGTATGTATGGCAGTGCATGTGCTGTATCACATGTAATGTATTGGATAGATTATATTGTATACATAGTGTGCCTTTCATTATATGTACTGTTGCATTGTATGTATTTGTATTGTATTGCATTGTGCATGTTGTGTGTATTGTATTATACATATTGCATGTATTACATTATCATATGTATTATATTGTGTGTTTATGTGTTATATGTATTGCATGGACTGTATTGCATGGATTGTAGAGTGTATATTGTATGCACTGTGTATTTTATGTATTATATGTGTTTTATTTGTATCTTTCATTCCAATCTCCACTCTTACCTCTCTCCCATAACTCAAAGCATCTAAAACTATTACTTGCATCTGCCCTTGGACATTCTTCCTTCTAAAACTCATAGTGCCTGCAGTCATAGCACTGTGGTGTCTGATCTTGTCAGATCTTGGAAGCTAAGTACGGTTGGGCCTGGTTAGTACTTGGATGGGAGACCATCTGGAAACACCAGGTACTGTAGGCTTGGGAGAAGGACCTGGCAACCCACTCCCAAAATACAATCAGCCATTGAAAACCCTATGAAGGGCAGAGAGGCACTGACAATAGTGTTTCACCTGTTGCACATAGGGTCGCTGAGTCAGACCCCGATTGTATGGTACCTAACAGCATCAACAACAACAAAACTCACAGTATGGTTCTGTGTGTGTGTTTAATTTATATAAAAGTCCTTGACCTATGAATCTCATTTTGTTACTTAGCGGTTTTACTCAGCACCATGTTTTTAGGAACTCTCCTCATGACTGTATGACTATATGAAAAACATATATTGTATATGTGATTGTGTTTGTTTTCAACTAATGCATAGGGGTCCACAGGATGCGTTCCCAGTCTCTGTATCATTCCCCTAGGGATGGACACCTAGGTACGTCTACCTCCTCTCCGCCTTGCCCAGCACCATCAGATCTGTCTAGGTTTTCCCTGGAAGTAGATTTTTGAGTCTTAAGATACATCTCCCTTAAGTTGGAATGGCTTCTGTTCAAGTCATACTGAAATAGAGATGCAAAAACCACGCAGGGGGTAACTTCCCCAAACTCCTTTTCTGTGAGTGTGTATTTATGAGCACTGTGTAAAGTGCGAGTGGATGAGAAAAATCTCTGAGGACTCTCCCTGTGCAAGATCCCATCACTAATCTTCAAGCCAGGTGTGTTTATCAAACAAATAGAAGGGAAGTTGGACAAAATATGGTAGGCCATTGTGCAAATATTTGGAAGTGGCCAGATGTTCAGCAGCTTGTAGACACCACCTAAGAGTTCTTGGTCCCTGTTCTCAGGTGGCTGTCTCAGGGGTATTTGTGGTCTTTCGATTTCATAAGAATTCTTCTCTTCTTTCTCTCAGAGAGCTGGTATAGATAAGGGGTTGCAGGAATCTTGCTGTCCCTTAGGAATTTGGGCTTCAACTTCATTCAACGTAGGCTTGGTGTCTCCCCATCTACCCACCAATGTATCATTTATCTTCCTTCCTTTTTTCTTTCCTTCCTCCTTCCTTCCTTCCCTCCCTTCTTTCCTTTCTTTGTTCTTTCCTTCCTTCCTTCCCTCCCTTCCATCCTCATCTGTCAGCTCTTTATATATCTGTTTATTTACAATTGGGACTCAATATTATGGTGTTAGTGAGAACATCAATCCCAAAGTCAGATGACATGGTTCAAACACATGTGGTTCAAACCCCTAGCTGTTGGCCTTAGGCTGGCACCTCCTTGGCTTCCAGCTTCCATATCCAAGTACTACAGCTCGAAGGGTTGGGATTTAGCTCAGTTGGTAGAGTGCCGCTCTGCAGTCTCTGAGGTCCCGAGTTGATTCCCAGCACCACAAATATGGGAGAAGGATGTGGCAATCCACTACTGAGGCAATCCTGAAACAATCAGCCATTGAAAACCCTATGAGGGTTGCTATGAGTTGGACACCTAACAACAACAACAACAACAACAACAACACGAAAGTGATAGTGCTCACTTCATGGGCTGTTAGCAAAGAGTAAATGAAATCAGGTGTAATAAGAATTTAGCCCAGGCTGTTTTACCAGGCGCCTACCAGCAAGGGCCATGTTTGCACTAAAACTGAGAAGGCAATGGCCTTGGTCATCACTGAGAAGTACACACACCTGGGTGGTGACCTGTACATTGACAGATGCGTGTATGAGGAGATGGCCACTATTCCCAACAAGAAGCTCTGCGACAAGACAGC
Organism: Pedetes capensis; assembly: GCA_007922755.1. Lineage (NCBI taxonomy): Eukaryota > Metazoa > Chordata > Mammalia > Rodentia > Pedetidae > Pedetes > Pedetes capensis. The sequence continues at coordinate 271,535 of VMDO01000247.1, read as the reverse complement.
AGCTGTGACACGTCCGATGAAGTGGATGCAGCCCGGGGAGACGCATCACCAAAGCTCTGCAGGGGGAGGAGCGAGAATGGAGAGAGGCTGGTGCTCCTGATAGTTCAGCCATGGGTCGTTGAAGTCCGTCCCAACCCTGAGGGAATGCTGGAGCTTTTGGACTTTGGCAGAATCTCCAGTCTGCAGATGACTCAGCCTGCAGCTGGGATGAATTTCAAAATGCCATGTGCTACCATTTGAATCTTTCTGCTATGCCACAATATTTTCAAGAAACCTAGGACGACATCAGCAATAACAAAAGAGAATTTAGCCTGAGACCTGTCACAGAGTAAACACTGTAGTAGTTTGCACACACACGTATACACATACACACACATGCAAGGTCACAGATCTTCTGACATGCTTCTTTTGGGGAAAAGAGGTCTATGACCCATTCAACTGAATCTATGTGGATGTTTGGCCACTTTGACCAATAGAGTACAGAAGAAACGATAACTATGTGAGTTCCAGGATGCAATCATAAAAGGCAATGTGGTGTTTGCCTTACTCACGGGAACACTGAGCTACCAGAGGAGAAAGAAGTTCAACTACCAAGGCCGTCATCTTGGAGTGGCCGCTGGCTGGCACTCAGTGGACAGAACCTGCTGAGCTCAGCCTGCCCGCCATCCCTGACGAGACACCAGACAATTGGGAGTGGATTCTCTTGTCCTAGCTGTTCAAGACTTCCCACTTGACTCTAGTGGAACCAACATCAGCCATCTCTAGTGGACGCCATGCAAATTTTTTACTCGTAGGATGCTTGGGAATAATAACATGCTGGCTATTTTATGCCACTGAATTTGGAGGTAGGTTGTTAGGCAATAATAATAAAAAAACTAGAGCACCCTAAGTCATCATCATCATAATCATCATCATTGTCATTATTATCTTTTGAGAGGACACTCAAATATGACATGTGGGGCAAAAGTACTCTGCTGTGGATAATGTTGTTAGTTGTTAGGTGCTGTTGAGTTGGTCCAACTCATAGCAACCCTAAGCACAACAGAATGAAACACTACCCAACCCTGTGCCATGCATGTGATCTTTTCCGTTTGAGCCCAGTGTTACAGCCATTGTGTTTCTTCTCATTTTGACTTGTACCACATCAGCAACTGGAGGTCCCAGGGGCTTTACTCCATTGTCATCATAAAGGTTGACTCTACTTTGAGGAGGCAACGCTTCCCTAGTTGTTTCTTGAATGCCTTCTGGCCTGGCGGGCTCATTTTCTGCCATTATATTTGTTGGTGCTTCTCTGCTATTCATAGGATTTTCAATGGCTGATTGTTTCAGGAATGGGCTGCTGGGTCCTTCTCCCTAGTCTGTCTTAGTCTGGAAGTTCAGCTGAAACCTTCCACCATGGGTGGCCCTGCTGGTATCTGAAATACTGGTGGCATAGCTTTCAGCATCACAGAAACACGCAAGCCCCCACAGCATGACAAGCTGACAGAAACGTGGAAGCCATTGATAATAGCTAGCATTTACTGAGGGTATACTATGTGTCTAGTGCTAAGTGCTTTATAGGTATATATTCATTTAGTCCTTACAACAGGACTATGAGGCAGGTGCTATTTTACTTATAGTTTAGTGATGAGGAAACAGAAGCTTAAATAATCCCCAAATTATGAGACTTGCAAGGTGGTAAATCTGAACTTGAACTTTAGTCTCTCTGACCCATACACGATGCATTCGTGAGATGAGCACTCTGGACGTCATAATTGGAGAGAGAGCATTCATTTCTGGTGACTTGTAAGGACATTGATTATGACATGTTATCATAAAAATTTCCATCCTGTATACCTCAAGAATACCATCACTTTTCCCTATGCCCCCATATGAAAACCAAGCAAGTCTTGCCAGAGAAACCATGTAACATTCCTTCTTGCCGAGCTGAGGATGGCGAGGCAGGCTCCCCAGAGAAGTCGAAGAGAAAAGGACCTTTAAGTTTCTGTCATCAGGAAGGAAACGTCTCTGTAAAGGGATAATGCAAAGATATACAATTTCTTAAAATGGCAAGAGCCCCCTCTAAAACTGGGTGCCCCTCCCCAAATAGGAGGGTGCCAAATGATTTGATCTGAGCAGGTCCGGAAATGGGGAGAAGATCCCACTCCTACCTAAAATCCATAACCTAAGTGAGCGTAACCATAAAGCCGCTAATAAAAACATCTCCCCCGGCTCTATTTACCCAGCTGTGTATCTCAAGATCGGCCTCTGACATTTTTAATACTCTCTCCTTTCTCTGTCTTCCCCAGGCTTCATTTGAAGCTGCCCACAGGGAAGGGTGACGGGAAGAAACAAAACCCAGGCCCCCCAGGTCTGTGACGGAGGGGTCTGGAGCATGCTCAGAAAACACTCCCACCTGAGCGCACAAAAGACCCCAGGAAGGGAGGAAGCTGGCCTGGGGCCAACCGGAGGTATCAAGAGTTGCTGGGCCAAACAGGGTGGTCTGATGGTGGGGCTCTGAGCACATACCCTCCCAATCCTAAGGCAAACAGCTCTCCAGGTTGAGGCTGCAGGGGCCGTGCTCCCCATGAAGTCAGGGCCGGCAGCTGCCATGGGGCTTTCTGAGTTTTTTAATGTTTTTATGAATTATGGTGTACCTATAGAAACACACCCACCCACCCACACCCTAGACCAATGTCTCAATGATCGCAAAGTGAACATCCAGATACAACCACACCCACATCAAGAAATAGAACCTCACCGGCTCCCTAGAACTTTCTCTTCCCAATTGCTATCCTTAAGCCCCCTCCCCTAAAGCCACCCGTCTCTGGACTTTCAACACTGAAGATTAGTTTTGTCAGTTGCTGCACTTAGTATAAATGAAGTGTATTCTTTTGCAGTTGGCTTCTTTCTCAATGTCGCTTGTGAGTTTGTGAGATCTGTTTCTGATGTATGTGAAGCTCTTTGGCTATTATTGGATGCCATCCTATTGTATGACTTTGTCATGACTTATTGATTCTACTGTTGATGGGGATATGGGTTGTTACCCATTTGTGATTATTGTGAAGAGCATCACTACAAATATTCTTCTCTCTGTCCCTTGGTGTACTCATGTCTGCTAGGTATATACCTAAGAATGGAATTGCTGGGTTATAAAGATGTGTGTCCCCCACATGTCTGTCAGCTTGTCTTGCTGTGGGGGCTTGTGTGTTGCTGTGATGCTGAAAGCTATGTCACTAGTATTTCAAACACGAGCAGGGCCACCCATAGTGGACAGGTTTCAGCGGAGCTTCCAGCCTAGGACAGACTAGGGAGAAGGACCTGGCAGCCCACTCGCCAATCAATTAGCCATTGAAAACACTGTCACTGTCAAATATAGTGCTGGACAATGAGCCCCCCAGGCTGGAAGGCATTCAAGAAATGACTGGGCAAGAGTTGCCTCCTCAGAGTAGAGCTGACCTTAATGATAGGAATGGAATAAAGCCCCTGGGACCTCCAGTTGCTGATGTGGCATGACTCAAAATGAGAAGAAACACAGTGTCTGCAACAATAAACTCAAACATCAAAAGATGTATGCATGGCACCATGTTGGATAGAGTTTCATTCTGTTGTACATAGAGTTGTTATGAGTTGGATCTGACTCAGTGGCACCTAACAACAACTGTTCATGGGGATTTGAGTTGTTACCGGTTTGGGGTTATTGTGAAGAATGTCACTATGAGTATTCTCTCTGTCCCTGTGTACATTCATTTCTGCTAGGTACATGCCTAGGAATGGAATTGCTGGGTTATAAAGATTCGTGAATATTCACGTGGGTATCAAACTATTTTCAAAAGAATTTATACCAAATCATATCCTACCATCAATGTAAAATAGTTCTGCTTGCTCCACATCCTTGTCAGCACTTTGCATTATCTTTTAAATTTGTGGCCATTCTGGTAAGTGCACAGTAGGATTTTGTGTTTTGAAGTAGCATTTTTATGATTACTCTGGAAGCTCAGTGCCTTTTCAAAATTTGTGGGTCTTTTGAAAGTCTTTTATGAAATGGCTGTTCATGTTTCCTGCCATTTTTCTATTGGGTTATCTCTATTTTTCTTACTGATTTTTATATCCTGAAAATGGGCCTTTACCAGGTGATAAGTGTTGAAAATATGTTTTACTACTCTGCCACTGGTCTTTACACTCTTTTACTAATATCTTTTCATGAACAGAAGGTCTTTATTTATGTACACACACACACACACACACACACACACACACACACACACACATTTTTTTCATTTCAGATTGATCTTTGGGGTGTTTTTGTGTTGTTTAAGAAATCTTTCCTTGACTGAATAAACTTTAAAAAACTACAATACGTTCTAGAGGCCTCATTGTTTCTGCTCTCATATTTATGTACATAATTTACCATTTTTAAATCTTTCATAACTTTGATTTTTTAAATTAACATCATATTTGTACCTGTCATGGCATACAGTATGATAATTTGATGCATGTATACATGGGTAATGATAAAATCAGGGTAGGTAATTAGCATTTCCATCCTCTCAAATATTACCATTTCTATGTGTTGGAAATTTTCAACTTCTTTTCTGGTTATTTTGAAATACCTAGTAAACTATTAGCTGTAGTTATCCTAATGTGCTGTAGAATATTAGAACCAATTCTTTCTGTCTAACTATAATTTCCTACCCATTATCTAACCTCTCTCTTTTCTTTCCCTACTACCCTTCCTAGCCTCTAGTAACTGTTAGTCCACTTTCTACTTGCATGTGATCAACTTGTTTTAGCTTCCACAAAACCATGGTAATGTGGTATTTGTCTTTCTGTGCCTAGTGTATTTCACTTAACATAATGCCCACCAGTCCCTATCTATGTTGCTGCAAATGACAGGAATTCATCCTTTTTATGGGTGAATAATATTCTGTTGGGCTGGGATTTAGCTCAGTTGGTAGAGCGCTGCGCTGCAGTCCCTGAGGTCCCGAGTTCAATTCCCAGTACCGCAAAAATGGGAGAAGGGCCTGGCAATCCACTCCCAAGGCAATCCCGAAACAGCCATTGAAAACCTTATGTGGGTCGCTATGAGTCGGATACCAACTTGACGGCACCTAACAACAACAACAACAACAATATTCTGTTGTGAATATACACCAAATTTTCTTTGTTCATTTGTTCTTTGTTCATTGACACCTAGGTTGGAGGGACTGTCTGCACCTCATCCTTGTCCAGAGTGAGACTATTCCATCTAGCTTCATGAACTTATATAGAATATAGTAGATATGTGTCCAAAGTCCCGATCTCTGAAACATGTGATTATGTTACTACCTTAATGGCAAAGAGCCTTTGTAGATGTGATTAAATTCAGGATCTTCAGGTTGTTGGTAGTCCCAGAGTCGGAGAAAGAGATGTGATGAGGAAGTAGCGTGCCCAGAGAGATTTGAAGATGCCATTCTGCTGGTTTTGGAGATGGAAGGGTCTACAAATCAAGGGACACAGTGTCTGGCAAAGGCCCCAAAAATACATTTTCCCCTAGATCCTCCAGAATGAACACAATCATGTCCTACCTTGATTTTTAGTCTAGGGAGACCAATTTTTAGATTTCTAACTTCCAGAACTGTAAGATAATAACATAGTGTCATTTTATGCTAATGAGCTTGTGATCAGTTGTTACAACAGCGATAGCAAATTAATACCTAAAAGAACAGGTTTCCAGCTTGCTGGCTGGATTTGCCTCTCTGAACTTGAAGGCAGCAGCTGATTACATACTGGTCTCTCACATTAAGGCAGATTGGACTATAAAACTGGCTTCAATGGATTCTAAAACTTCACAGAAAATATTCTCGTCATTCTACAGAATATTTCTAAAGGGAAAATATTTGTAAGGAGCTTCAATGCTTCTCTCAATGCTTCACCCCCAAAGTACTTTAGAACCTTGCTATGCAAAGTGTGACTCTCAGGCCAGCTGCAGCAGGATCGTCTTGAAGCCAGATAAAATGCAGAAACTTGGGTCCCTCCTAGACCTGCAGAATCAACACCTATATTTTAGCAAGATCCTCAGGAAATTTGCTTGCGTATTAAAACTGGAGATGCACTACGTTAGAAATCCTGCTGCATGGCCTCATCTTTCCAAAAGTGCCCAAAGTGAGCACGAGAAGGGCCATTTCTTTTCAAAAATGAAATAGAGGTGTTCCTGAGGGTGAGCAGGCATGGCGAAGCAGAGCAAATGTCCCCAGAGACTGGAGCGGGAAGTCTGATTTGTGCCATGCGTGGAGTTGATCTGCGTCTCTTGATGTTTCCAGGCTGAGTGGAAAACAAACACCCGTGTGTTTTCTCCAGCAAAGGTGTACAAAGCAGAGTTCACAATGTTCTAGGAAAGGGATAAGCAGTTTCACCCAGCTGGAGAGCAAGGCTCCCTCAAAGGGAAGATGAGCAGAAGGATCCTTGTCATTCCCGCAAAATGGCCACGATTTCATTGCCCCCCTGTATTGGCTGGGTGCGAGCACAGACTCTCAGAAGCTGGTTCTGTGCTTTGCTTTGCCCTGAAGTCATGCTATGCGGCTGTTTCAACTTAAATTCTCCCTAAGTAAAACCACACTAGTGCCACACTGCTAAGTCTGTGAGCCCCTAGGAAGGCACACATGAGGTGTATCCAAGAGGCACTTAGGTAAGTGGAGACAGTGGGAGGCTGTGGGAGGCAGAAAGCAGCCTCAAAACTTTCTGTGCAGAACACTCTGTTCAAAGCTTCATGAATTCCTGCTTCGAGTTGAGCCCCGAAGACTCTCCTTCTCAGAAACAAATTCAGACTGTGGAGAAGGGGAGCCGAGAAAGAAAACGTCCACGGGAGCGAAAAGGAATTCTGGAGAATGAGAAGATACTAGCCACAAGAGAAGTGGGGACTTGCCCCTGCCACTTGGGAGGGAAGCTGATCCAATTTTCTAGGCTCGTTGGTCTTTTGGTGACTTTGCAAGAAAACAGTAGACCGTGACACCTAGAACCCAGAACCAAATGTAGTCATGCATTGCTTAACAATGAGGATGCGTTTTGAGAAACACTTCATAACATGATTTTGTCATTGTGCCCACGTTGTAGGGGACACTTACGCTCCAGATGCCCAGGTCCATCACCAGATGGGGCTTTTCAGGGAACTTTTTGCTTTTGTAAGTAGAAGTATACTCTCAAGTAGTGATAAAATGTAGAGTAAATACAGAAGCCAATCACATAGTCATTTATTTTCATGATCAAATACCTAATTGTATAGCTAGATTTTTATGTAACTGGCTGTGCAGGTTTGTTTACACTGGCATCACTATAGACATGGGAATAATGCATCCTACTTACAGCATTGTGACTGCTGCAAAGTCACTAGGCAATGGTCATTTTTCAGGTCTATAATAATTTCTTTTTGAGTCGGGGTCTTATTGATGTTGGACTCGCAATCCTGCTGACATTATGAGTGTGCTCCCACATCTGGCAGATGTGGTGTAATCTTATTACTGTTAGGTGCCGTTTGATCAGCCTCTGACCCATAGCGACCCTATGTACAACAGGTGAAACACTATTGTTAGTCCTCCTCTGCTATTCATAGGGCTTTCGATGGCTATTATTTTTTAGGACTGGGTTGCTGGGTCTTTCTCCCAAGCCAATAGCACCTGCTGGTCCCAGGCAGTCTCCTATCCAAGTACTAGCCAGGCGTGACCCTGCTTAGCTTCCAAGATCTGACTGGATCAGATGCCACAGTGGTATGGCTACAGGCATTATAATCTTAGGGAGCCACTACTGTATATGTACTTTGTCATTAACCAAAATATTATCATGCAGTGCATTACTATGTTGTTGTTAGGTGACCTGGAGTCAGGTCTGCCTCACAGCAACCCTCATAGCATTTTCTTTTCTTTTCTATTTTTTTTTTTCTTTTGCAGTACTGGGGGTTGAACCCAGGGCCTTGAGCTTGGATGCTTTGCAAGTGTTATGCCACTGAGCCCATTTGTTTACTTTTTGAGACAGGGTCTCAATCAATTATGCAGACTGCCACTGGTCTCAAACTTGCAATCCTCCTACTTCTACCTCCCAAGCCGCTTGGATGACTGGCGTGTGGCACTGTGCCCATCTCCCTCATAGCGTTTTCAATGGCTGATTGTTTCAGCTTCGGGAGTGGATTACCACGTCCTTCTGTTTTTGTGATGCTGGGATTGAACCCGGGTCCTCAGAGAGAGGAGAGCAGGCTCTCTACCAACTAAATCTTTATTAAGTATATGTGGAAATAAGGTGGTTGGATTTTTCACATTGGGTTTTTTTCCTAATCACATTAAGACCCTTTTGCGGGCTGTGTTGCAACTTGATCTACAATCATTCAAAGTAATGGGAGAAAGATGATTTAACTTTGAGTTGGTTAAAGAATGGATTATTTTAAACAATACCCTGTTCGCAATCAATATTGGATTTTATCTAGCTGATTATACAACAACTTATACCCAGACAATTACCATGGAATCTGGTATGTAAGTACACAAACTCTTTAAGATGTCCGAAATTACAAGGATGTTGAAAGCCCCAGAGGAGTGGCAGGCAGATTCTGGGATTCCCTGCCAGGCTCCTGCTGGGGGTTTTGCACCCATCCTCTCCCTTAATGCTCACCCTGTTCTTATTCTGACTGTGCTGTTTGCAGTGGTGGTGAGCCATGAAGCTGGGGTTAGAAGTACGATCGGTGACTTGGGCTTTCTGGTTTCGATCATTTCTCCAATTGATTTCTCACTGCAAAGTCTTGGTTTGGTATTATTGACCATTTTTACAAATAAAGAAACTGAGGTTCAGCAATAGGATCATGCAGCTTTCTGATGGCAGCATTGGACCTTAAACGGAGGGCTGTCCGGACCTTGGTGGATTAAAATTGTCCACATGAGCGAAGTTCTTTGAAGTGATAGAACAGTTCCAATCCCGATTGCAGGGCTGGTCACTTATATTATTAATACATATGACAAAATGTTTTAGGACGTTGTACACAATACACACAAACAAGTACATGTAAGAACTCATGAAGTCTGAATAAAGTCTGCACTTGAGTTCACACATGGTACAGTCAGTCTCCTGTTTTTGACAAGGCCCTGTGGCTCTGTGAAATAGTCGAGTTACATAGGATGCTGTCCTCAGGGGAAGCGGGATGATGAGTAAAAGGAATTCCCTAGCAGACTGATTGTCCCTAATCTGAAGATCCAAAATCTGAAATCTGATACTTTCTGGGCATCAACATGAGACTCAAAAATGTTTTAGATTTTTTTTTAGGAAGTTTAGATTTTGAATTTTTGGATTAGTGGTGCTTAAATGGTAAAAATCAATGCAAGTAGTCCAAAATCCAAAAAACTCCAAGTCTGAAACATTCTGTCCCTGACATCTCAGATAAAGGATACCCAACTTGTACTATTTTTGCAACTTCTTATGAGTCTTATAAAAAGAAGAAGAAGAAGAAGAAGAAGAAGAAGCAGCAGCAGCAGCAGCAGCAGCAGCAAACAAGTCTGAGAGTTCTTCAAGGCCCCTCTAATGGCAAGGTGGACTCTGTCCCCTTCTATTGGTTGTAGGAAGGTTTTCTAACTGCTTGGGGGATAGGGTGCAGGGGGAGTGATATTGTGCCAGGTTTGGGTGTCACATCATAAGAAGGGACAATATAAAGAGTAGAAAGAAGGAGGGAGGAATCTAGCAGAGGGAAGCAAAGATTGTGGAAGGTGGGATGGGGAAGAGGGTCAGTGTGGAGGGATGAAGGGGGAGAGGACGATCTCAATGTAAACAATGCGGCTTCATGAGTACATGGGAGAAATAGGGGAGAATAATCCAAATATATATTTGAGTTTTACTACATTTTAGCCATAAGTCTCCATAAATCTTGTGGGTTGATGAAAGTGTTGCCAGAAGTGATGGGAAGGATGCATAATGGAAAAAGCCAATGCTGTACTTCCTCTGAACCCCAGCATCATTTACCAACAGAGGGAGTAAAGGAAAAGAACCTGGAAGCCTCACTCTTGGCATCTCACTCCGTTGTCCCTGGGAACCCTGAATGTGACACATGGAGCCGGACCACTTATGGTGGCCCTGTGGAGAGCCAATGTGCAGTGATCCAGCCAGCAGACCCAGTGGAACCCACCTTTCTATGCATGCCTGCTTAAGTCACTGGTCACGTATGGGTGGTGCTGCCTTGCCACCTCCAGATTAGTCTTTTCTTCATCTGATGGGCACCGAGTGACCTCTGTGGGTACCTCATGGGAGAGAACCACCCAGCTGAGCCCTGCTCAAATTCTTAATCCACAAAATCATGAAACACCATAACACAATAAGAGCTTATTGCATTAATCCTCCCAACTCAGGGTAGCCTGCTACGTGTCAATAAACAACATGGAATCTTTATTTTGTGATAAAGAAAGGCAAGGCTGGTTAAGGAAGACTAGATGCATAGAACTAGGTGACAGAACACAAGAGGCAGCTTCCTTCCACTCTTCGGTCTCAGTATGCCTGGCTTCACCTTGAACATCACTTTCTCCAGGAAGTCTCCCATGATGCCAAGGACTGGCTTAGACTCCTCTCTCCTGCTCTTCCTGTGCCCTTGGTTAACAGGCATCTGGTGTGTCATGACATCATGCTCTGTTTCTTTCTTCCCCTCTCCCACCAGATAGCAGACTCCAAGAGGACAGCTGTCACCTCTGCTAACTCCTTGCTCCTCTTCTCTGTTTAGCATGTCACCTTCAGCCCATGGTTATGGAGTGAATAATCCTGTCCAGGATCTGACTCCAGCCTCCCACAGTTCTTTCTCTCTGGAGCTTTAGAGCAAGGAAGAAGGACTCAAGTGTGCCTCTGGCTCCTGTCTGGCACCAGCCTCTCTGTGGGCCTCCCAAGATCTTAAGTCCACAAATGCACCTGCTAGGCAACAGCTCAGAGGCAGCAGGAACTGGGAGGCAGGAAGGCCAGAGACACGCTCACCACCCCCTGCAGAGCTGGCGTCTCCTCCTTTGCTTACTGTCCCTACTCAGCTGCTTCCGCCAGAGGGGGTCCCTTTCTACCACTTGTGCCTCCTTGGGCATCACCAGGGAACTCTCTGGCCCCTGGATTATCCCTGCAGCTTCCTCTGTCCCTGTTTAGGTCCTGCAGGGGGTGATCTGGCTCCTCCTGGGCTGCCCTTGAAAATTCCACTCACAATGACACCTCAAATATTTACTGAGCATTACGCTCCAGGAAGGCTCTGCAGAGGCTTGGCAAGAGAGCACCTTCCAGGAGCCTCCCATCTCAGCACAGTGTGCATCTGGGGGAAAGCGAGAGATGGAAGAAAGAAAAGACTGTGCAAATATTTCTGAAGAGGTGTAGCGGTGAGCTGGGCCCAGCACTCATGCACTTACAAGAACCAAGAGACAAATACTCAAGAATTCAGCCGGGCATGGTGGCACATGCCTGTAAACCCAGCAGCTCGGGAGGCAGAGGCAGGAGGATCGCAAGTTCGAGACCAGAGGTAGTCTGCGTCACTTAGCAAGACCCTGTCTCAAAAAGTAAAAAAAAAAACCTCAAGAATTCTGTGAGTTAGTTGTTAAGCCGTTGGTAGCTCAAAATTGCCTGAAGTGGGAAGATAGCCATCCAGAGAACCAGGAAGCCAGGAAGCAAGCTCCCTCAGACCATCCAGGCAGGAGCATGGCACAGGGAAATTCACTTCCGCTCTGAACTTACTTCCCCAGCCGAAGAACAGTGTAAGTGCTTGCATTCAAAGTTTTCACAAGTCTGAATGCGTTTTGATGCCAGGCAGATACCAGGTGCTCAGGAAAAGGCCCCATCCCTCTTCAGCCCTCTCTCTGCTTCTTGGACTGACATTGAGAGTGAGCAATGGGTTGCTTTCCTTTGGATCCGTGGGTGGATGAAGCAACATCGCTGAGTAGGGAAGATGATACCTGTTGAGCAATGCTACTTTGGAATGTTCTTGAAGTTTTCCAAGATCTTGTCTCACTATGATATTGATAAGGAGGCAGGGAAGACAAAGTCAGGGAAAGATATTGAGGGAGTCAGCATGGGAGGGTGTGGGGAGTTGTGTAAGTTGCCTAGTTTGGGGCGAGTCTGCAAATCGATCATGGAAGTCAGAATCCTTCTGTTTAACCATTCACTCACTCATTCAGAAGGATGTTAATATATTTATTGAGCATCACAATAAGTAAGCTTGCCACTGGGTGTGTAGCTGTGAATGGACGTGTTCCCCACTCTCGTGGAATATAGGCCTGACTTAATCACTAGATCCTTGGCTTTGGGTTTCTTATAAGGCTGCACACAGCGTGTCAGGGCTGCTCAACAGGTTAGTGAGGACAAGCGTAAAACTAGTCAAAAGTGCACAGGGGCAATTTCAGGGGGCTATAGGCCACTGTGTGGGCAATGATTTTGCTGGGGAGTTTCGTGGAAATCATCCCAAAGCAGTGATGTGTTGGCAAAAATCTGTAGGAAATACAGTATTTTCACACCAGAAGGAGGGCATGGCACCCAGACTCTAGGGTGGCTCTTGTGATCCCTGTTTCTTGGGTTCATGTCCTGTGTAAACTCCTCCCTTTGAATGTGGCAGGACCTGTGACTGGCTCTAAATAATAGAACAAAGGCAAAGTGATGTGCTGTCACTTCTGTGACCATGTTGCATAAGATCATAGCTTCTGCCTTGTAAGTAGACCCTTTCCTTTTCTTTCCTTTCTTTCCCTTTCCCTTTCCCTTTCCCTTTCCCTTCCCTTTTCTTTCCTTCCTTCTTTCCTTCTCTCAGCAGAGCTGGGGATCAAACCCAGGGCTGTGCTCATGCTAGAAAAACATTCTACCCCTGAGCCAATCCCCAGCCCTCTCTTTTAACTTCTTGAGTTGCATGGTTACAGGAAATGGCCATGGTGGAGAGGGCCACATGGCAGGGAATTGGAAGCAGCTTTGAGCCAACAGTCAGTATGCAACCAAGGCCTTCAGTCCAACAGTCCATGAGGAACTGAGTCCCACCAACAGTCCAATGGTATTAGAGGTGCATCCTCCCCCAGTTGAACTTTCACATGAGACCTCAGCCCTGACACGCTGTGTGCAGCCTTATAAGAAACCCAAAGCCAAGGATCTAGTGATTAAGTCAGGCCTATATTCCCAGCCCACAGAAACTGCAAGGTAATAAAATGTATTTTACATAAGCTAAGTTTGTGATAATTTGTTATGCAGCATAGCTGGCTGCTACAAAGAGAGAGCAAGAATAGATTCAAGGCACAAATAACCAGATGTGCATAGGAGATTAAGCAAAGAGAGCATAAGCACTAAAAGACAAAAAGGCCAGTGTAGGTGGCAAGAACATGAGAAAAATAGAGTGCTGAGAAGTGAGGCAAGACAGTCAATTCAAGGTATGTCCTCCAGGTCCCTGTGGGTTATGGAGAGATTCTGGTTTTTATCTGGAGGACTCAGGAGTAAGTGAAAAATTTGAAGCAGAGAGCTTGATGAAATTTGCTTATCAATATGCCCTTCTGGATGAAGAGTGGAGACTGGAGTAGAGGAGCACCAGTAGAAGAGGGGAGACCCTTTGAGTAGATAGGTAAGATACCACGTCAGCTAGGACTAGGAGGTGAAGGTAGAGTTACAGAGAATTGGACACTTTGAATAAATATTTTTGAGGGAAGAAGGGTAGTATTTAAAGGCAGAATGGACACAGGGAAAGAAGGAAGTAGGACCATCTCTTAAAGTGGAGGAAGAGGTTATGGTTTAAGTCTTCTGAGGAAATTAGAACATTTCGTATCACTCTGGAGAGCTAAATGCCTGAAGTGGATATTGGTCTTTTGATCTCAGCTTCTGTATTTTTTTTTCCATCTCCCTTGGGCAGCTCTGTTCAGGCTTTGTCTCGTTACTGGCCATGATTAACACATTGGGTAAAGATTTCATTAGCACATAGAGAAGGCCTGACTGTGGAATAAATCTTCATGTCATTTTCCTGATGCTAATTATTTCATCACCATGCTCAAGAGTGGGACCGTATTTGATTGGAGGGAAGTTGTTGATCTCCCTGAGGAGTCGTGTTGGAGCCAGCACTAGGTGCATGTATTTGGAGTGTCTGGGGTCTCCTAGCTTCCCACTGTGGATTTAACAGGGATGTGTTATTTGCAAGAAGTGAGAGAGCCTGGGAGCAACACAGTGAGGTTGGCCCTTGCCCAAAGGAGCAAAGATGCTATTCAGAGATGGAACATTAATTCCTTTCCCCTTCCTATACACATTCACATGGTGTCTTTTTTCTTTTGTGTAACTCGTTTGTAAGGGCTTTGACAATCACCCCAGCTCAAATTTTTGTACCTTGGTTTTCCTCGGAGCTCTGCACTTAAAATCCAATATTCTGAGTTCAAATCTTGCTGGGGAAATGTCATCTTTTTATATTAAAATACAAGCTTCTTGAAGAAAGGAATATATTCATTTTATTCACTGAATAAATAATATAATGGGTGTCTGGTATGTGACATCTGGACATGCCTGAGGAGACAACAGTTCGCTTCATCTCTCTTCTTCCTTGCTCATTCTTCTCTTCTGAGTCTGCTCTTCTCCCTCTCTCTTCTCATAGACTTCCTCTCTTATCTTGTTCTTGGGTTTGGGAAGGAGAGGGAAAGTGCCATTTCTCACTTCTGGATACCTGATTTACTGTAGGTGTGCCCAGTGGATGGGTGGTGAGAGCTATTTCTTTTCATGCTAGGAAATCAGAAGATAGTGGTGCAATAGGATCCAATTCAGTTCTTCCTTGGAAAGGATACTTATAGTTAGAGATGTGGCTGGTGAATAATCATAGCTATTCCTTGGCTTAGATACAATAGTCCTGAACTCTGGCAAAATGAAAACTTACCTGGAGAATTGGGAGGATGGGCAGGCTATATTTTAATGCACTGTTCCTCAACATGGGGGTGCTTGTACTTCATTCACATATCCATCCATCCATTTATTCATTCTTCTAGTCATCTATCCAGCCATTCACCCATCCATGACACATTTACTCAATCATACATTCTCTTGTTCATTCATCAATTCATCCATCCATCCATTCATTCATCTATTGAATAGATATTTGTTGATTAGTAATATACTCAACCTTGTGTTCAGAACTGGAAGTACTATGGTGATAAAAAAATGATATAGCTTCTACCCCAGAAGAACTTCAAGTTTAGTGCACACAATTCACAGACTGTTAGACAATAAAACATTCTGCAGGAAAAGGATGGCACATCTTTCTAGCATTTGACCTTGTTAGTAAGCAACAGAAGTTTATTTTTATGACAAAATAAATGGGATATAAAATAGAATTTAGAGGCCATTAGAACTTAGATGATAAAGTGCAGGACTTTAAAAGAATTTTCTACATGAGTAGGTTTCTTTGAGATTCCCTTTCAAACCAGAAGAGTCTTCTCTGCATCTGGGGAAACTGGCAAAGTACTGAGAAGGAAGGGTGATATTGAGCTTTTCAAGACAACTGGCTGAAACATCCTCCCTGAAAACCAATCAACAAAGGGGTACTATGTCCCTACTGTGTGCAAAGCACTGTACTGTCCACTCTGACATGAAGAGAGTAGCAGGCACGTGTGAGATGCCTATTCAACCCATGTTCACCTGAAAGTGGCTCTCCTTTCACTCTATGTTTTTCTTCCTGTTCTATGGAGGTTTGATTGACATGTATAAGATGTACATATTTAATGTGTTCAACTTGATGAGTTTACAGATGAATATACACCCTGGAAAATATTACTACAAGCTATACCATATGGTTGTCCATCATATCCAGGGGTTTCCTCCCATCCTTTTTATTTATCACTACTTTATATTGTTTTGTAAGAACACTTAACATAAGATCTACCCTTTTAGCAAATTTTCAACTACTCAGTATAGTACTATTAACTATAATGACTATGCTTTACTGTGGATCTCTAGCATTTACTCATCTTGCATAACTGAATTGCATAGCCTTTGATGAACATCTCTGCATTTTTCCTTTTCCTCAACCCTGGGCAGCCACCATTCAGCTCTCTGCTTCTACATATTTGACTTACTTCGATTCTTCATATGAGTGAGATCATGCAAGTATTTATCCTTCTGTGTCTGGTTCATTTCAATTAGGACTATGTTCCCAAAGTTCATTCATATTGTCACAAATGGCAAAACTTCCTCTTTTTTAAGGCTAATATTCCATATTTCACGTTTTCTTTATCAATTTATCTGCCAATGGACATTGAGATTGCTTCCATTATATGGTTATTTTGACTAATACTACAACGAACAAAGAAATGCAGATATGTTTTTGAGATCCTGATTTCAATTATTCTAGATGTATATCTGCTGTACCTCTGTGGCATCCAATCCATCAAATTTCAGAACCTAAGCAGGGTCAGAATTGGTTAGTACTTGGATGGGAGACCACCTGGGAACACCAGGTGCTGTAGGCTTGGGAGGAGGACCCAGCAGGCAACTCCCAAAAAACAATTTGCTATCAAAAACCCTATGAATAGCAGAGAAGCACTGACAATACTGTTTTGCCTGTTGTATGTAGGGTTGCTATGAGTTGGAAACTGACTCGATGGCACCTAACAACAACAACAATAACAACAACAACAACAACAACAACAACAACAACAGATGTATATCCAGAAAGGGAGTTGATGGATAACACAGTAGTTCTATTTTTAATTTTTTGAGTAACCGTCATACTGTATTCCATATTGGATGCCTCAATTCACATTTCTGCCAACATTAAACAATGGGTATCTTTCTCTACAGCCTAATCAACATTTGTTATCTTTTTATAAATAATAGCCACCCTAACAGGTATAAGGTGATATCTTATGTGGTTTTATGCCTTTCTCTAGTTATTGGTGATGTTGAGTACCTTTTCATATGCCTATTGTCCATTTGTAAGCCTTCTTAGGAGAAATGAATATTCAAATTTTTTTCCGATTTTTAAGCCAGATTATTATTGTTATTGGATTGGAAATGTTTCTTATATATCATGGATACTAACCCTGTATCAGACATATGATTTTCTAATATTTTCTCCCATGCTGTAGGTAGTCTTTTCATTTTGTTAACTACCTCCTTTGGTGTATAGAAGATTTTTAGTTTGATATAGTCCTCTTGTCTATTTGTGGGCTTTTTAAAAACTGTGCTTTTGGCATCATATCCAAGAAATCTTACTTAGAGTAATGTCAAGAAGCTGTTGATCAGTGTTTTCTTTTAGAGTTTCAGGTCTTATCATTAATTCTTTAATACATTTGAGCTGATTGTTGTGCCTGGTGTAAAACAGGAAAAATTTCATTCTTTTGAGTGTGGACATACTATTTTCTCAATATCATTTATTGAAGAGACTGTACTTTCTCTGTTGGGTGTTCTTGGTACTCTTGTTGAAGATCAGTTGACTCCATATACATGGATTTATTTCTGGGCTCTTGATTCTGTTCCATTGTTCCATGTGTCTGTTTTTATGCTAATATAATATTGTTTTGTTAATTATACCTCTGA
The DNA here is from genome assembly GCA_007922755.1 of Pedetes capensis. Taxonomy (NCBI): domain Eukaryota; kingdom Metazoa; phylum Chordata; class Mammalia; order Rodentia; family Pedetidae; genus Pedetes; species Pedetes capensis. The sequence continues at coordinate 254,057 of VMDO01000247.1, read as the reverse complement.
TATATTTTAAAATCAAGAAATGTGATTTCTCCAGTTTTGTTTATCTTATTCAAAAGTTGGTTTGGCTATTTGGGATGTTTTGTGACTCCCTATAAACTTTAGGATTTTTTTTTTAACTTTTGCAAGAAAATTCCACTAGAGTTTTGATAGGGATGATATTGAATTGACATTTTTTTTTTGATGGGGTCCTGTTATGTGGCACAGGCTGGCTTCAAAGTCATGATCCTCCTGAGTGCTGGGATTACAGGCATGGACCAACACATTCAGCTGCTGTAATGATATTAAATCTTTCTGTCCATAAACATGGGACATCTTTCTATTTATAGAGGTATACTTCAATTTCTTTCATCCATGTTATATAGCTCTTACTATACAATTCTTTTACCTCCTTGGTTAAGTTTATTCCTAAGTATTTTTTGATGCTATTGTAACTGAGATAGTTTTCTTAATCTCTTTTCTGGATAGCATATTGTTAGTGTATAGAAACACAACTAGTTTTTTAATATTGATTTAATATCCTGCAACTTTACTGAGTTTATTACTTATAATATGTGTGGTGTGTGTGTGTCTGTGTGTCTGTGTGTGTGTGTGTGTGTGTGTATGTACGTGTGTAGGCTTTAAGGTTTTCTATTTATGTAATCAGCCTGCAGCCGTAGCCCTGTGGAATCCAACTCCATCAGATCTTGGAAGCTAAGCAGGGTCTGGCCTGGTTAATACCTGGATGGGAGACCGCCGGGAACATCAGGTGCTGCAGGCTTGGGAGAAGGACCTGGCAACCCCCTCCCAAAAATCAATCTGCCATTGAAAACCCTATGAACAGCAGAGAAGCACTGACAATAATGTTTCCCCTGTTGTACAGAGGGTCGCTATGAGTCGGCTACCAACTAGACGGCACCTAACAGCAACAACAACAATTTATGTAATCAGGTCATCTGAAAGTAAATAATTTTGCTTCTTTCTAATTTGGATATTGTTTGGTTCTTTTTCTTACCTATTTGCTCTAGTAGGAATTCTAATACTATATTGAGTAGAAATGTTAACAGTGGGCATTCTTGCCTTGTTTCACATCTAAGAGGAAAAGTTTTCAATTTTCACCATTGAGTATAATGTTAGCTGTGGGTTTAACACATATAGTCTTTATTGTGTTGGGGTAAGTTCCTTCTATACTTAATTTGTGGAGAATTTTTATCAGTGTAACATGTTGGATTTTTTTAAAAATGTCTTTTCTGCATGTATTGAGATGATCATGGGAGTTTTATCTTTCATAATGTTAATATGGTATATCACATTGATTTCTTTGTATATGTTGAACTATCCTTGCACTCAAGAAATAAATCCCACTTGGTCATTTTAATGTAATGTTGAATTTGGTTTACTAATATTTTGTAAAGGATCTTTGCATCCATGTTCATTAAGGAATATTGACTTGTAATTTTCATTTCCTGTGGCATATTTTTCTGGATTTGCTATCAGGATTATCCTGGCCTAAAATGAGTTTAGAAGATTTTAAAGAAGGGTTGGTATTAGTTCTTCTTTAAATGTTTAGTAGAATTCACTGGAGAAGCTACTGTTCCTGGGCTTTTCCTTGTTTGGAGGTTTCTGATTATTGCTTTATACTCCTTATTTATTATTAACCTGTTATGCCTTTTTTTTTTCTTGATTTAGTCTTAGAAGGTTGTATGTTTCTAAACATTTGTCTATTTCTTGTGGGTTGTCCAATTAGTTTAAGTATAATTTTTCATAACAGTCTCTTATGGTCTTTGTAATTTTGTTGGCATCAGTTATAATGTATACCCTTTATTTGTGATTTCATTTATTTGCATCTTCTCTCTTTTTTTTCTAGTTAGTCTAGCTAAGGGTTTTCCAGTTTGTTTAGCTTTTCAGAAAACAAACTATTTGTTGTTTATGTATGTATGGTTTTTCTATTTTTAATTTTATTTCTGCTATAATTATTATTTTCTTCTGCTTGCTTTGGATTTAGTTTGCTTTTCTGTTTATAGTTTTTTGAGGTGTAATGTTACATAGCTTATTTTATTTTCTTTTATTCAATGTAGATATTTATCATTGTAAATTTCCTTCTTAGTACTGTTTGGATATATTTCATAATTTTGTGTTATTTTTCATATTGATTTGTCCTGATATATGTTGTTGTTGTTCTTAGGTGCCATTGAGTCAGTATCCAACTCATAGCAACCCTCTGTACAACAGGGGAAAACTATTGTCAGTGCTTCTCTGCTGTGCATAGGGTTTTCAATGGCAGATTGATTTTTGGGAGGGAGTTGCCAGGTCCTTCTCCTAAGCCTACAGCTTCTGGTGTTCCCAGGCAGTTTCCCATCCAGGTACTAACCAGGCCCGACCCTGCTTAGCTTCCGAGATCTGATGGGATCGGATGCCACAGGGCTATGGCTGCAGGAATTAAACTATATGCGGTATAAATTACAATTTCTAAATAAATTGTGAGACTAAAAGTGAAACTCATTTACAGCTTTAGAGAAAATTTTACTCAGAATCAGGGAGATTTGACACAAAATGGTGATATTATCAATGCTGATTCCCTATATTCATAACTGATTTTTTTAAATTTATAAATGACTTCTGGGCTGCACTGTTAAGTATCCTAAAACTCATCCAGTTTTCAATACTTCTTGCAGTAGTACATCCAGAGAGCAATTTAGAAGGGGAAGCACATTTCCAGGAGACCTCAAGAAGCTGAAAAAAAGATTCTGGGACAAGGAAAAATAATACCAAGTCAAATTAGAACCTTAAAGAGACTGATTACAAAAAGCCACCTTTATACACAATCCTAAGGTGCATATAACATTAATAAACTATATCCAAGAAAAACATCACAGGAGACTAGGCAGAAGAATTACAAATCATTTAGATAGCATAAGTATCTGCATGAGACACAGACAAAGCATTCTATAAATGGTAAACATGCATCCATCAAGGAGAGGATACTATGGTTTTCTAAATTTCCATTACAGTGTTGAAACAAAATATTAAACTGGGCAAATAAAAATATATTATAAATCTTGTAGAAATGGTTAATGTTGGGTGTCATTTTGAAATTTTCATAACTGCATAGAATTGTACATTGCTCATATATTTTTAAATTTCACTTTTAATTTCTTCTTTGACCTAATGGTTGTTTTAAGAGTCTTTTGTTTAATTTTCCATGCATTTGGGAACTTTCCCATTTTCTTTAATTATGAATTTCTAGTTTCATTCCATTGTTGTTAAAAAATATGTTTGGAATAGGTTCTGTCTCACAAAATTTGTTAAGACTTGTTTTGTGAATCAGCATTTATCGTGGTGATTCATCCTGAAGAGTGTTTCATGTGTGATTGAGAAGAATGTGTATTCTGCTGCTATTGGAGTGTCCCGTATATGTCTGTTAAGTCCATTTGGTCTACATTGTTGTTCAAGTCTGCTGTTTCATATTGATTTTCTGTCTGAAAGATCTATCTGTTATTGAAAATGGGGTATTGAAATTTCCTACTGTTATTGTAGTGCTGTCTATTTCTCCTTTCAGGTCTATCAATATTTTTTTATATATTTAGATGAGTACACACAGCATATTATTGTTATATCTTCCTGTTGAGTTTGGTTTTTTAATATCATGCAATGACCTTGCTTGCCTCTTGTGACAGATTTTTATTTAAAGTCTATTTTGTTTGATTTGAGTACAGTCACTACTGTACTCTTTTGGTTCCCATTTACATGGCATATCCTTTCTAATCCCTTCACTTTCAGTATATACGTGTCCTTAAAGCTGAAGTGAGTTACTTGTAGATAGTGTATGGTTGGATCTTGTTTTTTTATTCGCTGAGCCACTCCATATCATTTGATCAATGAGCTTAATCCATTTACATTTAAAGTAATTATTGATAAGTAAGGAATTACTATTGCCATTTTCTTAATTATTTTTTGTTTTGTAATTCTTTTGTTTCTCTCTTGCTTGTGACTTGATTTTTTTTGTAGCAATATACTTTGATTCTTGTCTCTTTGTCTTCTTTATATCTATAATAGTAGTTACCATGAGGCTTATGTAATACTTCCTAGAGTTATCACAATCTATTTTAAGCTGATAACTACTCAACCTCAATTGCATTTAGAAACTCTGTAATTTACTATGTACCCTTATTTTGTAGAATTGATGTCAGAATTTACTTATTTTATATTCATAAATAGATTTTTGTTGTGATGGCTAATTTTAATACTTTAGTCTTTTAACTTTTATCCCAGGGTTAAAAGAGATGTAGGCACTATCTTTACAATATTATATTATTATGTATTTTCTATGTGTTTATTTTACTAGTGATATTTATACTTTCATATGCTTTTGTGTTGCTGTTTATTATCTACTTGTTTCATCTTAAAGAACTTCCCTTAGTATTCTTTTTAGTAGGTGATGGACTCCTTTTGTTTTTGTTTCTCTGGTAAGGTCTTTATCTCTCTTTCATTTTAAAAGGACTGCTTTGGTGGGTATAGTATTCTTGGTTGACAGGTTTTTTTTCTTTTTATCACTTTGGCTATATCATCTCAGACTTTCCTGGCCTGGAAAGTTTCTGCTGAGAGATCTACTGATGGTCTTATGAAGATTCTCTAGTATGTAATAAACCTCTTTTTTCTTGCTATTTTCAAAATTCTTTCTTTATCTTTGGAAAATTTAAATTACAATATGTTTTGAATAGATCTTTTTAGGGTCAATCTATTTGGAATCCTTTGGGGTTCACAAATCTGGGTGTTCATTTCTTTTCTCAGAAGTGAAAAACTTTCTGTAATTATTTCTTTCAATATATTTTCTTCCCCATTTTTTTCTCTGTTGAGGACTCTAGTAAGGCATGAGCCTGCAGCTGTAGCACTGTGGCATCCAATCCCATCAGATCTTGGAAGCTAAGCAGGGTCGGGCCTGGTTAGTCCTTGGATGGGAGACTACCTGAGAACACCAGGTGCTGTAGGCTTGGGAGAAGGACCCGGTAACCTGCTCCCAAAAATCAATCCACCATTGAAAACCCTATGAACAGCAGAGAAGCACTGACAATAGTGTTTCACCTGTTGTACGTAGGGTGGTTATGAGTCGAATACTGACTCAATGGAACCTAATAACAATAAGGCAAATTTGTGGTTTTCTTGATGATGTTTCTCAGTTTTTAGGAAAAGGCCCCTTTGCTTAACTAGCTTATCTGAGTATCTGATTCTTAATAACCAATGAAAAGTTACTAAGCTGGGAAAAGAGATGCAGAAATCTAAGATGAATCCTATTGTCAATAAGCCTACTGTCTGAGATGGGTGGCAAGTGAATGAGAGTGACTATTTTATGAAGAAAAGAAAGGTTTTTTGGGTGTGTGTGTGTGAACTGATGAAAAACAGAGAAAGACAAAAGTAGTAAGTCTTGGGCATCTTAAAGAACTGTATCAATGAATAGACACAGTAATTGCATGGTTATTGATGTATATTTACAACATTTTTTGATAGAACTGACATTGACACAATTTTAAAGGAAACATTTTGGCCACAGGTGTCAACAGGTTTCAGATGCATATATCATTCAGCAAACAAATTTCATTTTGGGAATATATCACAAAGAAATAATGGGAAATGAATGCAAGGTTATAGATGCAGAGGATTCACTATTGAAGCCTAGTCTGTAATAGCAAAGAATTAGAGACTGCCTAAATATCCAATAATGGAGACTTAAGTGTGCAACATTCACATAATGATGGAGAGACAGGTTGTTAAGCCATTGCTTCTTAGTTTCAATTACATCCTTCTATGCTGGGCCTTCTGGTGCTGGGTCTGGGATTGTGCAACCACATTTTTGTGGTTCTGCTGGAAGGTGGGTGTCATAAGATGACTGGAAGAGTAGGAAGGGACTTCTTCCGGGTAATTTGCTGTTCATATCAAAGTCATCACAATATCAGTCCTAATGTTCAGTAGCAGCACTTGAACTCACTGTATAGTTTTACACTCTATGAGAACCAGCCTCACGGGGCTCCTTCAAAGATTCCAGCACCAGCTGGGCAGTACCTGGTTCTCAGAAGTCTCTGTCTCAACTATGGGTTGTCCACCTTGAGGCCTCCAAGCTGGGTTGAATGATCCTAACATCTTCCCTTCAATCCCCTGTCCTAGGTGTGGCTGCTGCTTCTCCAGTTACCACCTTCATGAAACTTCAGCCTGCCCTTTCTGTCTTTTCAGATGACTGTGGTTGGTTACCAGTCAGGTACTGTGAATTCAGATTAAAGAGGAAGATTTGCCCACATCCTGCAGATGGTGAGTTCAGAAACTTTGCGGGTGATAGTCAACGAGTCAATCACCTCTGGGAGATAGTATAAATAAGCTAACATATGACAAAAGAGTCTTGTCTATTAGCTTGTTAACAACTCCATATATTACACACACTCTCTCTCTCTTAAAATGCCTTCTGTCTTCAGCCTGGATACTGGCTGATAGAGAAAATTATGCAAATATACAAGTACACGTGGCTATGTTTACTTCCTGACATTAAATAGACTAAAAAAACAGGAAGTAAAACTGTAAGAACAATATGATTGGAACACAGTTTTTACTGTGCAGAGGGGAAAACTGGAAAATAAATGTGAAAATGAAAGTGACCAATGGCAGCTTCCAATGGGCAGTATACACGTCCATGGGACAGAAAGTGTCCTTGGCACTCCCCGGTCTTTCTCATGAAAAGCCTGAGCGCATAGATGTTGATGCGTCTGAACTTTTTCTGCTCCGTCTGTTTTCTTTTTCTCTCCTGCTCCCTTTGGAGGTGTGCTGGGGCCCTGGGTGCTGCCTGTTCCACAAAGGAGCGTGGAGAGGCTGCCTTTGATGTGGGTCTGGTATGGGAAGGAATCACTTTAGAAAGACAGGCTGAGGAGTGTCAGGATCTATTTCTATGGCAACAAAACTACAAGTCACAAAAGTCTGGCTTTTGTTTTAGGATGCGGTGGCTGCTAATGATAGACAACTCCAGGTCCCTTTGTTCTCCCCTAAATGGTCTCTGTTTGTTTGCTGTTCCGATTGCTTACCATTTTTTCTTTTGTAATTTATTTCTCCTACTCCTCTTGTGTTTTGCCCTTAAAAATACATGTGCACATAAATGTATTCCATATAGTAGGTGTTACAGACATAAAATAAATCATAACTACAGAAAGAGAAGAGAAAGAGAGGGGAGGATATGGGAGAAGAGAGAAAGAGTGCTAGAGACAGAGGGAGAGGAAGAGGGAGAGAAGGGGGAGGGAGAACAGCACGTGTGAGAGAGATTGGGAGACCTTTGTTATATTTAGGGCTGTTTGCTTTACTGGCTGTTAAGTAGACAGAATCCAGATTATAAAACAAAAATTGGTCAAATGTAGTAAGGGAAGAATGGACAAAGGGGCCCAACGCGGCCTTTGACCCAGGCCCTGGCCCCACTATGAATCAGGAGGAACAGATTGGGGCCCTCAGTACCATGAGAGAGGGGAAGGGAAGAGTGACCTGGAATGAAGGTGAGTCAAGGGCCCGCAGAGGCCGATTCTCCAGAAGACCCAATGCTCATCTGCTGTGGGGAGGGGTTCTCGCCACAATTCGAATGTTTCCAGTGGAGATTGGTCCTACCTGGACTGTCTGCTTTCCTCCCTAAAGTTGGGTCTGCATACGTTGCTGCCTGGAAGCCGGACGCTGCCTTTGGCATACTAGTGAATCCTTGGGAGGAAAACTCTTGCAGGCCTGTGCTGGGACTGTCCAGGGACCAACTGGGGACAGGTGCACCTTGACAGTGATGGCTGCAGGGCCTTTGTTCCCAGCTTCGGAACCAGTCTGCCCCATCCAGTATGGCAGCCACTACCCCCAGACAGCTATTTAAATGAATTGAAATAAAACTTAAAACAGCCCCTTCTCTATACTTTCTGCTTAGTTTTTCCTGTATACTTAAAACTGCTCAAAGAAAGTCAAGTCTATGAATTTAAAAAATTACAGTTGCTCAGTTGCGCTGGCCACATGTTGAGAGCTCAATAGGCACAGGTGGCTGGTGGTGGTTGTATTGAAGAGTAGGGATGTGGAGTGTTTCTGTCATCACAGAAAGCTGTATCAGACAATTCTGGTCTAGGTACCAGTGTACCTTTCTGGATGAATCCCCACACATGCCAAAGAGTAGTAAAAATCATAGCCTGATAACTTTTCACTCATTCATTCATTTGTTCATTGAGTAAGTTTTACTCCTTGCCAGGCATTGCGCTGGGTGCTTCATTCTTAGTTGGGGTGGACTCACCTCCTGCCCTCATGAAGCGTATGTGCTGCTGGTACATAGTGGGTATTATGGAGATACAAATAGAACATGGCTATGGAGAAAAAAGAAAGCAGTAGAATGAAGATATGAAAGGCTGGGTGCTGGGGAAGTAGAGGGAGTTCTGTTTCATAAAAGGGTGTCAGAAAAGTCTCCCTAAAAAAGAGACAGTAGAGCAGTGGCCTGAAGGAAGGGGAGAAGTGAGTAAGCTTTGAAGATTTCCAGAGGCAGAGAATTCCAGGCAGAGGGGGCAATAGCCCAAAAGCCAAGAGTAAGTACGTGCTACACAGTTTTGAGCAGAGGAGTGACATGGTCTGGTTTAGGATTTAACAGGGTCCTTATGGCTTTTAAGTGGAAAATTAACTGAAGAGGAGGGGAGAGGTATCCCAGAGTGATCAGCAAGGAGGCTGGTGCTGTATGCAAGTGACAGATGATGGCAGCTTGGACCAGTGCAGTAGTAGTGAGAGAGGGAGAAGTTGCCACATTTTAGGAGATATTGTGAAAGAGCAGCTGGGATTTGCTGCTGGATCCATGTGGGGTGTGAGAGAAAAAGAGAAGAGGCATAGGATACAAAGGGATAAATATCTGGAAAAATTGAGTTTCCATTTATGGCGATGGAAAAGATGGCAAGAAACAGGGGAAGGAGCAGTTATGCTGTGGGGACCAGGTTAGTGGTGGAAATAGGAAGTCTGAGATGCCTATTTAATACTAGGGGGTCAGTCTTGAGAACATGAGTCTATTCAGTCAACAGATATTTTGGGGGCTCCCATGTGTGCCCAGAGCATAATCAGAAGAGATGGCACACTGATGCATTCTTACTTCTAGTTTTTTCTAGTCAGTACATTAGAAAAAAGAAAAAAAAGAAAGAAAAAAAAAAAAAAAAACGCACCTTATTTCCACTGTGTCTGAATCAGTTGTAAAGTCTACTGAGCACCATGTTGGGCTAACTGACCAGCCTTCTTGATTCTAGGTTATACTTTTCCCCAGTTTACCCCCAGTCCATGGCCAGATACCCCCAGTCCATAGCCAGGGTCCTGGGGACATTAACAACACAAAATACCAGCCCAGCTTATGTCACTTGATCAATTGACAACCCGTGGGAGTTGCTAAGGGACAGAAGAAAGTGCACAGGCTTTGGACCCGAGAAACCTGATTCCCAAAACTGGTTCCTCCACTCACCAGCCCTTTGGCCTGGGGCCATGCACTTAACCTCTGGGAATTTGTTTGCTCATCTGAATAATGGGGTGCCTGCCACCCAGGTGGCTGGATTGTCAGCAGGATTAGAGAAAATGCACATAAATCCACCAGAGCAGTGCTTGATGCATCTAAGTACTTCTTCAATGAATGGCAGTTGGAATTAACTTTACTGTCAACAACTGAAACAGACATGTAAGGGGAAAATATAATACATTGTATGTTGTTGTTGTTGTTGCTAGGTGCCCTTGAGTCAGTGTCCCACACATAACAACCCTACATACAACAGGCGAAACAGTATTGTTAGTGCTTCTCTGCTATTCATAGGGTTTTCAATGGCTGATTATTTTTTGGGAGTGGGTTGCCAGGTCCTTCTCCCAAGCCTACAGCACCTGGTGTTCCCAGGCAGTCTCCTGTCCAAGTATTAACCAGGCCCGACCCTGCTTAGCTTCCGAGATCTGACGGGATCGGACGCAACAGTACTACAGCTGCAGGCAATACATTGTATAAATGGTCTTAAAAATGGGAATCTCTGCAAACATAGAGATACCAGCTCATCCATATTTACTGTGGTGCTGTTCCCAATAACCAAAACGTGGAATCAACCTAGATGCCCACCAACAGATGAGTGGATGAGGAAAATGTGGTGTGCTGTTTTAGTCAGCCGTAAGGGAAAATGAAATTATGTCATTTTCGGGAAATGGATGGAGCTAGAGACCACCATTTGAAGTGAAATAAGCCAGACCCAGAAAGACAAACACTGCCTGTATTCTCGCACATGGAGGTGTTAGAGTCCAATACATATTCAGTATTTACATGTATAGATACATGTCGTGAAAGCAGGAAGGGAATTATTTGTGGGGGAAAAGGGGAGAAAGAGCAGTAAGAAAGGGTAATGGCGGAAAGAAAGACAAATATGTTTTTCTTATATGCAGAATCTAGACTTAAAAATGTGTGTATATAAGAAACCTGTAAGCAGAAGGGGGACGGTTTGTGGGGAGGAAGGGGAGCTGAAGGAGAGGGAAGGGCTCAAGACCAGGCGATGTGAGGTAAACAGGAGCAACGTACAGTGACGTGTGTCTGTGGAAACCTCATAACAGAACTCATCGATTTGTAAACTAACTAAAAAAATTACCAATAAAAAATAAAAACAGATCTGAGTAAAGAGACAGAGTAGATGGTGAGAGCTAGAAAGGTGCCTTTGGTACCACATCTACTTCTGTATGCACCGAGTTGAAGGCGACAGCCCTCATTTCTCAGGGCCTTGGTTTTCTCATCCAGAAAATGGGCCCAATAATCCAGCAGTTCCACCTCCCAGCTATGTGAATTTCAAAGGGATGAGATGTGTGAAGGAGTTACCACTGTCCTTAGCTTGTAGGAAATGGTCGATAAATGTCGCTTGCTGCCCTTTCCAGGGGAACACAGGGAGCTGCGCTAAGCTTTGAAGAAGGAAAAGAGAATCAGAAGGAACGTGCTTATATCAAAAATGGAAGAGAGGGGGGAACAAAACCAGGCAGAGTCCTGTTTGGGGGTACAGAGGAGCGTGGTTCAAACCACTCCACTGCTGTCCTGGCCAGGTTTGACGAACATCTTTCGTGTTCCGAGAGAGAACTTGGAGACGTTACACTCTCGCGGAAATCTTCAAGGGTCTGCTTTTACCAAGCAGGAGAGCCGCAGAGATGTTTGGATGATTTTGCAGTACCACGCATGAGTGCATTTTCAGGGGCTGTGTTTTTATCAAGGACCTTTCAAATACACCTTGAGTCCCTCTGAGCCTTGACATTGTCCTAAGTGTCATCTGTACAGCTTCTGTGAGGGGTGTGCGCCATGAGTGGGAACTCGCTCTAACTAGACTGGTGTCGCCACTCTGTAGGTGACTTTTTCCCGAGCTGGTAAGTTGTCCAAAACACTCACTGACCGAGCAGCCAGCCAGTGGCTCCATGCGCTATATACAGGCTCGGCTTGTGGCCTGACCTCCTTCTCTGTCCCCGGGCCCAAAGCTAGTCTGCAAACATCACCAGAAAGGACAGAGAAGGGACCCCCTTCCCTTGCCACTGTCTGCACAGAGCAGCTCATTGATGGTTAGGAGCACCCCTAAAAGCCCCTTAGAAGTCAAGCAGGTGGCTGAGTGCAGTGGCACACGCCTGTAATCCCAGCAACTTGGGAGGTGGAGGCAGGAGGATTGCAAGTTTGAGACCAGAGGCAGTCTGCATAATTTGGCGAGACCCTATCTCGAAAGAGTAAAAAAAAATGGCCTGGGGTTGCAGCTCAGTGGTCCAGCCCTTGCAGAGCATGCAAGCACGAGGCCCTGGGTTCAACCCCCAGTACCACAAACAAACAAAGAAGGCAGGTGGGGGAGCCTTGCTCTATCTGCCCTTGGTATGTGCACCACTTTGTGCTGGGTCACGGCACCTGCACAGCTGCTCCTGATTAACCAGGTAAGGCAGAGCGCAAAAAACTCTGTCTCTCAGTCAGGGAAACCGGGCCGTGAACCCTCGTCTTATCACTTACTGGCGGAAGCCAAATTGCTCAAGATTGTGTGCGTCTGGATTTCCTCTCTTGCTAAATGAGTTAGAAATGACATCTATGTCAAAGATCATCAGAAAGATCGAACACAATGATGTATGTGCAATACCTGTGCAGTAAATATTAATTAGCTAATACCTGCTAACCATGTGCCAGGTTTTGTTCTAAGCATTTTATATTTGTCAATTTATTTAATCCTCCCAACAACTCTGTAAGGTAGGAATTCTTATTGTCCCCATTTTTAAAATGAGGAAACTGAGACAGAGAGGAGGTCCCTTTCTTCAAGGTGACACAGTTCTTAAGTGAAGGAGCCACTATTCAAATGGAGTTTGAGTCCAGTTCTTATGCCTTCAGTCACTAGGTCACACTCCCTGACAAGAAATGATCACTGTGAGTAGTTTATTAATCCAGTGGACATCCTGGGAGCTGCTTGAAACCCACTGAGAATCCAGAAACAACCTCAAGCTTGTCTTTCCTGCCACAGAGAGCGGTGACCACTGAGATCTGTATAGTTCTGTACTCCTATTTATAGCAAAACATAACTAAATTCTACCTGTCCTGGCACCCCCTTTCCCAAAGAGGGACTCTCAGTAGCTCATTTGGAGTGTTCACTCCCAGGAAAAAAAAAATAGCTAAGGGAAACAGGAATCAAGATGTCACTACAGGTCGCCAACAGGACCTTTGATTTGACTAGAAATAAATATAAAGGAAGCTGCTGAGAGCTGTGTTGCCTGACTTCCACCTGTACCTCCAAAACTCAGCTCCAGTCCTGGAGGGCCTAGAGCACTCCAGGGCTGGGGAGGAGTGGAGTCTGAGCTCTACTTTGCAAGGGGCAGCTGATGGCTCCCTAAAGATTGTCTGGTGTGCCCTGCATCCTGAAGGAGGGTTTACGGGGAGAGAACCTCCCTGAAGATCAGGGTGTGGCAGTGGGGATGGCTGGGTGCCTGCGATGAGCCTGTCCTATTTGATGGTGTGGGCAGAGCTACACAACAATGAACACGACCATATGCAAAATGATAGCAAGGATAGCAGGCATTTGCTCATCATTTGCTATGCGCCAGACCCTCCACTACACACTTAGATAAATTATCATACTCAACCATCACAGCAACGCTAGGAAGCATGCACTGCAATTATTTTCATTTTACAGGCAGGAACATTGAGTTTCAGAATGTTTTATCAAGTTGCTCAGGACTACCGTAAGCTAAGGTGCAGCAGTACAGGGATCTGGATCTGGAGTCTGTGACCCAGTACCTGGTCATGGAACCGTTAATGTTGTCTTAAATAACTGGCCCCCAAATTTGCATTTCTGCAGGAATTTTATTTGCTGTAGAATTGTAGAAACAGAGGAACTTTTTGCATTTATGGAGCACTTGCTGTGTACCCAGCCTTCTATGAGTGATTTCAGAGGGTTGAACAGGGGTGTACAGATCAGGACTTGGGAAAGAAAGAGGGGAGAAGATGAGAGGGCCCGTGGATAGTTTGGTTATCTGGTGATGCGGACTCACATGTCTGGCTTAGGTGGTAAAATGTGTAGTGGAAAGGATTGCCAGATTAGGACGCTGAAGGAAAAGAATTGGAGCTGAGAAGGTGAGGCAGAGACTGTGATTCCCTGCCCAACACCCATCCTCTTTGTTCCCTGCAAACAGATTCCCTGCAAACATTTTGGCTTGTGTTCTAGAGGTGGGCATGCCACCTGATTCTAATCCATGAGAACTGGATGGACGATCCATGGCCTCTGCAAATAGTGCTTCTTTATTTATCAGAGGAGAAAGTGACTCTAAAAAAGACTTGTCCTCTCTTCTACACTTTCTGCCTTTGGCCGAGCTCACGGCCCTTGGAGCCAGGACCACCATCGTGGAAGTGGTCATTGACAAAGATGAAGAAAGTGGAAATGTTGAGCTCAACAGAGTGGATGGATGGGCAGAGCTTGCCTTGATGCCCAGCTGATGCTCCAAATTTGGGAAACAACCACCTGTCTACAAATGATACAAACCTGTCCACGTGCAACATCTCCAAGTTTAGTCCATGGGGAGCTGGCTGTTCGGTTCCTTGCCTCAGAAGGCACCAAACTGATGCCGGTGTCCGTTTAGTCTTAAGTTACTCAGGGAAACTTCCTGAGGAGGGTGAAAGACAGAGAGGAGGCAATGAAGTGGAAGGTGGAGGCTAACACTTCTCTTGTGTTGGGGAAAACAGTGAGGAGATTTGCATGTGGCTGAGGGGATTCGTTGTTGTTGGGTGCCATCAAGTCAGATCCGACTCAAAGTGACCCTGTATATAGCAGAACGAAACACTCCCCAATACCGTGCCATGCACATGTTTGTTTGTTTTTTAATGTCTGAGCCTGGTGTTGCAGCCATTATGCTTTTTCTCATTTTGAGTTATGCCACATTAGAAACTTAAGGTTTCAGGGGCTTTACTCCATTCCTGTCAACTCTTCCCTAGTCATCTTTTGAATGCCTCCCAGTCTGGGGGGCTCATTTTCCTGTACTATATTTGACAATGCTTCTCTGATATTCATGGGGTTTTCAATGGCTAATTATTTCAGAAGTGGGCTGCTGTGTCCTTCTCCCTAGTCTGTCTTAGTCTGGAAGTTCAGCAGAAACCTGTCCACCATGGGTGGCCCTGATGGTATCTGAATGCTTGTGATGCTTTCAGCATCACAACAACTCACAAAGCCCTCACAATATGACAAACTGACAGACGGGCAGGAAACAAATATAAAAAGCCTGTGACCGCATTCAAATCTAAAGCCTCTCGAATAATAGCAGCTTAGACTTTGGCTGTTTGATTCACAATGTCTTGTTCTCAGGTCAGAGCTGGATGGAATACCTTACTGGTAGCTTGGGAAAAAATGGGGCCAACTTGTACTTGGCAGGCAACATCTTCTGTTGTGGATCCACACACAGGGCTCCATAGTGAGTGGGGTGCACTCATGAAGTCAGATCCAGCCAGGGCAGTGCCACTCAAATTGGGAACCCAGGGAGGGGTCTCCTCTCTCTTCGGGGCACCTCCCACCAGCCTGTGGGTGCTCGGGAGTCTCTTGATCTATCAGTAAAACCTGTCCCCTCTGTGCTGTGTGCTGGCCACCCACCCACAGCCTGCATGCCACTGTCCTCTGCATCCCATCAGCAAGCATTTGGTGTCTTCTAGTTGGGGGGATTGGAGCCTTGACCTCTTCCTCCCTCTCCCTCCCTCCTTCCACTCCTTCCACTTCCTCCCGTGATGTCTATGAGGGGTTTGTGGCCTGGATTGTCACAGCTACAATCTTTAAACCTCCTCTTTCTCTGCCTCCATCTCCACCCACTCCCCCAGCCCCAGGCTCCAGGCTCTCCCATGCACAGTCCTGTTTGGCACCAGATCTTAGAGGTGACAAACCAACCACCCAGGCTTTTCCATCTCCCCATATTTTATCTGCCGCCCACAAGTCCTGCCTCCTGCCGGGCCTCTGCCTGTCCCACCACCTGCCCTGTCGTGTGTGTGTTGACCTCTGTGTGCTCCCGAGTCAACTGGTGGCATCTGAATCCACTCAGAGGTGAAAGGATAGAGCAATTTTCTTCAAGATGGGGCCTAAACTGTTTAGTCTTGGAAGTCTCCAAAAGGCAGGCATGAGGGTGTCCCCACTCCACCCTCGCTCTGTCTCGGCACCTAAGTTAGGCTGGCCATTGTCTGGGCATTTTGGAATAACTTCATCCTCTGCCCCGGTGTGGATTTCTCAGAGCTCTGCAGGATTTGCTCCATAAAGCATCAGTGATCACCTGCTTAGCTGAGTTGAAAACAAAAAAAATAAAAATAAAAATAACCCCTTACAAACAGTAATGATCCATCTGCACCCGAAAGTCAGCACCCAGGAATCTGAAAGGAGAAGGTTGTAATGCATCACTCTGACAGACAACAGGCGGAGGGCTGAGATTTCTAATTGTTAAGTGAGGGGGAGCGTAAGCTGGGGCTTCCCCCGACAGATTGCTGCTCTTAGTCCGCTTTACCACCAAGGCACATCTGGCTGACCTGGCCCTGGGACATTTTTGCAGAAGGTTAGTCTGTGATTGTCTGTAGGGCAGAAAGGTGAAAGCCATATGCCCAGAATTACAGAGGCTCAGTTCCAATCCTGGCTCTGTTTCCTATTAAATATACCCATTGGACTTCTTTCTGAGCCTCAGTTTCCCAAAAGACCTGTTGGAAGGATTGACAGAGGTGAAGTGGTGAGCGTGGGGCTGGCCCCTGGCAGGTGCTTATAGTACTAACTGTCTCCATGAGTCCCTTTTTGTGGCTGAGATCTCCACATCCGATGTAATATGGACGGCAAAAAGAGACAGCAAATTGATGCTCACCTGAGTAGTCCCAGCCACCCTTGACTCTTGGTCATCTTTCTGTGGGTTTGTCTGTTTCTGCCAATAGAGCTTGATATGGGCAAGCCTAAGTCAAGCATACTCAATCATAGACTCCCCCAGCAGTTCATTAGCAGGGTGGATAAGTGTGGCTTTGGATAGGTGACTCTTTGAGCCTCAGTTTGCCTGCCTGGAAAATGGGACTTAAAATAGTATGTTGGTCATAGACACACAGTGAATTAGGCAGCCCACATGCAGTGCTTGTTGTGTTATTATTGTGATTATTCTAGCTGTTCCCAGTGATCTGACTTCTGCAGCTCATATACCTCATTTCCAATCAGCCTTGCTATAAGCTGGTGGTAGATTCTTCCTTAAGGGAATCTCTGCATCTCAAAGGACCGAGGTGCTGGCAGATTGTCACCGTTGTTGTTGTTGTTAGGTGCCATCGAGTCATTATCCGACTCATGGCAACCCTCATAGGGTTTTCAATGGCTGACTGTTTCGGGATTGCCTTGGGAATGGATTGCCAGGCCCTTCTCCCCATTTTTGCGGTGCTGGGAATTGAACTCGGGACCTCAGAGACTGCAGTGTAGTGCTCTACCAACTGAGCTGAATCCCTAAGTGACATCTAAATGAGTATCCTCTTCTGTTCTCCTCAATTCCAGGCAGCTGTCTAGTCTTTGAAAACCTGAGTGAATTTCCATCATTCTGTCAAATGCCCTCGTAAGTTTCAAGCGCTACCCAGATTTCACAATGGCCCCAACCATTCACCTGACCTCATAAAAGCCACTTAAAGGCAAATGTGTGCACCCAGCAATTCCACATCTCCATTTCTCTCCAAGAGAAATACTAGCAAATGCTCATAAAGAAGCACATAAAAGGATATTCATTGCCACCCTGTTTGCAACAGCAGAAAACTGGAGGCAGCCTGCATGCCCATCATCAGGAGTCTGCTTACATAAATCACAGCTTGTCTCTGCAACGAAAGAATGTTCAGCAGTTTAAAGCAATGAGAACTCTCCACAGGAGGATGTGTAAGACATGTTGATCGGTGGGGAAAATGGTGGAACAATTACATTCACATAAAAACAAAATTTAAAAGCTTGTTATTGAACTGTGCCTAGACAAGGGCATAGAGAAGTGTCTGGAAGGATGCTCAGCAAAGCTATCAGAGTGGAGCTGAGTAGGTTGGTTTGGGAGGAGAAGAACAGAAAGCCAAGGGAACTTTCACTGCTTATTTTTATTCTTTTGCTTGAAACGCTGGATGTTTTGCAATAAGAATTCACTATGCATTCCTCCCATACTTTAGGAAGTGAAACACAGAGATGGAGAAGGTTAAAATTACAATGGTAAGGAACATAATACAGTTCTGTAAAAATGACTATATCCCCAGGCTTGCGACAACAGAATGGAAATAAATTGTGGTATTTTCACACAATGAAAAACTATATACTAATGAGAATAAACAAGCTCTAGACTGTACACCACAGCATAGTTAGATATGGAGTAAAATACTGAGTAACAATACTGAGTGAAAGGAGCTATGGACAAAAGACCCATGTCATATGACTCCATTTAGATCAAGAACAGAAACAGGCAAAATGAACTTAGGCCATTTTAAGGGCGGCTCCTGGCTACCTTGGTGGATGAGGCAGCCTGGGAGCCTATGGAAGCTTCCAGATGTAGCAAGGCTCCTCTTGATCTGTGTTCAGGTTGCACTGGCTTGCTCAGTTTGTGGAAATTCATTAGGCTGACCTCTTATGACTTGTGCACTTTTCTCTTTGCCTGTTATGCATCAATAAATGTTAAAAAATTCAATGCATTAATTTTTTTATATGACAAGAGGAAAAAGCCCTTTGTCTTCCTAGAAAACCTGCCACAAAACAGTACTAAGCATTTTCCAAGGCTTTAATGCAAGTAAACAATCATTTATTTAACCAAGGGAGGAGTCCGTTGCTTTCATCAGATTTTCAAAGGGAACCTTCAGCCCCTGGACGATTAAGAACAAATGCTAGCACTCTTTTGCAGGGATTGGAAATGTGGGGTGGAGTGATTATAGAAAAAAGCAAAGCAAAACAAAACAAAACAAAAAAAAATAGAAGAAGGGGAATGTGAAGAAGGCGAAGATAAAGGAGGAGGAGGAAGAGGAGGGGATGAGGAGGGGAGGAGGAGGAGAAGAAAAAGGAGAAGAAGAAGAAAAAGAAGGAAGAGGAGGAGGAGGAAGAGGAGGAGGAGGAAGGAGAAGAAGAAAAAAGGAGGGGGAGGAGGGGGAAGAAAAAGGAAAAGAAGAAGAAAAGAAGAAGGAGGAGGAAGAGGAGGAGGAGGAGAAGAAGAAAGGAGGAAGAGGAGGAGGGGAGGGGGAGGAGGAGGAAGAAGAAGAACAAGAAGAAGAAGAAGAAGAAGAGAGGAGGAGGAGGAGGAAGAAGAAAAAGGAGAAGAAGAAAAAAAGAAGAAGAAAGGAGGAGGAGGAGGAGGAGGAGGGAAGGAAGGAAAAAGAAGTTTGCTTCCTGCTGTCAAGGTGTTAGGCATGAGCTGTGAAGCGCAAGGCTGTGGAAATGGGGGGATCAGGGAGAGTTCTAAGCCAGCACCGCTCCAAGTTCTCGGTAATTTTTCCTTTCTCTCCTGCTGGCGGATGCTCACCTCGCCTTTCCCACACATCTGCAGTTTACGGCAGCTGTGATGCTTGCAAGGTAATTTATAGTGAGGCGCAGGCTGGGGAAAAGGTTTCCAGAGGAAGGTCCCCCCTCCTCATCTGTAATTTAGGGGCATTTCTTGAATTCCCCAGGCCATTGGCTCCTGGCAGAAAATAAATGTGGGTCGTTTCTGGGATAGATGCTCCCCCCCATATGTGTCCCTGTGAAGAGAGATGGATGGTCGGGGCAAGTGGCTTTTTCCCATAAATCACTGAGTGCTTGGACTATGTCGTCTCTCCTTGTGAGAGATGAGAGAGGGAGAGAGAGCCAGGACTAGCATGCAGGGCATTTGCAAAGGAGGAGATGAATTAGGGGGCAGAGGGGAGAAATGGCAGCTTGGAGAGATTTGTCCAGAGCCGGCAGAACCTCAGCAGGCCATACGGTGGGCCTGTCTGCATTTTCAGCATCATTGCATCCTATCTTGCGTTGCAATGCAGTGTTTCTCTTCAGGGCACACCCGCTTCCCACCTTCTTGTTCCCTCTCTCCATGGCACTGGGGAAAGAGGAACAGAGACATGGGTTCAAAACTTGTCTTTTGTTGGTACTAGCTGTGTGAACTTGGGCATGTTGCTGAAGCTCTCTGGTCCTTATGTGCCTCCTCAATAAAGTACCTCCTTCTCAGAGTTCCTACAGAAGATTACATGAGGTATTAAATACGATGAAATGCCTTCCACAAGGTGGTTGGCTCTCAGTTGGTAGTTATTCCTATTTTCTATGCCTCCCTCCATGCCAATGGTTCTTTGACATATGGGGTGACATTAGCCTTAGGAGACATTTGGAAATGTCTGGAGACATTTTGGTTGTCATGATTGAGGGAGGGTGGGCCATGCATACTGAGCTTTCGCTTCATGGTAGCCCCATCCTATTTTATCCAACTTTCCCTTTTGTCTTTATATTATACTACATAGCAAGGGTTGTTGTTGTTGTTAGGTACCGTCCAGTCGGTATCTGACTCATAGTGACCCTGCGACTCATAGTGACCCTGTGTACAACAGGTGAAACACTATTGTCAGTGCTTCTCTGCTGTTTATGGGGTTTTCAATGGAGGATTGATTTTTAGGAGTGGGTTGCCAGGTCTGTCTCCCAAGCCTACACCACCTGGTGTTCCCAGGTGGTCTCCCATCCAAGTACTAACCAGGCCTGACTCTGCTTAGCTTCAGAGATCTGATGGCATCAGATGCCACAGGGCTACGGCTGCAGGTTAAATAGCAAGGGTTGTTGTTGTTGTTGTTGCTGTTAGGTGCCATCAAGTCAGTATCCCACTCATAGCAACCCTCGTAGGGTTTTCAATGGCAGACTGTTTCAGGATTGCCTTGGGAGTAGATTGCCAGGTCCTTCTCCCATTTTTGCAGTGCTAGGAATTGAACTCGGGACCTCAGAGACTGCAGCGCAGCCCTCTACCAACTGAGCTAAATCCCAGCCCTAAATAGCAAGGGTAGTTGTCACATATTAAAAATCAGGCTGAGTGCAAATCCTGGTTTTGCCACTTACCAGCTGTGTGTCCCTGGATGAGTTACTCAGCCTCTCTGAATCTGTGTCCTCATTTCTAAAATTGGAAGTTGGCTACAAGGGTTAAATACAAAGATTCACAGGAATGGTGGCACAGCGTACTGCTTAGAACGCACCTGTGACCGTCCCCGTCCTCCACCACCTCAGGAACCTCATGACCTTGAAGACAGAACAGTGACCGGTTCAGTTCCTTGTCCCGGGCACATGAAGGAGAATGGTTCTTTTCCTCCCTCGTCTCTCCTCCTCTCTTCCTTTACTTTAGTTCCTCCCTTTCTTCCTCCCTTTCATTTCCTCTCTTTTTTGTGGCTCCCCTGGAGGAAGATGAGAGGGGGCCACACTCTCCTTGCTGCGGTTAAACACGTAGAGTTCCAAAGCCTGCTGCCGAGCACTTTGTGACCCGCTCTGAGGGGAATGTGTGGCTAGTCTGGTTTCTTTCTCCTTCACTCCCTGGCTCTGGTTACTGCAGATTGGTTTCTGGAGGAGGAAGGGGTGAACTTTGCAAGCCCCAGAGTCACCTCCTCTGGCCTTCTTATCACGCCTCCTGCACCCCAGGCCTTTCCTCCCTCAGTGGCGAGAGTGGGATCAGAAGCTCCTGGGCCGGCCACTTGTCTTCCATCATCTGAACCCCACTTGCCTGGCCCTCCAGGCTGACAGGCAGCTGAGAGCCATGTGCACCCCACTGACCTGCAGCTGAACTCGGTGTGCCCCAGCACCTGAGAACAGAGCAGGTCCTCATCTGCAGCACCAGCCCCTGACTCGCTCCCTCAGGAAGGCCCTCCACCCACTCAGTGCTCACTTTTTTGAGTCTCATTTAAATAAAGGGAGGGACCTCATCTCACTTGGATTGAGCCACCTCCCCTAGTCAAGTACCTTGCTAAGGGTTTTTGACACTTGCCCATCTCATTCAGTCCTTGCACCAACCCGTGGAGGTGGTGAGTTGTTCCTTGTGCCCATTTGAAAGATGGTGAAACTGATGCTCATGTTGATGATGTAACTTGCCAGAAGACGCGGATGAACTGTGTGGAAGAACGAGGCTTCCAATGCATGGTCCTTGGATGCCAGAGCTATGGTAACCTTCTTGTCCTGGTTTTCCCAGGGTCTTCTGGTGTTAGCAATAAAGCTCTCAAGTCTTGGGAAAACAATCTGGCCTAGAAAACCAGAACGGCTGTAATGAGGGCAGGAAGCAAAGAAACAACCCTGAGGCTACACATGTTGAGCATCTTTTAAAAGCAGTATTTTCTGCTTACAGCGCACGCCTGTAATCCCAGCGGCTTGGGAGGCGGAGGCAGGAGGATCACAAGTTTGAGACCAGAGGCAGTCCGCACAATTTAGTGAGACCCTGTCTCAAAAAGTAAAAAAAAAAAAAAAAATGGGCTGAGGGTGCAGCTCAGTGGTCCAGCACTTGCAGAGCATGCAAGCGCCAGGCCCTGGGTTCAACCCCCAGAACCAAAAAAAAAAAAAAAAAAAAAAAAAAAAAGCAGTATTTTCTCAGCCAAGAGTGGTGGCCCACACCTGCAATGCCAGCAAGTGTGGCGGCCCACACCTATAATCCCAGCACTTGAGAGGCTGAGGCAGGATGATTGCAAGTTCGAGGCCATCCTGGGCTGCAGAGTGAGACCCTGTCTCAAAAAATCAAAGCAAACAGTAGTCTTCTCCCTCCTTTCCCTCCTCCTCCTCTCCTGTCCTCCGTTTCTTCTCCTCTCCTTTTCTTCCTTTCTCCTGCCTTCCTTTTCCATTCTTGTGTGGTGTTCTGCAACAGAAGAAGCTGGAAGAGTGGTGAGTTTTAACTGAGAACCAGGAGTAATACCTGGGTTTGCAAAGATCCACGTCCTGATGCTAGGATAATGCACAAGAGAAGACTTATTTTTCTGCCGGCTCAGCACCTGCCTAGGACCTTCTCCAGCCTTTCCCTGCCTGGTGGGATCACGGGATTGAGCTCTCCTTGTTCCATTTCTGTGGGTTCCACGTTTGAAGACTCAACTGATTATGGATCAGGAAAAAACCCTGTATCTGTACTGAACACATATGTGCTTTTTTCCTTATCATTATTCCTGAAAAACACACCATAAGAACTACTTCCACAGCGTTCACGTTGGATTAGGTACCATTGAGTCAGGTCTGACTCATAGTAGCCCTATTACAACAGAATGAAACACTTCTCAACATGATGCTGTGCCTGGCACTATGTCAGTGCTTCTCTGTTATAGGTAGGATTTTCGTGGTTGATTGCTTCGGGAGTGGGTTGCCAGGTCCTTCTCCCATTTTTGCAGTGCTGGGGATCAAACCCAGGGCCTCACAGAGTGCAGAGTAGCTCTCTACCAACTGAGCTAAATCCCAGCCCCCATTGTATTGGGAATTATAAGTAATCTAGAAATGCTTTTAAAAGTATGGGGGGATGTAGATGAATTCTATACAAATACTGCATCTGTTTAAGTAAGGAATTTGAGCACCTACAGATTTTGGTGTCCACAGGGAGACTAGGGGAGGGCAAAGTCAAGCACCTCCCAAGGGATGATTGTAGAGTTGGAAGTGGTGGTTACGGTGTGGTCTGTAAGCACTGCAGTCTACCATTCCTGTTTTACTTCTGCGTGACCTTAGGTGCTGGAAGAGCCACAGATGGAAGAAATCTGGTTCCAGAATCCCTTCTTGGAAGTGAGCTGTAGTGATCCATAATACTTGTTTCAGACTTTATGTCAGCTGGAAATACCTTTCATTAGTGTGAGCTTTGAAGGTTTATTTGTTATAGCAACTAGCTTTGCCTTAACTAATATCCTATCCAGTCCTTGTTCTCTACACTCGAATACCCAGAAGCTCTATACTGCACATAAGTTCACACAATTCTTTCCCCATGCCTTCTTGTATGTCTTCTGGGATATCCTCAATTATTTTCCTCCTATTTTAAACTATGGAGTTAGCTCAATTGGTACAGTGCTTCTCTGTGCTCCTTGAGGCACTGGGTTTGATCCCCAGCACTATAAATGGGAGAAGGATGTGACAGTCCACCCTCAAAAAAATCCTGAAACAGCCATTGGAAACCCTACAAAGTTCACTATGCGTCAGACCTGACTCGATGGCACCTAGCAACAGCATTTTAAACTAGTCATCTTCAAGGCCCGAGTGAATGCTCATGTCTTTGGTGAAGCCTTCCCATAGCTTCTGTCCTTCAGGACATACTGACTCTTACATGCATTGATTCACTTGTTCCTTCTCCTAATAGAATATATGAGCATCTTTGTGAGTTTGTAGGAACTTTTCTATGAACCAAGTATTCAGAAGAGGAAAAATACTTGGCCACTTTATTTTAAAGATTAATGAAGATAATAGACAAATCAAAAAATGACAATCCATTTCAATAAATGCTAGGTACAGTGGCAGGTCAATGAAAAAAAGAAGACCCTCAACTAGATGGATTGACATAGTGGCTGCAACATTGACCTTAGACATAAAAAAGATCACGTGGCTGGCACGGAATCAGGCAATGTTTTGTTCTGTTGTACACAGGGTCACTATGAGTTGGATCCAATTCAATGGCACCTAACAACAAAAAAGTACAGTGATGTAGAGAGGTCTGTGGATGTATGGAGGAGAAATGTCAAACCCAGTTTCTGGAAGGGGAATACCTGGTAAATAATAGCAGTCCTTACTTTGCCAGGACCCATGTATGTTCATTCCATAGTTAGCAAAGGTGAAGTGGCCCTGTGGTTAACCATCTTGCTAGCAAGTCCTTTTACTTCATTTGTCACCAGATGCTACTCAGTAGTGCCACTCTGTCACAATCATATCAGCCACTGGAGAAACAACTAGGTCAGGGAAGAGAAGCTTTTGAAAACAAACGAGGGACAGGCCTACGAAGAACCTGGTGCTGGGTGTGGAAGACAGTGGAAGTAAACTGACTTTTTACCAAGTGACAACAACATCTCCTATGCTGCCACTGTGTATTCCACGTACCATCACGCTGTTATTCTTGTGCTTACTGTATACATGATATAACAAAGACTCAGGAATGTGGCATCACCTGCCGAGTTCATGTAGCAAGAAACAGATGGGGCCTGAGTCTGAAGCTTCCTTGACTACAGACATGGAGCGGGACCCAAGCTGCCGGTGTTGCTGAGTCCTGGCAGGACAGAGGAGGCTCACTCCACAAGAGGAACGGAAAACAATTTAATGAAGGTGACATTTGCAGAAGTGTGGGCAGGGTTCAAGGAAACCAGCAAAGCTAATGACATACCCCGGGATTAGGCACAGCCTGAACAGTTAAATACTCTAGGAGGGAGAAATTTCCAGAACCTGGACAGAGCTATACCTTCAAGAAGGGGTCCCCATATAGGACATGTGGCCTCAGGAGAAAAATGTAGACATAGCCAATCCCAGATCCAGCTTGGAGAGAACCAGGGGAATAAATACCTGCTGTCTCCAGCCTCCCTGTTTCCTGTGGAGGCCCGTGATTGGCCAGATCCGGCTGGGCACTGTCAATACTGACCATACAGGAGCCTTCCCGGCAAGGCGTGGGCTGGAGGGCGGGGCTTGGAAGGCAACTATTGGCTGTGTTTTCGTGACTGCTTTGATGTCCTGTATGGACTCAAAACATTTACCTTACATGGTAACGTTGACTTTGAGGAAGAGCCAGAGGCTACATGATGCCAGATATGGTGACCAAAGTGGATGAGGACACACTGGGGTGTTTTTATTTGACAGAAACTGCCCAGAAGCTATGTGGGACATGGAATGTTGTCATCATGGAGCAGGAAATGAAAGAAGTGAAAAAAGACTTCGAGAACTGCTTCAGAAAGGGGCAAGAGTGATGGAATCAATGTGTTTGGAGCCAGGGGAAGTATTTTGAGGTGGATTAATGGCAATGTGTCTTTTACTTTAATGAATTTTTTTATTACTTAAACATGCACCATATTTTTCAATCACACCTAGTATACTACATTAAATTTGTGACTTCCAAGTTCTTTTGTGTTGGCTTTAGCTTTGTGTTCATGCAACTATATTTTAGTGGCAATAAGAACAGGTGCAAACTTAACAGTATTTTGACTACAGACTATAAATCCCTGAAACTTAAGGATTCTGGGGGCAAATGTTTCTGGAAAATGGGACCTGGGATTAATGTGACGATGGGTGACCAACCAAACTTCCTAAGGAAGAAGGAGTTTCATGAAAGTCTTTGCAAGTCTGCTGTTGTTGTTAGGTCCCATGAAGTCAGATCTGACTTGTCAGTGCTTCTCTGCTATTCATAGGGTTTTTCATGGCTGGTTGTTTTGGGAGTGGGCTGCCAGGTCCTTCTCCCAAGCCTACAGCACCTGGTATTCCAAGGCTGTCTCCCATCCAAGGACTAACCAGGCTCACTCTGCTTAGCTTCTGAGATCTGATGGGATCAGATGCCAGGGTTATACTGCTGCAGGCTTTCTAAGTCTAAGTGCTCTCATGTCTTGGATGCATTTTAAAATCCACTTGTCACTGTGAGGACTAACCTCACCAAGCATGCATACAGCTGATGAAATCGAACAGGAGCAAACCTTTCCCAATGGAATAAGAATGCTAGGCAGACACCCTGAAGACAGCTTCTTCAGAAAGCGGAGGTGAGAGTGAAAGAGAAAGGCTGCCAGACACTGAGGACAAGAGCCTCTGAGAGATCCCAGAGCCTGCCACAGAAAGGAAAGGAGGGAATGAAACCAGGATTAAAAAAAAAAAAAAAAAAAACCAACCCTCAAAACACAACCACCCATTTCTGATTTCCTGAGCTTTCAATATGGGGATCATTAATAGGAGCATTCTGGCTAATCTTAATTGCTGGGCCGGGGAAGGGAATTGCCAGGGTAATCAGATCCCAAAGCATACAGGGCTTTATAGATTAAAGCCAAGGTATCCCCTAATCCCATCAAAACGTCATAATCTTGTGTCACGGCGGCATCTAAACACAGCTGATTGAGATGCCACGAGTATGGAATCTGGGATCCATCACAGCCTTCCCGTCCGGAAAGCAAATAACCCCAAATGAGAAGATTGGATTTAGTGTGGTCTGGAGACATTTACTACAAAGGCCTGAGCACTGGCTCCATCCCTCCCTCGGGCTTTGCAGGGGAAAACACCAGTGTCCCCAGATGCATTCCTTTTCAAGGAAAATTTCCCCAGATGGAAATAGAATCATCATCATTGCTGATTGTAGAATTAATATGTGCCTGCTGTAAAAAAAATGCAGACGATACAGAGAAACAAGAATGGGGTAAAAAGAGCCTGGTCCCACCAGCCACAGTAACTGCTATTATTTTGGAGTGGTATCTTTCCAGGGCTTGCTTCTCTGCACACATATAGACACATGCACGCTCTCTCTCTGTGTTACTCTTTCTCTTTCTTCTCCTGCTCCCTTCCCCATCCCTCTCCTACCTGCCATCTTGAATCCTCTTGGCATGTCATCTTTATTTTTTCCTTGTTAGGTGCCGTCGAGTCTGTATCCGATTCATAGCAACCCTTATATGGTTTTCAATGGCTGACTGTTTCAGGATTGCCTTGGGAGTGGATTGCCAGGTCCTTCTCCCATTTTTGCGGTGCTGGGAATTGAACTCGGGACCGGAGAGATTGCAGCACAGTGCTCTACCAACTGAGCTAAATCCCAGCCCTATTTTTTCCTTACTCTCCTAATATCAGTGGCCTTTGGTGCTCTATAATTTACATGGAAAATCATGTCTTTGTCAGCTTGGTTTAACCAACCAGCAGAAACTGACCAGCATCTTTGAATTCCTGTCCAAATCCCAAAGCCAGAGGGTCTGACATGTCTCGCTTCATCAGTATGGCATGGCTATATAGTAACATATACATACATGATGCATATACAACAAAAGACCCTTGTTGGAGATGGTGAGGAGGTGGGGTCTGGTGGCTGCTCTCAGTGACTTCCAAAGAGTATCTAATACATTTTTGGTGATTCTAGATAGTGTCTTGTTCCTACAGGGAGGAGGTGACTTGAAAAAGTCCTTCAAGTAGTAAGTGGCTGACTGATGTCTAAGATCCAGAGCTTATTTTTCCGAAATCTGGGATTTTTCTATCCTATTGGATATACTTCCTTCATGGGACCCTTGTAAAGTTAAATTACACATAAGATTTTGAGAATAATATAAATACCATTAAGAATTTATATAATATTTTATATATAATTTTAGCGAGTTCAAAGATATTCTTCACTTTGAGGTTCAGTCCACAGATCTACTATTAAGCAACCCAATTCTAGAGGAAAATAATACTCATTTCTTCAGAATATCCATTTTCAATTTCACGTAGGTTCTCCTAGCCTTCATCAGAACAGCAGAGTTCCAGACCTCTTGTAAGTTGATGATAGTTAGAATCCCCATCCAAAAGTCATTGGTCTTGATGTTTCAACATCCTGGGCTTTGAGAAGACAATGGCTGTGCATTCTTATGTGGCTTCCTGCAGCATCCATGATGGCAGCCATTTTTGGATCAGTGGTATCTTAGCCCTTCCTTCCTTCATGGCTCTTCTCTTCCTTGTCATTGTCTACTTCCTAGAGTTCCTTTCTTCTCCTCTGTCTCTCCTTTTTCTTTTCTTCTTTAAGTTTCTTGTTAAATTTTCTATTTGAGTGCTGTTAGTCCATGGAGCATGGAGTATCCCTTTGTGGGCTAGTTTTACTGACGTCAGAAGGAGGTAATCAAGCAGAGAAAGCCTGACTATGGTAATGGACAGAGATACCATTCTGCCCATGAGACCCAAAGCTCCATGTCCTGGATTCAAAGTCAGCCTCTGAGGCACCCTTGTTCTATGTCTTCACACAGGCTCTTCCCTTTAGTCAGACTAACATACTATGTAAAAAATGGTTGTGAAAAATCCCATATACCTCACAGGGATGTCAGGAAGTTTCTGAATGAGATAATGTATGATTTAGCTACCATCAAATATTAGAAAGACCTATGCCAAAGGGGTATCTATGCCTGTATTCCCAGTGACTAGGGAAGTTGAGGTAGGAATATCACAAGTTTGAGGCCAGAGGCAGCCTGTGTAATTTAGCAAGACCTTCTCTCAAGATAAAATCAAAAGGGGTTGGGGATGCAGCTCAGTGGTAAACAGCTTGCAAAGGTACGTGTGAGACCCTGGGTTCAACCTCCCAGTACCAGTAAATAAATAGATAAGTAAATAGGTATCTAAGACATACAAAAGAAAGAAAATTTATCATTTTTTGTCAGTAAGAGTTGTAAGCAAAAGGAGTTCAAAAAATTTCCCAGAGCTAAGCAATAATGGAATAGATTGTTTGGAAGATATTAAGTTCTTTGTCACTGGACATGTCCAAGAGAAGGCAAAAGAAACAAACAAACAAAACTTCCAGTGCGCTTGGACATTGTGGAGGTGATTCTAGACACTGTGTACAAATGTTGACCTCTGCCTCCCTTTTGAAATCTAGTATCTTGCTGTCTTAGTGCTCTTGGATTTTCATACCTTTCCTTTATTTTCTATTTTTTTTTCCCAGCATCATAATCACTGCATAACTTCACAGAGTTTTGGTCATAGTCTTGCCTGGAGGTTAAAGACCCTAAAATTCTAGACTGAATTGAGAATCTTATTCTGTAACAGCAAGGAAATTGCCTCATTTCTCTTGGTCTTAGTTTTCTCAGATTGACATGAAACAAACATGCTCTTCTCTGTCTCCCAACCACCACCAACAGTATCAAAATAGGACAAGGAACGTCCTGGTCAGGAAGCATCACTGGCCGCCATAATGAGTCTCACAGACATAGGCAGAAGTGGATTTAGGACAAGGTTGAAATGCACTAAGTACGAGAAGGGAGGCATTTGAGGAGTGGAAGTAGACATCACCTGGGCAAATGGTGGAGGACACCTTCCATTGAGGCAGGGTATGGAGGGCACCTTTACAAAGAAGACATGTATGTCCAGGAGTTCTAGGTAGTTTTTTGGTGAACGTGTGATGGAAACTTCCTCCTCCTCTTGCTCTGTGGGATCTTCAGTAAAACCCATGTAACTCACTAGTGTTCCTGGCACAGGTGATTGTGATCTGCATCAATACTGAGGTCAGCTCAAGCAGAGAAGCCCCATGGGGTGAGCTGGCTTCTGGGCCACATTTGTAAAATGAGGATGACAGATGGTGCCTCCCCGAGAGATTATGGAGGGTGAAGGCAGACACTATCTTATGCATAGCAAAGACTTGAAAAGCTTCTTGAATGTCCAGGTTCCCCTTGGTGTATAAGTGCTGTCTTTCCCCAGACCTGCTGCATTTTTTTCTGTCTGAGCAATGAGCAAACATTGAGGTTTCTTTAGCATTGGGTTTCATGTATACTTTGGCCTGCAGAGTGAGCCAGGCGTGACCTCAGCATGCCAAGACCTCCCCGTGAATTCTCTCCATCATTTTTCCCTGCCCCTTCACACTAAGACCTCAAGCTAATCCTGCAACTTAGACTTTTCAGTGCCTGAAATGCAATCCTCTGAAGCATTTTCTCAACAGAGAGAAGCATTAATAAAGGTATTGAATGGAAATGTCTAACAATGAGAGGTATTGTAGAGAGAAAGCAGAAAGTCATGAAGCCCTGTTACTGGGATAGTGTTTTTCTCTCTTCTTCCCAGGAATCCACAGTTCTTTCCTGGATGTGTATCTCTCTCTCTCTCTCTCTCTCTCTCTCTCTCTCTCTCTCTCTCTCTCTCTCTTGCTCTCCTCTCGCTCCCTCCCACTCTTGCTCTCTTGCTCTTCCTCCCTCCCTCCCCTCCCTCTTCCTGGTTATTTCTTCAAGGCAATGCATGCTAAATAAACTAATTGTTGATGAAAGCATTTTTTCCCTCTTCTAAGCCATTCTGCTCAGTGAGTGACTTTACTGGAATAGTTGGAAGTTCCAACTATGCTGTGAGGACACAGGCTTCCTTTCAATATGACTATTTAAAAGAGTCCCATGGATACAGTAATGTCAAAGTTCGCCTTTTTCCTCCTCTACCTGGGACTAAAAGATATGGAATGGTTGGGTCAGGGGAGGTAAGCTACCTAAGGCAAGAAGGCATCCTCTTTCTTCTTCTGGCACTGTTGTTGTTGTTGTTAAGTGCTGTCGAGTTGGTATCCAACTCATAGCAGCCCTATGTACAACAGGAGAAACACTATTGTTAGTGCTTCTCTGCTATTCATAGAGTTTTTAATGGCTGATTGATTTTTGGGAGTGGGTTGCCGGGTCTTTTTCCCAAGCCTAGGGTATCTGGTGTTTCCAGGTGGTCTCCCATCCAAGTACTAACCGAGCCCTACCCCACTTAGCTCCTGAGATATGATAGGATCAGAAGGCACAGGGCTATGGCTGCAGGCTCTCTTCTAGCACTAGTTGGTGGAAAATCTTAGCTTAAAATGACCGTAGGAGTGAGGTCATGTCATCGGTGTGACACAGTAGGGAATAGAGGGCAAATGATGGATGTGGGTACACTACTTATGAATTGCTGTCATTTCACATCTCATTTCCAGAACAGTAGAACTCACTACATGACATCTCCAGCCCCAACTGCTGTCTTGTGACCCAAGGGTCCCTTTGCTCCAATAGGTGGGCTAAGTCCTAGCACAGCACCCTGAAGATGCAGGCAGCCTGTGTAAAAACCTCTTTATATATCATGTTGAATTCCAGTCTGATGCAACTGGGAAGCTTGTTGGAGAGAGAAGAGCAGACTAGCAAGTTTCTGCCTATAACGGCTGCCACCAGGAACCTGAAATGTTGTCTACAAGACAACAGAGACATCAGCCCAGCCAGAAAAGCAGCTTGTTAGTTTTAAAAAATCTCAGAAATAAAAATAGATGCTAAATAGTAGGTAAAAGTATGTCACTTATAATAATAATCATGATTGTAAGAAATAAGTACATTATCAATCAAATACTTAGCATAATTTTTGACTATAATAAAAAACTGGTAGCACACAGTGAGCGCTTATGATGTTCCAGAACTTTTCTAAGACCTTTGCTGTATTGAATAATTTAATCCTCACAGCATCACTACGAAGTAAATACAGGTTAAGAGCTCTATTTTACAAATGGGAAAACAGCAGCACAGACAAACTTAAAAGAGATATCAGCAATATCTGATTTAATTCTCATTTTTACCCCTTGAGCTAGGTAGCACACCTCCCATTTTATATATGGGGAAACTGAGGCTCCGTCATTTGGTCAAATTTGCTGCCACAGCAAAACAGTAGCAAAGGTAGGGCTTGAATTTAGGTCTCTGAGAGTACACTTGACACAGTACCATCTTGCTTCCTGGGCTAGCTGGCATCTACAGACATACAGTGGGCTGTGTAGACATCAGTTAAGCATCTTCCTTCAATTCTAGGCTGCTCCTGACAAAAAGTTGTTGGTATGATTGGAGGGATTTTGAGCCTTCTGAGCATCCATCACCTCACATGACCTGGCAGGACGGATTGTTGTTAGGTGCTGTTGAGTCAGGTCTGACTCATAACAATCCAATGTAGAACAGAACAAAATACTCCTCAACACTGTGCCATGCCAGGCACTCTGTCAATGCTTCTCTGCTATTCATATGGTTTTCATGGCTGATTGTTTTGGGAGTGGCTTGCCAGCTCCTTCTCCCAAACCTACAGCACCTAGTGTTCCCAGGCAGTCTCCCATCCAAAGACTAACCAGGCTGCTTAGCTTCCAAGATCAGGAAAGATCAGATGCTCGGGTGCTATAGGGCAGCAAATGCCTAATCTATGGAATTGATTTTAGCAAAGGAAATAAGGTTGGGATTGTCCTTTCCTCTCCTTCCTCCTCCTTCTCTTTCTCATCTTTCTCTCTATACACCTGTAAAGTGCAAATATAGTAGTTTGGTGATGGAGATTCTAGAAAAGATACAGTGGAAGTCAGTGAGATAAGATAAAGCTTGAAAGTAGCCTTTGAAATAAGTGATGAGAATCCAGTTGGCATCCAATAGTCCTCAAACTTGTTCGTGAATAAGCTTGACCTCTGCTGCCACATTTATTACATAATAAACCATGGAAGAAAGTCTATTTCTATGCTTGCTCTTTGGTCCCTTCAAATGTGCTGTGCCAATGCTTCCTCCAGCACACACGATTTGAGCTAGATTACATTATTCTGTGAAACGGCGAATACTTTCACCTTTGGGAAGAAATTCTTGGCTAATCTCATGCCTTTATAGTCATCCAAATGAACTTGGAAAATATTTTGTTACATTCTTCTCCCCTGACTTGCACTTCACAAAAATAATAACTGATATTTTGTTTTAGAACTATATTACTTCTAAACAATTGGGAGGAAATGGCATCTCAACAATGTCCAATATCTTCATTTAGTCAAGTCTTTTATGTGTCCTTTTGGAATGTTCAAGAATAATCTGCATGTGGGAATTATATATTTTATATTAATTTTTTTCTAAGCAATTCATGAAAACTTGCAATTTGAACTGGGTCCTTTTTTACGTTTCCAATCACTGTTGCTGTTTAGAAAGCTATTGATCTATGAGTATTTTATTTGGTATTTGGCAGCATAACTGAACTTTTCATTGGGTTTTGATGTTTTCCAATAATTTTTGTGTTTTCTAGATACAATAACATCTGCAAATGACATTTTTCTCCTTTTTAAATCTATTTCTCTACTTGTATGAACCTGCACATTACCTAGATTGTCCAGAAAACTGTTAAATATTAATGATGATAGTGAACACCATTGTCTTATTTCAGTTCCAACAAAAATCCTTGCAGTAAATCAGCACTAAATATCACTCTGCATGTGGTTTTGAGGTGGATCAACTTGAGAATGACTTTTTAAAAATAAATAGCCTTCTATTTCAAGTTTTCTGTAAGGCTTTTTGTGAATGGATTGATTGTTTTTCAAACCTTCTATGAATCTGATACATTTCTACTTTGCAGTATAAATGAACTTTTTTTAAATTATATTCCTAGCATAAGCCCTCCTTGGGTGTGAAGAATGATTATACTTTTTTTTTTCATTGTAGAACTTGGGGATTGAACCCAGGGCTTCACACATTCTTTGTAAACGCCCTACCACTGAGCTGTGCTCCAGCCCATTTTTAATTTTTTTATTTTGAGACAATCTTGCTAAGTTAGGAAGTCTGCCTCTGACCTCAAACTTGCAATTCTACTGCCACAGTCTCCTGAGTTGCCAGGATTACAGGTGTGCTCCAGGGCTCCTGGCTCTTTAGAATACTATTTAATTAGTGAAGAGTTTTGCATCTGTGATTCTAGATGAGATTAGACTCCAGCTCTGTTTTCTATACTGTTTTGCTCA
Organism: Pedetes capensis; assembly: GCA_007922755.1. Lineage (NCBI taxonomy): Eukaryota > Metazoa > Chordata > Mammalia > Rodentia > Pedetidae > Pedetes > Pedetes capensis. The sequence goes on along the minus strand of VMDO01000247.1, from coordinate 220,292 downwards.
TGTATTGCATTGCCAGGGTTATGGATTCAAAGAATGAAAGAATAAAAGAAGCAGATATTCACCTTTGCTCTGCAACAAATGTGACCTAGGAATTACCAAATTCTTTCACGTTAAAAAATCAACAATTAAAATTGGTCCTTGAATATTTTTCAGAAATAGTGTTTTTAAAATATTGTTCTCTTAACACTTGTCTTTTGTTTTTTCAATCAATCTAGTAATTCATACTCCCACAAATATAGGTAATTTTGTTACAATGTTAACTATATATGTGTGTTTATGTCCACATGTATACATCTAGTATGCTTTTTATTAAAAAAATAGACTTCATGCAAACCATATATCTGATAGAGAATTAATATCAAAAATACACAAAGAACTCCTACAACCAATAACAAGTCCACCAAGTAACAGGATTTAAAAATGGCTAAAGGACTTGAATATCCACTACAGTAAAGAAGAATGGCCAACAGGTATAAGAAAAGGTATTGGGCCTCACTAACCAGCAGGAAAATGTAAATCAAAATCCACATATACATATTACTTCACATCTGGTAGGGTGGCCATTATATTGAAAAGAAAAGACAAAGCTAGATATGGTGGCACATCCCTATTATCACAGCACTTAGGAGGCCGAGGTGGAAGGATCAACGTGATTTTAAGGTTACCCTGGCTACATAGCAAGTTCTAGGCCAGCCTGGAATACACAGTGAGACCCTGTCTCAAAACAAACAAACAAGAACAAGTGTTGATGAAGATGTGGAGAAAAGGATCCTTTGTACACTGTTGATGGGAATATAAATCAGTGCATCAGTGCAGCCACTGTGGAAAACAGTATAGAAATTACTCAAAACATTAATAATAGAGCTATCATATGATCCAGCAAGTCCACTTCTGGGTACCTACTCAAAGGAATCTAAATCAAGATTTCAGAGATATTTCCACTCCTATATTTGTTGCAGCATTGTTTATTGCGCCTGAGACAGAGAAGCAATCTTCAGGATGGATGAAGGGAAAAAGACAATGTAGTATATGCATACAGTTATAAATTATTCTACCTTTAAAAAGAAAAAAATCTTGCCATTTGTGACAACACGGATAAATCTGGAAGACGTTTTGCTATGTGAAATAATCTGGACACAGACAGCCAAATACTCCATGGTCCCACTTATATGAAGAACCTGGAATAGCTAACCTGATAGAAATGGAGAGTAAAATGGTAGCCAGGAGCTAGGGGGAGTTGTAATAAATAGAGAAAGTGGCGTGGCCACTCCTTTGCAGTTATGCAAAATGAATAAGTTCTGGAAATCTGCTGTATAGCATGGTTAATTAATACTCCACTGTATACTTAAAATTTGCTAAGAGGGTAGGTCTTATATTAAGTGATCTTATTACCAAAATAATGATGATGATGATGAAGATGCTGATAACAATAACAATAGCAATAACAATAATAATAAATGAACAAGGTGGAAGAAAAGTCCGGGTGACATGCATGTTTATGACAAGCACTGTGGAGATGGCTTCATGGATATCTCTTATCTTTAAACTCATCGACATGTAGCCATAGTTTGCACAGGGTTTTGTATGTCAAACAGACCTCAATAATGGGCTAAAAAATAGTCCTCAGTCTATTTCTTCATTTTTCTTTTCTAATTGAGGGTTTAGGTCTGTTGGTAGAGCACTTGCTCTGCATGCTCTGAGGCCCTAGGTTCCATCCCCAGCACCACAAAAATGGGAGAAGGACCTGGCAGCCCACTCCTAAAACAATTAGCCATTGAAAACCGTATGAATAGCAGAAAAGCACTGACAGGTTTCTAGACCTGGCACAGTGTTGGGGAATGCTTTGTTCTGTTGTACATAGGGTTGTTATAAATTGGACCCAACTTGACAGCACCTAACAATAACAGCAATATTATTTGTAGTTTCTCTATTCTCTCAACTAAATTTATTTTTTAAAATATCAACATTATGAGTATCAAAAATAGCTGCTAATATCCCTGGCACTGCTGTTAGTTCTTGACACATATGGGTCATTTGAACCTCACAACAACATTTTTAGGCAGGTACTATTATTTTCTCCATTTTACAAATGAGTAATCAGTGGCCTAGAAAGGTTATATCCAGCTAGTGATGAAAATGGAAACAAAGATTGTTGTCAATGTAGTCTGGGCACATGGAACAGAACAAGACAAATAAGAAATAAAATGGCAATGAGAGTTGTTAACTAGTTAGTCACTTGCCTTCCAGGAGTTGCTCTAAAGGAATTTCTCATTCATCCATCATTCATTCAATCAAGTAATATGTGATAAATATTACCAAATACTTAGTGTGCTCCTAACAGTGGTCCAGGCACTGACCTAGGTGTTTGAGGACTTTCCTTTTCGGATGTTATAGGTTAGCTAATGAGATGGGAGCAGGGGAAAATAAACAAGACTTCTTGCTATATAATACAGTGTATAAGATGAAGATACATGGATAAACTTGATTCTGTGGCACACATGGATTTCTAGATAGCTGTGTTTATATTAGCTGCTGTCATTCTATAAATATTTATTTATTAAGTAACTAGTATATGCTAGGGCTGGGGTTTACATCAGCTGGTAGAGTGCTGCTTTGCATTCTCTCAGGACCTGGGTATGATCCCCTGCACCGCAAAAACGGGAGAAGGACATAGCAATCCACTCCCAAAGCAATCCCCAAACAATCAGCCATTGAAAACTCTATAAGGGTCACTGAGTCAGACCTGACTCCATGGCACCTAACAACAACCATATATGTTAGGCAAAAATGGGTGGAGGAGATGGCAAACCACTCCCTAGGCAATCCTGAAACAGCCATTGAAAACCCTCTGAGGGTTGCTATGAGTTAAACACAACTCGATGGCACCTAAAACAACAAAAGAGTAGATGTTGTTAAGCAGTAGATGAGGAACCTGGGCTTTGGGGGATTTAAATCTGTGCAGGGCCCCACGGTGATGTGACTATAGACTCAGACATGCACCCTGTCTTTGTGTCACTCATGGACCATGAAGCATACATGCTTGCTGCCACTGTGCCCACTGTAGTTTAGCTTAGTTGGGAGAGTGCTGCTTTTGTTCTCTGAGGCCCAGGGTTTGATCCCCTGGACTGCAAAAACAGGAGAAGGATCAGGCAGCCCACTCCTGAAACAATCAGCCATTGAAAACCCTATGGATAGCAGAGAAGCTCTGACATAGTGCTGGGCATGGCACAGTTTGGGCAGTGTTTAGACTGTTGTAGCTACGAGTTGGACTCAACTAGACAGCACCTAACACTGCACAGATCCCTGCACAGAGAAGGAATTAGCTCAAGTTTGGTGAAATGAATGAACAATGTTGTTCACAGACATCCAGGGAGGTGAGCATTTTAGAAAACCCTTATCATCAAAAGCTTGCTCTAAGAAAAGATGAAATCGACCTCATTGCCCCCAGGAAGCCGGGACATTTAGCTGGTACCAGGAGACCTTTAAATCATGACGTGGGCACTTAGAGTGCCCACAGATTGAAAGCGACAGGCATCCCCTTGGCTTTGCCTGGGCCTCACCTCCCCCAGTGTGCACCAAGGCAAACTCAGCTGCAGACGGGACCTGCTACCTTTCGCCCAGACCTCACATTAGAGGCGTGTCAACAGAGATTAGCTCAGCCTTCGGCCCGCCATTTGCCATTTGTTAAGCCACCTTCAGCAGGCCTGTAATCTAATCCTGGCTGGAGCGCTGCCTCTTCCAGGTTAAATGTATTAAAGGAGCCAGGGGACCAGGCGGCCATGGCTTCTCCCTTTCTGACAAGCCTGACCCCCGCTCCAAGCCCCTGGTCCCCAAGGGACACTGGGGGTCAGAACCTTGTTGGGGCAGAAGGGAGCAAAATGTTAACACAGAGAGACAGGGGATATTGGGAACAGATTCTCTGGGCCTCTGCGCTTTAGAAATCCTAGAAGAGCACAAGGCGACAAGTTAAAGCTTTCACTGCTGCAGAGGTTTCCCCTCCACCCTCGGGTTTCAACAAGAATTTGATAAAGATATGGGTGGGGGTGCGGGGGAGAGCAGATGGCCACTGAGAGGAGGAGGGCCGCTCCAGGCAACCTGCGAGGAAATTTTTGGGTTGAAGCGCTGGGGAATGGACCTCTTCTTTTAACTGTGGGATTTTTCTTCTCCTCCTCCTTCCTCCTCTTTCTCTTCTTCTTTCTCTTCCCTCTCTTCCTCCTTTATCTTTCTCTTCCTCCTCCTTCCTCTTCCTCCTCCTCCATTACCACCATCTCCTCCTCCTTCTTCCTCTCCTCCTCCTCCTCCTCCTCCTTCTTCTTCTTCTTCCTCTTCCTCTTCCTTTGTCTCCTTCTTCGTCTTCTCCTCCTCCTCCTTCTCCTTCTTCTCTCTCTCTTTCTCCTCCTCCTTCTCCTCCCTCCCCCTCCTCTTCCTCCTCCTTCCCCCTCTTCCTCCTCTTCTTCTCCTTCTCCTTCTCCTCCTCCTCCTCTTTCTCCTTCCTCCTCCTTTATTCTCCTCATTTTCCTCCTCCTCCCATTCCTCCTCCTTCTCTTTCCCCTTCTCCTCCTCCTCTTCCTGCTCTTCTTTCCTTCTCCCTTTTCTTTCTCTTCTTCCACAAATAAAAGTCATCAGAAGATCTTCCCTTTCCTTTTCCTTTTTATTCCTTCAGAACCCTGGCTTAGTGCAGGGGGACATCTCTGTAGTTTTCTGCTGTTCCCACTCCACATTCACTAGGGTGGATACAGAAGACTCTCCTTTTGCCTCTGAACATGTCTGGGACCCTCCAGGGCCTGGGACTATTCTTGGGATTCTTTTTTTTTTTTCTGCCTCCAAAACTACCACTGTTCCCAAACTGAGAGACATGTGGGGGTCTTATTTAACTATTATCTATTATATATAATATGTGTATCCATCTGTCTAGTTTACCCTATTATCTATATACCTATCATCTCTCTCATCTATCCATTGACACATTGATCTATCATCTATCTATTTACCTATTTATCTATCCATTTTTAATTAAACAAAAAAGTAACTCAGAATATTAAGATGACCCCTTTTCCCCTCTTGGTATAGCCCCCAAGACTTGCCATTTACAATAACAGTATGGAGAATGAACGGTGGATCTCAGTAGATTAAATAAAGACCTCCTGTTGCTACCATTTGCAATACCACAATGAATAACCAGATACTGAAGTGTGTCAGCACATTTATGTGAATTGCCTTGGGAAATATTCCTGGAAGTGGAATTGCTTTGTCAAGTCATATGGAGTTTTAAAATTTTAGGTCCAGATTACCAAATTGTTCCCATAAAGCTTATGCCAGTTCTGACTCCTTCCAATAGTGTGCATTTACTTATTTTTAAAAAGTCAACTGAAAGGCAAGAAAAACATTGGGAAGAATTTTAACTACATATATGTTCAACCAAAGGGTAAGTGTTCTTTTACACAAAGTCACCACAGAGAAAGTAACACTCTCATATTCAAAAGGAAAATACAATGGAACTGAATGATTTACTAATAAATGACAGAGAACAAAAAATTCACTAATGAATATTTTAAGCATATATATTCACACATGTTGTTGTTGTTGTTAGGTGCCATGGAGTCGGTATCCGACTGATAGCGACCCTCATAGGGTTTTCAATGGCTGACTGTTTCGGGATTGCCTTGGGAGTAGATTGCCAGGTCCTTCTCCCAGTTTTGTGGTGCTGGGAATCGAACTTGGGACCTCAGAGACTGTAGCGCAGTCCTCTACCAACTGAGCTAAATGCCAGCCCCTTCACACACATTAGTTACCAAAGAAACACAAGCCATAATTGCAATAAGATATTTTGCTCACAAAGTTACCATTAAAACCTATTTCTCATTTTGGTGACATGGATAGTCATATAATGTTGGCAAGACTCTGAGATGGTATAAATTTAGTGGCAGCATTTTCACTCTATGTATCAAGACCCTTAAAAGCATTTATGTTCCTTCACTGGGCAATTATCCTTATAGGAAATTTTCTTCTAAGGAAATAAACGTGCAGAAACATTTTGCTACCAGCTTAGTAATTGTGCTATTGGAAATAATAGCCAAATTAGTGTAGCCATTCTGGAAAACAGTATAGAAGTTCCTCAAAAAATTAAAAATACAACTACAATACGGCCTGGAAACTTCACTACTGGGTGTATTGGCAAAGGAAATGAAAGCTCATCATTTGCAACAACAGAGGTGAACCTTGAGAATCTTATATTGATTGAAATGAGCAAGGTACAAAGGTGGTGTTGTCTTGCTTATGTGTGGAAGCTAAAAATCTTGACTCAGAGAGGCAAAGAGTAGAATGGTGGTTACCAGTGGGTAGGCTAATTGTTTTGGGAGTGGGCTGCTGGGTCCTTCTCCCTAGTCTGTCTTAGTCTGGAAGCTCAGCTGAAACCTGTCCACCAGGGGTACCTGTGCTGGTATCTGAAATAGTGTTGACATAGCTTTCAGCATCACAGCAACATTCAAGCCCCCATAGGATGACCAGCTGACAGACATACAATTAGCCATTGAAAATCCTATGGGTAGCAGAGAAGTACTGTCAAACATAGGGCCATAAAGTGGGCCTCCCAGGCTGCAAGGCACTCAAAAAACCACTAGGGAAGGTTTTCTTCCTCAAAGTAAGGTCAACCTTAATGATGGAAATAGAATAAATCTCCTGGGACCTCCTTTTGCTGATGTGCCATGATTCAAAATGAGAAGAAACATAGTGGCTGCAACAATGGGCTCAAACATTAAAAAATCATGTGCGTGGTACAGTGTTGGGCAGTGTTTCATTGTTATATATAGGGTCACTATGAGGCAGACTCGACTTAAGGGTACCCAACAACGGTGGACAGGGTTCGAGGAGCTGTCCTAGGGAGATATTGGTCAAAGGACATAAAATCTCAGACAAGAGGAATAAGTTCAAGAGATCTGCAACATGGTGACTATAATAAATAACCATGTACTGCATTCCTGAAAAAGAAAAAAAGAATAATAACCAAAAAAGGGAGCAAATGTTGTAACCAAACTCTTCCACAAAAATGATTGGTTAAATATACTGTAGAACATTATATACTGAGAAAATGATAGTCTGTAAAATACAATATACAGAAAACTGTTAGCATAAATGATAGTCAAATAGGGCAGAATGGAAACTGCCTACCGAATGATCTCCATCTAAAACAGTCATTCCCAGCTTTCACAATTGTTTTTACTTAAGAAAGTCTTGTGCAATTCAAAATTTGCATAAGTCACAAAGTTTGTTTGTAGTCACTGCATATTTTAAAGTTGCAAAACTTATGATGTGCTTTTTGTGTGCGTGATTGAAGTGTCATCTTCAAAAACATGTTTTTAAATGGTTGAAGTAACCAGTGTTCACACAAAAGGGAGCAATAGGCTTTGAATATCACCCAAAGTGCCTTGCTCAGTGTTGGTCAGGACAGAACAGCTTTTTAAATACTTGATATATTTATTTGTGGAGAGACTATGATGGTTTTACTGATGGTTATCAAGTATTTCTGGCTCTCCATCTTTTCCAGACACAGTAGGCAGTCTTTGACCTCCTTTTGATTAGTTGGGGTCATGTGACTAATTCTAACTAATGAGTCATGAACTTCCTGACTGAAGCATTTAATTGATGGTATGAGACTCACCAGAAACCTTTCTCCCCTGTGCTTACAAATAGCAGTCCTATCTATATTCTCAGAGGATCAGTTCCCGGACATCCCACAGATCATGAAATCTGTGAATTCACATGCCCTTCATATAAAATGGCTAATATATAAAATTTGGGCTGGGCTGTGCTCTCTCAGGCCCTGGATTCAATCCCCAGCACTACAAAAATGGGAGAAAAAGGATGCGGCAGCCCACTCCCCAAACAGCCATTGAAAACCCCTACAAGGGTTACTATGAGTCAGATGTGACTCAAAGGCACCTGACAACAAGCAATATATAAAATTTGCATGTGACCTGTATATAACCTCCAGAATCCTTTAAATCATCATTAGATTATTTACAACACTAAAAACAATGTAAGTGTTATATACATAGTCTGTGTACTATAGTGTTTAGGGAATAAAACAAAAAAAATCTCTGTACATATTCAGTATAGATGTGGGGTGCGCACCTCCTGGTCTGGCCCAGATGTTTGGACAGGTGGAGCTGCCACACACATAGATAACTAAACACAAGTCACTCAGGACCCCTGGGTGAGAAGCGAGGACTCCTGTGGCCCTTGGGAACACTGAAAGAGGGGAGAAAGGAAAAAGCCTCTGATGCTTTTGCCTGGTGGGGAGAAACACAGGTCTTTATTGTCTCTCTGCCCTGATAAGGGCCAAGAGAAACCCAAACAAATGTACAGCTATAACAAGTGTTGGCAGCCTAAGTGCTGCAGCTCTATTGCTGCCTCAGGGGCAGTGGTGACCCTTCTGCCTCCGGCGCTGGGACCAGAGACTGTCTCAGCTTTGGCCTCGTGGCGCTGGGTCCGAGAGGCTTTCCTCAGCCTGCTTGTAGTCCATCTTTCCTTGAGAGTTATATCTAATTGTCGTAGTCTTGGTGGTCATGAGGAGAGATGCTTCAGTGTTGCTGGTTGAATCAAGATAGAGTCCTTTCCTTGCTGATGGTCTGTAGCAGAGAAAGAGAGCTTTATTTTGATTGGTGGTCTGAGCGAGAGTGAGAGAGTTCTTTCCCATCCATGGTTGGAGGGAGAGAGAGTGAGCTGCTGCAGTGCAGCTCCTTTTATAGTTTTCCCCGAATGGCCTGAGCCAATCAGTTTTGAGTCCTTTGTTTTCCAACTGTCCAATCAGGTTCAGGGGATTTATGAAAGGTTTTGTACAAATGTCCAATCAAGTTACTTTCACTTTCCCTAGATTTCTTATTTACAAACCAGATCTTCAAATGCTGTTTTCCCAGTTTGGGGGTTTTTGCCAATTTCTTCTCAATTTCTCCCTACATACAGAGCCATTGCTTTTTGCAAATACTTTCAATCTAAAATGGGTTGAATCTGCAGAAGTGGAAACCACAGATATGGTGGACCAACTTTATTCCAATTGATGGCTCCATTATCCTTAAAGTGAGAATAACACAGAGCAGGGCCCTCTGCTAACCCAGGACTCACATGTCGCATGCATAAAAAATGAGCCTTTGTTATTTTTAACCTACTGATATTGAGGGTGTGCTTGTTACTGCAGTATAATTAAGCCTCGTCACACTCAGAGTATAACCTGAAGACCAGATGGGAGTTTGCTAGAAAATTTGAATCCTGAATCTTCTCTCAGGCTTACTGTATCAGAATCTGCATTTTAGCAAGTCCCTCAGGTGATCTGTGGACATATTAAAAAAACATGGAGTTCTGCCCCTACTTATCCTGATGAACACTCAGGAAGAGAGATGATGTAACATAGAGGTCAAGGTCCTGTGCATAGAATCCGAACTCTGGCAGGTTAAGTTATTTTGGTTCTCTGGGTCTCCCCATGGTGATGGATATGAGAATTCAATAAAATACAGTAGTTCTCCCCATTTATCCTCAATTTTGCTTCCCATTATTTCAGTTACCAGTGGTCAACTGGGTGGTAAAATATTAAGTGGAAATTCCCAGAAATAAACAATTTATAGGTTTGAAATTGTGTGACCCATTCTCAGCAGGGTGATAAAATCTCCTGCTCTCCTGTTCCATCCCACCCTGGATGGAAGTCATTCATTTTTCCGGTATATCCATGCTATATACACTACCCATTACTCACCCATTAATCACTTAGTAGCTGCTTCAGTTATCAGACTGACTATCAGGGTTCCTAGTTCTTGTATTTATGTAACTCTTGTTATCCATAAAAATGGCTCCAAAGTACAAGAATAGTGATGCTGGCAATTTTAGTACAGTATATTATTATAGCCTGCAGCAGTAGCCCTGTGGCATCTGATCCCATCAGGTCTCAGAAGCTAAGCAGGGTCGGGCCTGGTTAGTACCTGGATGGGAGACCGCCTGGGAACACCAGAAGCTGTAGGCTTGGGAGAAGGACCTGGCAACCCCCTCCCAAAAATCAATCTGCCATTGAAAACCCTATGAACAGCAGAGAAGCACTGACAATAGTGTTTCACCTGTTGTACAGAGGGTCGCTATGAGTCGGATACCGACTCGATGGCACCTAACAACAACAACAACAACAACAACAATATTATTATAATTGTTCTATTTTATTATTACTGGTAATAACCATAACAGTTATTCTTTTACTGTGCAAAATTTATGAAAACAGAGCATATACAGGCTTTGATATTATCTGCAGTTTCCAGCATCCACTGGAAGTCTTTGAATGTATCTCCTGTGGATAAGGGGGGAGGGACTACTATTGTGTATATTTGGTGCCTTGGTCCTAGTAAATGCTCAATGAATGGTTGCTTTTTTTTAGAATTTCAGAAAAGGAATAGATTGCCACATACCTGGATGGGAGCCCTAGCTTTCTAAAGATCTTTCCCATTTCCTCCACAGTAAGAATTACATCTTCTAAAGACATGGGATGGTTTTACCATAAAAACTCAGTAAATATTGATCAATTAGTCCACTCACAAGGAGGTTCCTGCCAACCACATAATCACCTTTAAATGGAGTGTTGATTTGCTTAATTCTACCTCTGCCCTGTTCATACAGCTTTGTGGCCTGTTCCCTGATCCTTCAACGAGGAAGTGTTTGCAAAGGTTAGGAACATATGTCACCACCACTTGCTTTTTGTAGGATTGGTTTTCTATCCCTGGCCTACCTATGGAGGGCCACTGCCTCTGAGAACTATGGGGAAATTGTGCAGCAGGAGGACACACATGTACATGCAGGCACACATGGACACCCACACTTTCTATTTCTATCTGAGGCAGAGAAAAGGAAATACCAGAGAGGGAAAGTCCCTGAGTAAACACAGTGATGATTTGACTACTCACCACTTTGTTTCCCTTGGGAGAATGTCATAGTGTGTTTGTTCATTCCACGCTAAATCTTCTTATGAAGAAGAAAATGCAGGGATTATTTGCCTTTTTATAACATGGTAAAAATCAAAGTTGAGTAGATCCCCTGAGGCTGTGTAGGACAGTGCCTAAGAGAGAAGAGTTGGAAATCAGACCAGTCTGAGTAAAAGACAAGGGACCACCGAGGATGAACCCTGGGGCATCCTGAGGTGTATTTAACTTCTCTAAATCTCAGTTTACACATTGAGTTCTGCTCAGCTGGGAATCCACCCATGCAGACTGAAAAGTCAAGTCTGAGTCTTTTTCTCCTTCAGTTTTTCAGCATTTTAACATATTTTCATTCTTTTTTTACTAGTATATATTAATTATACAAAACAATGAGCTTCACTATAACGTTTTCATACATGTATGTAACCTACTTTGATCATATTTACCCTCCCACTGCTGTCTCTCCTTACCACTCTTTTTCCTAATAATCCCCTTTGTACTTTTATGATTCTCCCCCCTAGATTCCACATATGTGAGAATACACATGAAACTTATATTTCTGAGTCTGGCTTATTTCACTTAACATGATGATCTCCAGTTCCATCCATTTTCCTGCAAATCACATGATTTCATTCTTCTTTGTGGCTAAATGATAGCCTACTGTGAGCTTCTCTTTAAGTTGGCAGAATAAAAGCTCCTTGCACATGACTCTGTTAATGAAAAGTGCCAGGGAAACAAAGGAGAGATTCTAATCTGAAGAAAAACAAAAGAGAGAAAGTGCATTAGAAAACACCATAAGAATGTTAGGAAAACTGAAATATATGTAGAAGAGGAAACACTTCATAGCAGAAAGAAGAAAATCTCCCACATGGCTCTATCTTTGGTGAGAGGAGGAAAATCTATGCCTTTCTGACAAGTAATACTGGTTTTTAAGCCCTCCAGAGAAGATCATGTACTAAGAAGACTCCCCATTTAAGGTGGAAGAGACAAACATCCAAATAGATGCAACAATCACAACATAGCAGTATAAGAAATGTAGAAAAGGAAGATAACATGACACTTTCAAAAGATCATAACTCCTCAATAACTGAGATGAAAGATACTGAAATGATTGATATAACAGACAAAGAACTCAAAAGCCTACTTATAAAAATGATTAATAACCCCAAAGAAGACACAAATAAGTAGATAAATGAAGTGAAGATGTCAATTCAGGTGCTAGATAAGAAAGCAAGTAATGTGGATGAGAAATTCAGCAAAGAAATTGAGATCTGGGAAAAAATGGGAATGTTGGAAGTGAAACAATAAATCAAATAAAAAAGAAAACAGCCGAAAGTAACACAAGCAAACTAGATCAGGCAGAAGAAAGAATATCAGGGATGGAAGAAAAGGCCAAGGAAATATTAGACTCAGACACCACAAAGAAAAAAAATTGAATATGGCCACAACTTTTATGAACTGTGGAGCATGATGCAAATACCAAATCTAAGACTCCATGAGGTATAAGAAGGATCTGAGACTAAAATTAATAGCACAGAAACCTATTACATGAAATAATGGCAGAAAATTTTCCAAATCTAGGGGAACAAATGGACTTCCAAACACAAGAGCAATTTAGAACCCTAAATAGATATGACCAGAAACAAACCCTATATTGTGTTAAAATGCTAAGACTACAAAGCAAAGAAACAATGTTAAAAGGCGTAAGAGAAAAATGCCAACTTATTTACAAAGGCAAACTCATCAGAATAACATGAGACCTCTCATCAGTACCCTAAAAACCAAGAAAGCATAGAATGATATATCTTTTCTTTTCATTTCTTTTTCTATTTTCTTTTTTTGTGGTACTTGGGGATTGAACCCAGGGCCTCACACATACTTTGAAAGTACTTTACCATTGGACTGCATCCCTAGCCCATTTTTTATTTTTTATTTTGAGTCAGGGTTTTGTTAAGTTATTCAGCCTATCTCTGGTCTCAAGGTTGCAATTCTCCTGCCTCTGCCTCCCAGGTTGCTTGGATTACAAGAATGCACCACCAAGCCCAGCCTCAGAGTGATATATTTCAGATTCTGAAAGTAAATAATTATCAAACAAGATTACTATATCCAGAAAAGTTATCTTTTAAAAGCAATGGAGAAATACTTTCTAAGATAAGCAAAAACTAAAACAACTCATGACCAATAAGCCAGTTTTACAGAAGACACCTAAAGGAATCCCATACACAGAGAAATGAGAAAGGCAGTCATGCATATGAGAACTCAGGAAAGAATAAATTCCAAGAGAGGAATGCATGAAAAATTAAGAGCTAGGAAAGAACCAAGCAAGCCTCTAATATGAATAGGGGAGAAAGAAATGAACAGTGAGTATTTATTTGAACAAACAAGGAAAACAGCCAACAAAATTATAAGAAATACCAAATTCCACACAATAATAACCATAAATATAAATGGTCTTAACTTCCAAATTAAAAAACATAGACCAGCTGATTGTATTTAAAAAAATCCAACTATCTGTTGTCTCCAAGAAAAACACCTCACTGGCAAAGACAGACATAGACTGATAAATGAAAAGATGGAAAACAAAATATAAACATGGGGACCCTCCCCCAAATAGAAGGAGTTGCTATATAGATATCTGACAAAGTAGAATTCAGCCTAAAATAATTCAAAAGAAATAAAGAAGGTAACTACATATTAATAAAGGGAACAATCCATCAAGGAGATGTAACAATTGTAAATATATATATGCCAAATGTTGGTGAACCTAATTTTATAAAACAAGCAATATCAGACACAATGGGATAAATAGATCCAGATAAAACAATAGTGTGCAACTTCCATACTCAACTTTCATCAATAGATAGATCATCCAGACAAAAAAAAAATCATCTAAGAAACTTCTGAGTTAACCTGCAGCATAGATCAAATGGACTAAACAGACATCTACAGAATATTCCATCTAACAACTGAGGACTATGCATTCTTCTCAGCAGCCCACAGCATTTTCTCTAAAATACACTATATTTTAGACCATAAAGAAAGTTTTTAAAAGTGAAAAAAATTGAAATTATTCCTTGTACCTTAGCAGATCATAATAAGATAAAACTAGGATTCAACAGGGCTTGGATTTAGTTCAGTTGGTAGAGCGCTGCACTGCAGTCTCTGAGGTTCCAAGTTCAATTCTCAGCACCGCAAAAATGGGAGAAGGACCTGGCAATCTACTCCCAAGGCAATCCCAAAACAGTCAGCCATTGAAAACCCTATGAGTTGGATACCGACTTGATAGCACCTAACAACAACAAGGATTCAACAAGAGAAACAACAGAAACTATACAAATATGTAGAGATTGAACAACATACTCTTGAATGATCAGTGGCTCATCAAAGGAGTCAGAGAGGACTCAAATGAAAATGGACTCCTGGACTCAAATAAAAATGAAAACACAACCTACCAGAACCTTTGGGATACAGCCAAGGCAGTTCTGAAAGGGAAATTTATAGCTAGGAGTACTTATATCAAAAAATTAGAGTGGGTGTATATAAATAACAATATACCTAAATGCCTTAGAAAAATAAGAAGAAGATAAACCACAAATCTATAGATAGAAATATTAAAGATCAGGGTAGAAATTAATAAAATCGAGACTAAAAGAACAATATGAAGAATCAGTGTGTGTGTGTGTGTGTGTGTGTGTGTGTGTTATTGGGTGTTGAATCCAGGACTCACACATATCTTGCAAGTGCTCTTCCACTGAGCTACACTCCCAGCCTATTTATTTGTTTATTTTGAATCAGGGTCTTGCAAAGTTTTGCAGGCTACCTCTGTCCTCAAACTTGAGATCCTCCTGCCTCTCCCTCCCAAGTTGCTAGGATTACAGGGGTGAGCCATGATTCTGGCCCCAGTCTCCCTTTCTTTCTTTCTTTCTTTCTTTATTTATTTATTTTACTAAGGGCCTGAAACCAGGGACTTGTGCATACTTTGGAAGTGCTCTTTCACTGAGCTGCACATCCAGCCCCTTTTTGATTCTTTATCTTGAGACAAGGTCTTGCTAAGCTATGCAGGCTGCCTCTGGCCTCAAACCTGTAATCCTCCTGTCTCCTCTTGAGTCACTGAGATTACAGGGATGCACCCCCAAGCCTGGCTCCTTTTTTTATTTTTTATTTTGAAACAGAGGCTGCTTCTGGCCTGGAACTTGCAATTCTCCTGCCTCAACCTCCCGAGTTGCTAGGGTTACAGATATGCACCAGGAAGCCTGGCTCCTTTCATCCTCTTGATGAGAGTAAGAAACAGAACCAGAGAAAACAAATGGGAGAAGAGAGGGACAGAGAGGGAGGAAGGAGGAGGGAGGCAAGCACCTTATGGGGAATGGTTAGCATTTTACCCTTTACCAACAATAATATAAAGCCAAGTCACACCTAGGAAAACTGAGGCTCAATACAAAACAGAAGTGATTATGGACCTCTGACATAGTAACCAGCGGCTCCAGTTTGCTTGGCACTCAGGAATCCCCAGGTCACGAGGCTTTCAGTGCTAAAACTATGAAAATCAGGGAACCCCAGGACAAGGTGGTCAGCCTCATTTCCAATGAAGCTACAAGGAATAACACAAACGGGCCAGAGAGGGTGGCACAGCAAAAGACAAGGTTGATGGCAAAGAAGATTCAGCTGGAAGTTTGAAGGGAGGGAGCAGAAGGCCTGGCAAGCACCCTCCAATCCTCCTAGCTCTGGCCTGAGCTGAGGTTTTCCAGGGCAAGGTTGCCCAGCAAGGGGCTGGATCTATAATTGGTAGGAGAGGGAGATGAGGAATGAAAGAGAGAACTAAGGCAGAGAATCTCTTTCGAAGAGACAATCAACTAATAAAACTTTAAGAACAAATTCAAAATAGTAAATAATGAGTGAATCACAAGATTTTTTAAAAATTATTATTTTCTTTAAAGACCAGCATTGTGCATCATTAGAGAGGGAAAGGCTTGCTCCTCCCTGGCATGCCCTTCTGGCAGGGAAAAAACCAACAGAGCAACTTCATCACACCGATTCCTTCACGCTCCAGTGGGCAGGTGATAAAATTATCAGATGAGGGTACCGATGGTGTCTCCCACAGTCACTCCTGCCAAGTGTGCCGTGTCTAAAATAATGAAGGCGTTTTGATTAAATGTTCGCTGGCTATGGCTGCTGTGCTAATTTGGAGATGGGCTTATTAGTTTAATGACCGCTCCGCATCATCAGAACTCATTAGCATTAGTGCCGTGGCTTCATTCGACATCAGCCCAAGGCTCCAGGCTGCCATTGTCACCACGTCTCTATTTTATGCCATTCCTGCTTCTCCGAGGGGACCTCGGTGTGTGCACATGCGTGTATGGGCACACGCGCATCTGTTTGCCTGCGCATGCTCACAGGCCGGACTTCCTGTTCTTCCTGCGTATTACTTTAGCTCTTCTCCCACGAACAAAAACTTGCTGTAACCCATTTTTACTTTCAGAATATCCTTATGTTATGTAGGAAAGGTTTTTCAGTGTTTTGATGAAATATTTCTTTTCATAAGACTATGATCCAAAGGCTCCATATCCCACCCCACTCATCTCTCCACCTGCCATTGCGTCTCTGATTGCATCTCCTTCATGGTCATTTCCCTCACTCCCCTTCAGACAAGCAGACTTTCGTGTTGTCCATCAAAGATAGCAGACATAGTGCCCACCTCAGGGCCTTTGCACTATCTGTTTCCTCAAACACTGTTTCCCAGGACAATGGCATGAGATGCTCCTTTGCTCTCAACTGTTTGTTCAATAATCACCTCAGGGAGGCCCATTCTAACCATTACCCATATATATGTGGGAGTTAGGTTTGGTCAATGGAGAAGTAAAGTAAAACTATATTTCATGGTGATCAACTTTTTCCACTCAATAATAAAGTGCAAACATCTTTTCAAGTCAACTCCCTTAGTTACAAGGAAAAAAAAAAATGCCCCATACTGCAACAATCTAAGAGTCCTTTTTACCTTCATGTGTGTGCCTGTAATTATGGCATTAAATGTGTATAGGAGAAATAAGGGCAGAGCTCATCTGTCTTTCTTTGGCTTTGAGCTGTTAGCTATGATTGGATTAATGGCCCTGAATACTGTTGTAACTTCAAGAACAAAGTGAGGAAGTGAGAGAATTTTTTCTATTCTTCCATTAAATACTTTAAAATAAAAATTTTCTTTAGCTGGGAGATATAGTTTAATTAGGAGATTTTTTTCCTTTTGGATTTTTCCTGTTATTCTCCATTCATCCTCCAAAGATCCTGTCTGAAAACATTTCTTCTTAAATATGAACAAACAATCATCTTAATTGTCTAATCTGTGCTCTATGGGACATAGCACATAGGAAAAATTTCCCTCAGCTTCACTCTCTATGGTAGAGGAAGAGTCTAGAATTAAGAAATAAAATTCCAGCCAGTTTGTAATGCATGGTACTGTATTAAGTGCACTTGAATGGAATTCAAGTATTTTTCTAATAAAATGAGTTCATTTTATTTGAAAGCAAAAAACCCCAAAAAACCAACCAACAACCCAGCAACAGAAAGATACTCTCCACTCCAGGGCATTTTTCTTATCTGCTTAGTTTCTCTAATTGTGTGCTTGTTGCTGACAGAGGAACTGTCTTATTTATTTCTGTACGTGTAGAATCTTCCAGAATACCAGGTAAGGCTCTTGGAGTGAATGACTGGGTGGATGTATGAGTGATTTGTAAAATTCTTCCCAGCTTTGCTTCCCAGTTTGTTTATCCCTCTCACACACTCAGTAATTACTAATACATTTCTCTCACTTGAAAAAAGGCAGAATTAAAAGTAGATGTAAGCTACCCTCTGTCTGCAGAAAGAAAAACCAATGAAGATTCTCATAAAGACATTGTAGTGAAGAGGAGGCCATGCACAGCATGACATATCCCAAGTAGCACCCCATGACTGGATTGGGTAGGGAGGGAGGATTTAAGAATGAGGCAGGACTTACTGAAATTTCTCAAACCTCAGTATACTAGGTAATCATTGGGGATTCTTTTAAAGCCCACATGCATGCATCCTCATGAAAAATGGATAAACTGTTCAATGACTCAAAAGGGCATGAGTGGGTGATGGGGTAGCCATGGCCATGGAAATCCAAGGGCCTCATATCCCTACTGTGTCTCAAGGGATTTCTGTGTTTACTGAAGTGAGCCTTCTGACCTTATCTACACTGATACACATTTAAAGATTGTCCTGGAGTATGAAGAAACAAAAGTATAGGAGCCAGGGTGCACTTTTTTTCTCTCTGTATGGCTTCTGGATTCCAGCCCTGCTACCCCACCAAAAAAGAAAAAAAAAATTCTATTCAGGTGGTTAAAATGAGAGATATTTGTATAGGGGGTTGTTTATGGAGGTGTGAGTGGGTTGGGAGAACTGGAAATAGATGGTGAGCCACTCAGGGGCTTCTAAAAACAGGAAGCTGTGACCAACCCTGGAATGTAAGGAACAATGGGAAGAATAGAGTACTCAGGGTCTAAGGAGAGCTGGAGCCATGGAGGTGAACTTTTCACCCAGTGAAAAGTATAAACATGGAGGGGAACAGCCACCTTCAGAACCATAATGCAGAAACAAAGAGAAAGTGGGGATATTAATACTCTAGTACCTCTCTCTTGCCACTGCCCAGTAGTCTGCTGGTGATTCCCATTGGCCAAACCCAGTTGAAGCCTGTGGTCAGGGAACCACAGGTCTTATAGTCTCATTGGCTATAGAGAGGACAAAGCAGGGTAGAGAAATGAATTGAAGATGGGGAGGATAAGTTAGAATAACCAGCATCCTTGATCCAAAAGGGTAAAATACAGGACAAGGCAACCTGTACATTTGTTGAGTACTGTGAGTTGATGGGAAAAGAGTTTATTGGGTGATGTTCTTGTATGGAACCAAGATTTTAACTCCCCATGTTTTGGTGAAAAGCATGCCCTTCTACTAAATGTTTAACTTTGGTCTGAGTGGTAGATGGAGAGGAAAAGTAACAAACACTAGGCCCTGAGTGTGTTGTATCAAGGAGGATCTTAAGAACTTTCTAGCTTTGGAATGCATCTGGTGGTGGCCAACAGGCAAGATGAGCCCAAATAATCCTAGCTTTATGTAGTCCACTCCTGTGGGTGGCAGCATCCACCTCTCTGGTCTGGCCCGGATGTTTCGGATGGGAGGTGCTGCCATGCTCACAGATAACTATTGTTCTCAGGACTCTCTGGTGAGGGGCACAGACTCCTGGGGCTCTCAGGAATGCTGCGAGAAAAGAGGGGAGAAAGGAAAAGCCTCAGAATGCTTTTGCCTTAGGGGACCATGCAGCTCTTTATTGCCTCTGTAGTCTTAAAAGGGCTGAGAGGAACTCAAAGTGTACAGCTTAAAGTACTACAGCTCTTAGCTGCCTTAAGGGCAGCGGCGGCTCTTTTGCCTCCACCGCTGAGACCAGAGACTGTCCTCAGCTTCTGTCCCTAGGGCCAAGGGACTGTCCTCAGCTTGATAGAAGATCCTTGAGTGTGCCATCTGGATGTCCTTGTTTCAATGTCCTGGAGAGATTGTTTTGTGGTCGTCGTCATTGTCTTCACAGAGAGAGTTCTATCTTGTGTGTGGTTCACAGCAGAGAGGCCAGTTCTATCTTATTTCCTCAAGAGGCTATATACTGCTGCTGTAGTGCAGCTCCTTTATATAGCCAGCCCCAACTGGCCTGAGCCAATCAGCTTCTATTGTTCTCTTATTGTCCAATTGGAATGAGGGATACATAAAGGGGCTTGAAAAATCGTCCTATCACTGTACGGCAAAACTGACCAATCACAGTTCAGAGAAAGTAACCAATTGCATTACAAGAAGGCATTCAATTGGGTTACAGAAAATTCAACCAATCACATTACATGAATATGTACAGTGTTTCAATCCCACTCAGGCAGGCTTTTGCTTGCCACGTGTACATTACTTTTACTTTTACTCTTTTCTGTCTTTTCTACTAATTCTTTGAATGCTATCTTTCCTGTTTTGGGGTTCCTTCCTTTCTCCTCCCAATATGCCCCTAACACACTCCTACATTGTACCAGGGTGGGTCTTTGTGACCAGTGACATAGAGCAGAAGGATGGTGTGGCCCTTCTGAGATGTAACAAAACAGCTCTCTTCTCTTCTCTCCTCCTCCTTCTCTTCCTCCTCCTCCTCCCTCCTCCTCCTCCTCCTTCTTTTCTTCTTCTTCTTCCTCTCTCTCTCTCTCTCTCTCTCTCTCTCTCTTTCACTCTCTTCCTCCCTCCCTTCCTCCTTTCTTTTCTGCCCTTGATCTAGGGGAAGTTATTTGGGGAACAGCCCTACAGAGATGCCCACATAGTGAGGACTCAAGGCTTCTTGTCAATAGCCTCACAAATAAACCTGGAAGTGGATTATCCCAGTTAAGCCTTCAGATGAGATTACAGCCCGCCTGACAATTTCAGGGCAGCTTCATGAAAGACTCTGAAGCAGAAGCATGTAGTTAAGCTGCTCCCAGAGGCCTGACTTTCCGAAAGTGTGAGGTAATAGACGCCTGTAGCTTTAAATCACTAATTTGGGGGGACCATTTAAAACAGAACAGCAGTTCATTAACACAAACCTCAAAGTCAGATGCATTGGCCAATGTATTCATGCATTTATGATTATTATTGTGCATTGAGGACTGCGGGTTAGCTCAGTTGGTAAAGCTCTGCCTTGCACTCTGTGAGGTCTTGGGTTTGATCCCCAGCACTGAAAGAAAAAAAAAAAAGCAAAACAAAGCAAAACAAAGCAAAAAAAGCAAAAATAACAACAACAAACAACCCAACCAACTAACCAAGCAAACAAAAAGCATGGGAGGATGTGGCAACCCACTCCAGAAACAATCAGCCATTGCAAACTCTATGGGGGTTCCCAACTCAATGGCACATAACAACCACCACAACAACAATGTGCATTGGAACCTTTTATGCTTATCACAGTCACAAAGCTGAAGGTTCACACTCACTTAACTGCGTAATAAACTGCATCTCTTGCGTTGCTGAGACTCAGTTTCTTTAATTTACAAAGATCACAGGAGTACCTGTGAAAAGGAAGATGAGGTGGAATAAATGATCTGAAGTGCCAAAGCCAGTGCCTAAAAGAGAGTTGCTGCCTAGCAAATTTAGCTCTTCTCATTAATAAGGAGAAGAGTCTCCAATACTATGCATAATCAGAAAGTAGACTCCAAGGACACTTGGCATAACCGTTGACCATTGTCACGTGGTTTATTTCAGCTCTGTTCCTTCACGTGCCTCCAAGACAGTTCCACTCACTCACATTTCCCTCCAGGCACAGCGTCCCCCAAACAAGCCACCCTTCTTTGAGCCCCGGCAGCCCAGAGCTTTGAAGCCTCTCCCCCAGCCCCGACCATGGAGAATTGGCTGTCTCCACTCATGCCTCCTTGGCAGAAGGGGGATTCCCTGATTTTCTGGACGTGCTCTGTCACCCGCTGGGTGTGTGCCAGGCTTTGCTCATGATTTCCATTCTCTAATAACTTGGAGATGAGTGTGTGACTGAGTCATAGAGAGCCGGGTGGGGTTGTGGTATTTATATTGAAGTCACGCAGGGACGGGGGCCCTGCAGGAAACAGCACCTGAGAGTAGAGAGGCAGAGAGAGCAGTGAAGCCCAGCACAGCCATGGCACACGTTAACCTGGGACAATGCACCTCTCTCCTTGGGTGGAAACTGCTAATGTTTTCCCATCAGGAAGAGCACCTTCTCTCCCTTTAGGAATGGACTCCATCCCAGAGTTTCTGTCTTGGAGCTGCAATCTGCTTTCTATGACAATCTTTCTACCTTGGCCCAAAGGCACGCCCTCTGCAGTTTCTGAGTCTAGCCCCCAGGAGAAGGCAGAGAGGAAAAACCAGGGGCTGGGGTACAGCTCCATGGTAAAGCTCTTGCCCCAGTACATGTGAGGTCCTGGGTTCCATCCTTAGCACCACAATTAAACAAAAACAAAAGCAAGCAAAATAAACCAGCCACGAAAACAAGTAACTGTCATTCTATGTCAATCTACCTCTTAGGCATAAAAAATCACTGGAATCGACTAGAATAGAAGCTTCTAGTGCAAAGAAGGTAGGAGCACAATATTCCCTCTTTGAGACTATCTATTCATCTTTTCAAAACATGTTCTTGTTAGGTGCTGTTGAGCTAGGTCTGTCTCATAGCAACCATATATACAACAGAATGAAACAATACCTGACACTGTGCCAGGCATCTGATCTTTTTTATGACCATTGTTGTAGCCACTGTATCAATCCATCTAGTTGAGGGTCTTCCTTTTTATCATTGATCCGGCACTCCCTCAAACATGATGTCCTTCTTCAAGGATCAGTCCCTCCTGATAACATCCAAAATATGTAAGATACAGTCTAGCCATCCAAGGAGCTTCCAAGGAGCACCCTTGTTGCACTTCTTCTAGGATAGAACTGTTAGTTCTTTTGGCAGTCCATGGTATATTCAATATTTGTCTCCACTTCCTTAATTCAAAGCATCAATTCTTCTCTTATCTCTCCTATTCATTGTCCAGTTTTCAAAACATACGCATTCACAAATTTGTACATACAAGAATATTTACAGTCATTCTTTTGGTAATAGTGAAAAATAGGCTACAAAAATCCCCATGGACTGGTGACTAATGAAATTGATTCAGATCCTCTCAGAAGTGGAATACTCTATGACCAGTCATAAGAACAGGCCATATTTATGGGGCTGCAAAACCCACCACACACAGAGATGTACACAATATCCGATTAAGTGAGCCATGTCACTGTATAATAGGAATCATGGAGTCCCATTTCTGGTTTGAATTAACATCAGAGTGTATATGTACATGTCTGAATTTAAATAAGAATTTTGGATGTCTGGAAAGTTACACAGTAAACTGCTACAGTAATTGAGGGTGGCCTGGCTTTGGGAGGAATCAGAGGAAAAACAGCTTTTACTTTTTAAAAATCTATAAAAGTTGGTAGTGTTTGGAATGCCTACAATAAACATGTTTGTGGATGGCTTGTGATTTTCTTTCATTAGGCAGCTTAAGGATCGAGAGATAAAAGGCAGAGTACCTCTGCATACTTCTGGCTTCTCTGTGAAAAACAAATCATGTACAACTAACTAGTTGTGGAAAGAGGCCTAAAATATGAGAGAGAGAGGGAAGAAAATGAAAGGGTGTAGGGAGGAAGGAGGAAAACCAAGCAGTAGAAAGAGAAAAAACCCACTATCATTCTAGTCCAATGGGAGGTAACAGGGAGCTCACACTCTATAAATCCCAGGACTCCAACCCTGGAGATCTTGAGGCTGTAGGTCTAGGGAGGACCAAGGATTCTGTATTTCAATGCATCTTCTAGGTGATCCCAATAAGCGCCTTGAACAATGAGATTAGAGCCCAGCCCTACAAGCACTGTGCATCCTTGGACAAATTACTTGACTTCTCCGTTGCTTTGCTTTCTCAGCTACAACCAGAGGAAATAGAAGCCCTTGTACACTAATTCTCAGACTTAAGTGTGCATCCAAATAACCTGGAGGGCTTAAGTCACACATTGCTGGGTCCCTCCCTCCAAAAATTCCTGAGTCACTTGGTCTGAGGGACTGAGACTCTGTATTTCTAACAAGTCAAATATGGTGGATCTTGCGTTAGAACTGTACTTTTGAGAAGTACCACCATGCCATACCAAACCAAGAATTGCTGTAAGTAAGGAGCAAAAGAAGTCACACAGGAGAGAATGTCTTGAATCTAAGCAGGTTCCTGGCATCCTTCAAATTCTACCTCCTCTACTTATAACTCTATGGCTTGAAAAAAAAAAGCACTAGAAAAAAACAAACTCTATGACTTGGGGAAAACATCACTTAAACTTACTGAATCTTAGTTTCCACATCCCTAAAATGGGCATAACATTTTCCAGAGGTGGAACTTGGTGAAATATACTTAATCTCGTTTTCATAGGGAAGCTGTGATAGTTAAATAATTTGGAAAGGAAAAAGAGTCCATGCTAGGAGCTGACAACAAATCTTTGCTTTTACTTAGTGATAAAATACTGGAAGGGAGAAAGGAAAATGGCAGGGAACTTGGCAGGCATTTATCAGGTGATGACTGCATGCTTGGCCACTCCACAAAATGGCATTGGTAACCCACAGCAGGTGTACAGGTGTCAGAATCCAGAACCCTGATAGGTGCATCGTGGACAGAGTGGGTCATGGGACCTCCATTCTAAGAACCATTGTTCCCTTGCTTAGAATTGCAAATGGTAGAACTTCTCTTTTGGGTGTTTGGGAAATCAGGCCATCCATACGATTAAGAGCTCGTTGGGTAGCCAGCTGTTCCCCTGTAGATCTAGTTGAGTCTTGAACATCCATGAACCCTTTGTGCATTCTAAGCCTGCTTACCCTCTCTGTCTCGGTTTTCCAACCTCACAAGCTCCAAGGTCTGTGCTCAGCTTCTATGATTTAATGGCACAATTACAAACTGCAACATCAGCACCCTGAACCTCTACAGGCAAACTCTGTTGCTCCCTTCTCCATGCTAAAGTGGAGAACAGCGATGTAAGAGGTGCTGGGGGAAATGAGTTAACCCAAGGGAATCACTTGGCACATAGGAGATGCTTTCCTAAATGGATCTGTTGTTGTCAACACTCAGCCATGCTTATCTGGTCACAGTCCCCTCCAAGGATATCCTAACATGATCTGTCCTGCTGGGGACACCTGCCAAAAGCCTGCCAGCCTCCCCTGTAAGGTTTTCCTGTCATTTCTAGCCTATGATTCATCTAAGCAAAGGCTTAGTGTTTTCTGTAAGCATGATCACCCAGTCCTCACATTGGGAGTCACCTCAAAGTATTCATTTAAATTGCTGATTAAAGCCATGGTGCGTGCCTGTAGTCCTGGCAACTCTGGAGGCCAAGGCATGAGAATCATGAATTCGAGGCCAAGGCAGTCTGTGTAACTTAGCGAAACCCTGTCTCAAGATAAAAAATAAAAAGGGGGGCAGCTTCGTGGTATAGCACTGGCCTAGTACATGTATGGCCCTGGGTTCAACCCCCCCCTAGTACCACAAAAATAAATAAATAGATAAACAAATGTTCCTGATTAAAGGAAAATGACAGTTTGGGGGCCCTAACTCAGACTATCTGTATCAAGTTGTTTGAGGATGGGACCACTTCTGCAGCTTACTTTTTTGCCTGTGTTTTTCTTGGTTGAGCCAGGGTCTCATTTTGTAGCCCAGCTTGGCCTTAACCACATGATCCTCCTGCCCTGGCCTCCCCAGTGCTGGGATTACAGGCATGTGCCACCTTGCTTGGCTCACTTCTTCATTTTCAATACATGCTATGGATTCTCGTGCCCATGAAGCTGGAGACTCACTCTCCCCTGAACATTTTTGTCTATCCTTAATAAGTTGGCTCAGAGATATTTTATTGTAAACTGTTAAAGCTATTTTGAATATATGACAATAACAGCAATACCAATCAATAACTGTGCTTATTGAGCACTTACTATGTGCAAGGCCTTGTAACAAGGGGCTGGGAGCACTGCAGGGCAGGGGTCAGCAATCTGCAACCCAAGGGCCAGTTTGTGTCCTCTGTCTGTAAATGAGGGCTGGGATTTAGCTCAGTTGGTAGAGCGCCACTCTGTGGTCTCTGAGGTCCCAGGTTCGATTCCCAGTACAACAAAAATGGGAGAAGGACGTGGCAATCCACTTCCAAGGCAATCCCAAAACAATCAGCCACTGAAAGCCCCATGAGGATTGCTGTGAGTCAGATACGACTCGACAGCTCCTAACAACAACAACAACAACATCTGTAAATGAAGCTTTGTTGGTTTACGTCTTGTCTATGGCGACTTCCACATACTACAATGGTACAGCTGAGTGGCCGTAACAAGAGCAAAGGACCAGCGTGTGAGGCATATTTACTCTCCAGCCTTTTAAGGAAAAGTTTGCAGTCTCTGCCAGAGGGATGAGCCACAGTCCCTGCCCTCAGAGATACAGCTGTTGTAACGCTACCACGCACGAATTATGGTCAGCCATTCAACGTGGTACGGAAAACCAACTCCTGCTACTGAGAACCAACCATATTAGAGGATTATGTGACAAACCTAGAGTGGCCAGATCTCAGTGTAGAGAATCACCTTGATTTCTGTGCCTTGCTTTTCTTATCTGAAAACCAGATGCCACAAGAGGACTTTTCTCTGGCGTTTATGAGGACAAAGGGAGGGTGCCCAAGTAAAGGATTTGTTCCAGTGTCTGATCCACCACAAATACTCACAAATGGACAGCAATTCCGCACAGCAGGTTCTTCATCCGCTCCATGTTGCCTGTCTGCTTGTTCTAAATGTCTGCAAAATGTTTACCAAAAGTTGAGAATGTGCTCATCTAAGTGCACGACAAAGAGGGATCGATGTTCTCTGCCTGCTTTTTGTTTGGTTATTATTATTATTTTTTTTTGCAGTGCTGGGGATCAAACTCTGGGCTTTGTGTGTGCCAGGCAAGTGCTCTACCATGAAGCTATGTCCCTGGCCTACTTGATCGTCTGATAGATGGGTCCTGCCTCAATGGGGGAACTTTCTCTGATCCCCCCACCCATTCAGTTGCACAATCTTATGCTTCTCAGAGCCAACCACCTATGAATCGCACCTGGGGGCACCTGCAGTCTCATTTGCTGGGGGATTTTATGAGTAACCAATGCCTCTGTACTGCTGCAGAAGTTCCTCCTTCCCATCTGCTCTCAGTTTTTCTGTCCATAACAAGGAAGCAGCAGCAGGAGGAGGTCCCGGAATCTCTTGCCAGCTCTGATGTTCCTGGGCCCTGGGATGGCAAAGCAGCTTCAGGTGCCCCTTCCCACCTGGCTGGGGCTTGGTGCTGGCTGGGACTTGGTGCTTGCTGGGGGCAATGTGTGGCCCACGTGGTCCCTCCAGGCTGCTGGGCACAGCAGCCTTTCAGCAACCCTACGCTCTGGATTAGGACTGTGGGTGATGCCCCTCAGCCCTGCATTTGCTTTAATTTCCCAGATTTACAGCGAGGATTTCTTGCACTTCCTGGGGGGAGGGGCACTGCTCCTTCCCAGGCCGGGCCCACAGTTTCTTGGCCTGTTCACTCCCCACACCATGACAAGAGTCTATTCCAGGGACCCTGGCGTGCCTCTTTTGACCAGGTGGTAGAGCCAAGCCCCAGATCCTCTCCCCGGACTAGGATTTCTTCCACGAGTGGTGGTCCAGGGTTGGGACAATGCACACACCCTAGCTGGGAAGGCAGCCCTAGTGACTCCACGTGCATTTCCCAGGGGTCCCCTCCGTCTAAGATCCCATTTGTTTGCCTGGCTAGGCAGTGGGGACCTGCATGGCCTTGAAGGTAGAGCTCCAAGGAGACTTGGAGTGGCCAGAGGGCGTGTCCAGGCCAGGAGCAGGGAGCAGAAGGGTTGGTGTGGCTGAGCTGAGTCTAGCTTGAGTCCTTCCGGGTCAATGAGCTGTTGGGAAAGGGATTCAGGATCCAACAAAACCCAGGAGGGTGGGGGATCAGGATGAACACGAAGCCTCTGGGGAATTCTGGCATGCTTTCTCGTGGCTTTCTCCTTTAACTGGAAGGAGCTTGGCTCCCCAGGCAGCTGCTCCATACCAGCTGAGGCCAGGGAGGGGGGGGGGGAGGGGGGGGGCATGCCCCCCGACCGGAAGAAGGAGAACTGTCCTGCTGCGCATCTAGTGGGTGGCTCTGCGCATGCGTGAAGCTCACCTTCACCCAGATGTTGCTATGGACGTCTTGGAAGCCCTAGAGCAACGCTTCAGAAGCCCAGGCTGTCCCTCTGACCATCTTTCTTCTCTTTAAGCCTCTCCCTTCTCTTAATATCATCTCTTTCCCTAGCTGGCCTCAATTTTTCCTTCATTCACTTCCTCTCTCTCACCTTCTCACAGTCTCCTTCCCTCCTTCCCTCACTCTCCATCATTATCTATTCTGTTCGCCTCTTCTATTGCTTTTCTCTTCCTACAACATTCATTCTCCATCTTGGGTCCCTAGACCACCAGCAGCAGCAGCACATGGGAACTTGTTAGCAGTGCACATTTCTAGCTGCCCTACCCCCACCCCAGATCTGCTACCTCAGACACTGTGGGTGGGGGGGGACTGAGCGAACTGGGCTTTAATAAGCCTCTCCAGGGATTCGGATGCATGATCAAGTTTGAAAACCACTGTCTTAGAGGAATATGCCAATTTCCAAAAGACGTGCATATCCGTGAGTGCTGATTCAATAGGCCTCCGTTTCTAAACATGGAAAACCTTCCTGTGCCCATTAACTAATTAGGACATCAGACCACCAGCCTGGCTGAGATGCTTTCAGCAACAACACGAGCAATCACACTCAAGTTCTCTGATTACTATCATCCTGCTAAATCCCTTGGCCAGCCTGTGTCTTTCCTGTCCCTGTGCTCTGCCTTCCTTCCTCTTTTTCTCCAGTTGCTTTTAAGGAGAACAAATCGGGGGTGGGGGGGTGGGGCCTTATATCCTGCAGCTCACTGCCTGGATCAGTATTTGTCAGAGCGCAGCCCTCAGACATGGATAGGGATGTTCATAGGAAAAAGAGACCACAGTCCAGTGCAAGTGAGGAATGGTACATGGGCAGATTTCTCTATTGCAGGACTTTTCAAAGCCCCAGTGCATGATGGCTTCTTTGAAGCAGGGGGTCAGTGTTGGTAGCAGATCCTGAACTTGACCACAGAACTCCAGTCTCCAGAACTGAGCACTGCATAGGGGGAGCACATTCAGGAGATGTCGATTCATGAGCCCAGAACGTTTTCCCCGAGTAGCGTTTCCTGTCATTGGCAACATGTGACACAGAGTAAAGAAGCCACAATAGTGGTCAGAAGAGTAGGCTGACCCTGAAAGGGCACGCCCGGAAATTCCTAGGCTCCCTGACCCTCCTCGTGATTGGTATCCAGGTGGGTGATGACCAGGTTCTCGTGCCTGCACCATGAAGCCAGCTTCACCCCATGACATAGACAGCGGAGAGGTTTCAGGATAAAGGATGAGAAAGCTGTCTTTCTGTTGCTATTTCTCAAGTCTCAGAACTTACCCCTGGAGATTCTAACTCAGTAGATCTGGCATTAGGCCTGGGAATCCAGATTTTATAAAAGCTCCCAGGAGCTTTAGATGTACACCAAGGGCTGAAATCTATGCATGGTGTTTATGTAACTGTATAGTCTGAGAAATATGGGAACCAGGCCTCTGCCTATAGCCTTTGAAATAAACATAATCAAAGACCGGCAGATGCTTTTTATAACATCATCCTTGGAATTCTCAGCAGGTGCAAATGGACTGTGGTTTTGCCTAGGGGTGGTGACATGGAGATGGATGGGGGAGAGAAAGAGAAAGCGGGGGAGAAATTTTCTTATTTTCCTGTAAATCTACAAGATACAAAATCAGGGTTTAGCTCAATGACAAGGACAAAAATGATAAGTCAGGAAAAAATTTCAAAATATTTACGGCTCATTTTTTCCATTCAACTTGAAAATAGTTTTATTGAGTCCCACAAGGGGAATCTTTCTTTCTTCTTTTTATTTTTTTATCATTACAATGCTCTATCTTGGTGGTCTTCAACCTACTTTTAGCAGCAGAAATCTTTTCTCCAAGGAAGCCTTCTAGTCAAACTCCAGTTATGTAGCACAAGTTAAAGAAAGGTCATCTGCTGAAGCAGATGAGAGATAGGAATCCTAAATAAGTGGTTTGTTTTCTCACTGGTTTTTGGAGGCAAATGAGGTATTTTCTGGGAATTAGAGTGGGACACGTGTAACTTATTCTCTGGATCCTCCTCACAAAAGAAAGTCACGATTCCACCTGCCTGCTGAAATGTTCCTGTGGTTTTCTTCCCAGCAGTGCCAAGCAGCAGTCTAGCCACCAAACAGGCACCTTCTGGTCTCCCTCAATTAGGGATAGCCGTCCATGGCTGAAGTTTAAATCTCACCCACTGCACCTGCTAAAAGCACAAGGTGCTCATTTGTTCCTTGCTTTAAGTGAACACCTTGTATGTGCCAGGCACTGGGCCAGGCCCTGCACGGACATTACCTCACATAATCTTTATCACCAGGCTGGGAAGAAAGGAATGTCCTTAGGCAACAGGGCGACGGACAGACTCAGAGACGCTTTCCTCATGTCAACAGTTGAAAAATGGCAGAGCTGGGATTCGAAAGAAGGTGTGTCCAAATTTTGCATCTATTTTTCCTCTTAGGAAGAAAAGACACCTCTCTAAGACTGACTATCTTTTCCTACAAATACTTTAGTTGTTGTTGTTGTTGTTGTTGTTGTTAGGTGCTATCGAGTTGGCCTTTTAAAATGATAACATGTCCTATTTCTAAAAATTCAAATAATATAGAACTGTGACATGTATAGTAGGCACACATTTATTTTGGAGTAACTAAGCTACAATCAACACCTGTGGGAGCAGAGGTCAAGAAATCAAAAGACGCATTGCTTTGGGAAAAGCGGTGGCAAAAGATCTCTTTAAAGTAAAAGTAAAGATGAAAAGTAAAGATGTCACATTAAAGATGAAGGTGCACCTGACTCATGCCATGGTATTTTCAGTTGTATCACATGGTTCTGAAAGCTGGATATTGAACAAATGAGAGAGGAGAAGAATTGATGCTTTTGAATTATGGTGCTGGAGACAACTTGAATATACTATGGACTGCCAAAAGAACCAACAGATCTGTCCTAGAAGTGCAAACAGTGTGCTCCTTGGAAGCAAAAATGGCCAGACTATGTCTTACGTACCTTGGACATGTTGTTAGGAGAGACCATTCCCTGGAGAAAGACATCATGTTCGGGAGAGTGGTAGGTCAATGAAAAAAAGGAAAACCCTCAACTAGATGGATTGACACAGCGTCTTTAAAAAGAGGCTTAAAAATATATTAGATCATTCTGCTGTCCATAGGGTTCCTATGAGTTGAACTAACAACAACAACAACATGTGTTTGATCATTCAACATGTGTTAATCCAATCTTCCGTTAATGTGCATAAAAATACACAATTTTTTCTCACAAAAAGTTGAAGCATATTTTCCATATTTTAACTCAATATACTGGGGATGTGTTTTCATGTCATAGTTATATTTCCATCTTCTCAAAGACTGCATAGTGTGCCATTTAGGGATTTAATGATTTATTTATGCAATTTGCCATATAATAAATATTTTAGATAACTTCTAATATTTTATCCTTGGTACACAGTACTGCAATAAACATCCTTGTACTTAAATATGTATTATTATTTTGGAACCATTGTTTCATTCTTTAAGAAGGAGTACTAGTAATAGGTACTCACAGTTTTTAAAGAGTTTAATACAGATTTTCCCAACATTTCCTGAAAGAATCTTTATTCCTACTTTCTACTCACAGCAGCAGTTTAAGTGTGCCTAATTCTCAAAGACCAATGTGATTGCTTTTCTCCCTATTTTGAAGCCTCTTTATCAAAATAATTCCACGGTTCTCCACATTGAATTTCCTTGTTTGCATTTGCTAAATGTCACTTGGATGGAAAACAAGATCTCATTGCTCTTCTGGCTTTGCCCCATCCCAGGATCATTTGCTTTATGCCAATTATCCAATGCTTCTCAGCCGAAAGTTGAGATTCTTGGCAAGATTTTCTGCGTGACCCGGTGTACCTTCATGTGTAAATAGGCTGTTCTGTAATTATAATTCATGATGTTTGCGTGTAATAGAGGTCCTGCCCCAGAGGTGCTAACTTCATTGGCTCCCCACCGCAGGAGTTTTTCTTCCAAATCACCACCCCCTCCCTAACACAGAAAAAAGGAAAAGAAATCGCCAGGGGTACAGACAGCCCTTTATTTCAAGGACATGGCCTGAGTGCTTGTATTAAGCCATGTTTTCTCTGGCGAGAACTGCCCAACTATTTTTTTTTTCTGTCAGTTTAGTCTATAAATGGAATGGAGTTGCTGCCCCTATTAAAATGGAACACTGTGCCCTTGGTTGGGTCTTAACGGGTGGGAAAACCCCATTAAGTGTTTGTGAAATATGTCTTAAATACAGGAATTTTAATCTAGTGGTCTAATAAATCCCTCTCCCCTACTCAAATGAAAGTCTTAGATTTTCCGGCATCTGTTCAGTTACTCGCTCACCAAAACTTCCTTCCACAAACCGATTCTGAGAGCTGTGAGTTGAGGATGCCGCTTCTGTTGGGGTTTGTTAAATGTACATCTTGCAAACAATTGAGAACCTTGACAGGTGGATCCTACGGTAAGCTGCTGTTTTAGAAATGTACCCGCATCCTTGCGCTTCTAGGGTAAAAGCCATGAAAGTTCTATGACTGATCCAGGTTGTGGCAACTCTTAATATTCTAAGACCTAAGACCTCATCATGTTCTAAGCCCATTGGTTTGCCACAAGTTCAACACCACCCATTTTTCCATATGTTCTCCTTTTGCAGAATTCTGTGGAGGTTGGGAAGTTTTGCCTTAGCACAGCAAGCTGGGTGTGCATGGATTTGCCCTTCTGCAAATTAAGTTTTCTCTTTCTTTCCCTCCTTCCCTTCCTTTCTGTCCTTCCTTCTTTCCTTTCTTCCCTCCTTCCTTCCTTCTTCTCTCCCTCCCTCCTTCCTTTTGTTTTCCTTTCTTTGTTCCTTCCTTCCTCCTTCCTTTCCTTTTTTCTTTCTTTTCCTTCCTCTTTCTTTCTTTCTTCTTTCTGTCTGGCTGTCTTTTTCTTTTTCTTCCCTCCTTACTTTCCTTCCTTTCTTTCTTCCCTCTTTCCTTCATTCCACTTTTCTTTTTGTTTTGTCAAGACAGGGTCTTGCTATGTAGCTGGCCTTAAACTTGTGATCCTCTTGCCTTAGTGTCTCAGTGCTGGGATTGCAGGCATGTGCCACCAACTCCAGGGTTCTGTGTATTTGTTTCCTATTTGGGGGGCTGAGTATTTATTAGGAAACTTTGAAGTTGCTTAAGGTAAGTCCTGTCTTCATATCGGGAACAAGAAAGGACTATGTACATTAATATTTGTGGTCAAGTTTTGTTTCTTTTAAACCTTGCTACAACTACAGAAAGTTTATATCTTTTCTTTTTTTTCCTTCCTTTCTTCTCTTTCTTTCTTTCTTTCTTTCTTTCTTTCTTTCTTTCTTTTTTGTATTAGGGAGTTGAACTCAGGGCGTGCACATAATTTGAAAGTGGTCTACCACTAGGCTATACTCCTAGTCAATTAAAAAAAATTTCTTTTTAAATTTTATTTTGAATCAGGGCCCTGCTATATTACACAGTCTGCCTCTGGCCTCAAACTCAGGATCCTCTTGCCTCTGCCTCAAGAGATGTTGGGATTACAGCCATATACTACAGTGTCTGGGGTGAACATTTATTTCTTAAACAAGGAAATTCCCTTCTGTAACCAAAACGTAGCCATAAAAATTAGGAAACTAACCTTGATAGATTGTTACCATATTCTTCCACTTCCTGTCCCAATGCCACAATTATAGCCAAGTGATGCAGCTCAGAATCATGGGTTACCTTGAATTTTTATGTCTCTTTCAGGTTCCTTCAGTCTGGAGCAATTTCTCAGTCTTCCTTTGACTTTCATATGTGAGCAATGCATTTTATAAGAATGGGAAACAATGTTCAAAATAAATAATATCTGTGGGTATCCTGCCTCCACTGTAACTTCCCAAATGAGAAGAAGATAGGAAGGGACCATGTTCTGCATTACTCTATGTTCTGTATTCCTTTAAAAGTTCACTCGCCATCCATGGCGATATGATTCATTTCATCTTCCCCAAGTGGTGGGTCTCATAGTTCATGGATTCATCCATTTACCCTATCCCTCTCTCCTTTCCTTCCTTCTTTTCTTCCTTCCTTCCTTCCCTCCCTCTATTTATCTATTCAGCAACCTTTTGAGTATCTGTTAAATATAAGAAAGAAGCCCAATGTGCACTTTCCTACTGAGCGCAGACATCAGAATCCATCTCCACACAGCGTCCTGGGCAGCCATTTCTTCCCCTGGCAATCTCGGGGAAAGCAAAGGAAAGCCAAGGTCAGGCAGCCAGGGATTCCCGGACACCACGTGAAACAGGGCCTTGCCTGCAGATATTACACGGTGGACTGATTTAACTTGGTGTTAAAATAGTTTTTCCTTTCGAGGTGGGTGAGGAGAGGAGTCGCCAAAGAAAAGCAAAACAGGGACCCAAACCAGAGAACCAAACCACATACCATAATATTGAGTCCAGTGTGTACTTGGGCCTTTTGTTGTTTATCCGGTGGGGGACAGATGCCTGGAAAATGTGTGTGGCTAAGATCTGGGGTTGTCCCAAACACTGTCACGAAGATAAAAGAGGAAGTGTGGCTGAGTTCATGAGTAATGACTAAGAGAGCCTTCACGTGTGTTTCAGTGTGTGGTTTTCGGGCTCGTCTCCCTAAATCAGCATTGCCCTGCCGATCATTCCTCTCAGAAACTGGACGCTTCTCTTAAAAATCCTGCCATTGCTCAGAGTATTTTTAGAAGTTCTTTTTTTTTTTTTTTTTTTTTTTTTTGGTGGGGACAGGGCAGAAGAATGCAAGCTGAAGACTCTTGCTCAATTATTTTGAATCATTTCTTCATTGGTGGCCAGATTGGTACACTTGGAGGGTAAATTTAATTTAGGGAAAGAATAAAATGTCTCATGGGGATTATCATTAGCAATAAGTAGGCCTTGATTAGGCTAACTGGGGGTCAGGTAACTAAGAAGCTACCACAAATTTAAAAAGATAAACAGGCAATAACAGAACACCAGGCTTTCAAATTTCACCTGTACCTGCTCCCTTAGCCATTTCCAAAGGCCATGCTTAAAAAAAGAATTCCAAAGGCATCTGAGGTGAAGGCATCGTATTTGTCCTGAGCAAATACTGCTGGAAGGGTCTTTCTTGAGACGTCATCCTGCGATGAGCTAAACCTCCATTGTCACTTTTCCTTTGTCTTGTAGGTTCCCCTCGCCAGGAGCGCAAGAGGAGAATCTACAAGGGAGATAAAAGTCATTTTAGGGGAAAGGCAGCGGAAAGGAAGAGCAAAAATTGGGCCCTGGGGAGTCTTTCTAGAACCTTCTTTTGGCCATGTTCCGCTGCCATTTGGCATGGCCAAGTGGACCCTTGTATCCTTACAGCCAGCTGACCCACAGGTGGTTGAAAGCCTCCTATGGCGGAGACTTGAGATGTTATTGGTTATTGATTGCCAATGAGCATGAGGGAGTGACAGTGTTGGGAGCTGGGGGCTAGCTCTCAAGTCTGTGGACCCTTCCCTTTTCAAGCTGCCCTTTGCTTTGCCTCCTTCTCTCCTTTGCTCTGCTGCATCCATTGCTGACTCCCCTGGTCCTCCATCTCTGGCTCTCCTGGGGACCTGTCTACCTGAACTCTGGGCTTTTCCTGCCCCCAATTTCTTTTTGTAAACAAAAAGGACACCAGATTATCTTCTGTGGCTGGTAGCAGCAAAGGTGTGATGCTCCCCCTTGGCCAGGAAGGAAAGCGTTCCAGGCAGCGAGTGGGACTTTCTGAAAGCCCCTTTGATTACCCACACCGCAGCCCCAGCCCTCCCCCATCACTCAACCTACTTTGAAATTAATTAACGCCCAGCTCCGAGAATGCAGGCTTTATGTAATGAAACCTCTCTCGCGCCCTGCCCTCCCTCTGAACCCAGGCCTCGAGCGTTTTCGTGAATTTGAGGCTGTTGACAGGGCTGGATTGACAGCCCTTGATTTGGGAGGCCTCCCTCTCTGACGGAAGGCAGGTAGAGACAGTGGCAGTCACACTGCCAAAAACCATCTGGCATCCTCTGCCCTTCTCCAGGAAACACCCAACCTTGAGGGCCAGGGCTGAGTTTAGAGGCTGCCTCCTCCGTTCTGAGGCTTTGCTGTACATCAGGACCCACGGGTGGCATTTTTAAAAATCTGACCCCAGGCCAGCTAAGCCAGAATCCCCGGAGGTAAAGGCCAGGCTGCGGAGATTTCCCTCCACGCGATTCCCATGAGCTGCTAAATTCAGGAACCCATGGCCGAGCGCAATGCTTCTCAAACTTGAGCTGGCAAGTGGGAATCTCTTGGCCAGGGAGGAATCTTAAAATGAAGATTCTGATTCTGTAGCTCCCAGGGTAATCTGAGATTCTGCAGTCCTTATTTGCTCTGAGGTGATGATAAGGCTATTGACCTGGGGAGCCCCAAAGTGATGGATCTTAAACCTTACTGTATCTCAAGTCACCCAGAAGACTAGGTAAAACACACTCCCAGGCCCATCTTTGGGCTGGGATTTAGCTCAGTTGGTGGTGCACCGCTCTGCAGTCTCTGAGGTCCTGAGTTCGATTCCCAGCACCGCAAAAATGGGAGAAGGACGTAGCAATCCACTCCCAAGGCAAGCCCGAAACAATAAGCCATTGAAAATCCTATGAGGGTCGCTATGAGTAGGACACAACTCGACGGCACTTAACAACAACAACAACAAGGCCCATCTTTAGGCCTGCAGGCATAGCCCTGTGGCATCTGATCTTGTCGGGTCTCGGAAGCTAAGCAGGTTTGGGCCTGGTTAGTACTTGGATGGGAGACCACCTAGGAATACCAGGTGCTGTAGGCTTGGGAGAAAGACCTGGCAACCTACTCCCAAAAATCAATCCACCATTGAAAACCGTATGAACAGCAGAGAAGCACTGACAATAGTATTTCACCTGTTGTACATAGGGTCGCTGTGAGTTCTATACTGACTCGACAGCACCTAACAATAACAACAGGCCCATCTTCAGGTTTCTGTTTCAGGAGCTCTAAATGGAGAACATGCATTTCTAACAACTTCCTGGGTGATCTCTTTGCTGGCCCAGGGGCCACACGTTGAGAACCACTGACCTAGATTGCTTGAATAGTCCCCCTCCCAAGTTTTCCAGAGTACCTGTGCCGGCTTCATTCTAACAGCCACTGACTCTGATTTCTACTACACTGAGAAGCCTACCAGATTCAGAGAGAGGGATCAATCCAGCCTCCTCCAAAGGGAAGGGTGTCAAGTGTAGCAATCATTTATGATGCCCAAGCGAGTAGTTTGGAAACTACAGCCTGTCATAGTTGCTATTATATGTTGCAAACTCTGGGAGATCTATGATTACCCTTAATACTCAGCTCTCCTTTGTAACTTATGTTTATTTGGCCTTAGTGCCTAAATGCTGCTACCATGTCCAGTGCCTTTCTAACCATTTTAAAGTCTTTTTCTTCCTCCTCCTCCTCTTCCTCCCACTCCCCCTCCCCCTTCCTCCTCCTCCTCCTCCTTCTCCTCCTCCTCTACCACCACCAC
The DNA here is from genome assembly GCA_007922755.1 of Pedetes capensis. Lineage (NCBI taxonomy): Eukaryota > Metazoa > Chordata > Mammalia > Rodentia > Pedetidae > Pedetes > Pedetes capensis. The sequence continues at coordinate 183,060 of VMDO01000247.1, read as the reverse complement.
CACCCCTCCTCCTCCTCCTCCTCCTCCTCCTCCTCCTCCTCCTCTTCTTCTTCTTCTTCTTCTTCTTCTTCTTCTTCTTCTTCTTCTTCTGCGATTGATGTTTGAAACTTGGATGCTGTCAGAGGTCTCTGGTGTCACCAATGGGTATGTTAAGAGCAACCAGCTTCTTTTTAGAAGAGAGGCTCTGGGTGAACCACAGTGGGAATAGAGTGTCTGATGTTCTCTTCATCTTTCTCAGCTCTTCCCTTCCCCACATATTTTGGATAAAAATCTGGAGATGCCAGAAAATATCTTTATTGTCCTTTGAAGCTCTGAAGAGCCCTCATGTTAGGGAACTCTGTGATGCTGAGGGAAAGGAACAGGAATGTTCCCCTTGTGGTCTAACCTCTGTCTTTCTTGCTTTCATATCAGTTCATTTCATTTAAAAAGAAATGCATTGTCACAGCCCTACACAAAGTGATATGTATTTAATGCCTACAACTTGAGTTTGGAAATAAGTATGCACCTATGAGATCCTCAGGACGTCTGTTCCAAAAACATATCCATCACCTCCAAGTTTGCCCTGCTTTGTATTATTATCATTGCCATGAGAACACTTACCATTTGATAAATCATCTGAATTTTTAGTATAGAATAAATAAAGTATCATTAGCTACAGGCTCTCTACTGTACACTAGTAGGGTGGGACTCGTTTACCTTACCCACCTGCAACTTTGTACCGTTTGAGCAACACCTCCCTCCTCCCTCTTCCTGTGGCCCCTGGCAACCACTGTTATCCTCTCTGCTTCCATGAGCTTGACTTTTTCAGATCCCTCATACAAGAGGCATCATGTAGCATTTGTCCTTCTCTAACTGGATAATTTCACATGGCATAATGTCCTCTAGGTTCATCTGTGTGGTCATAAATGGCAGGATTCCCTTGTTTTTAAAGGCTGCATAATATTTCATTGGGCCTGCAGCCATAGCACTAAGGCCTCCGATCCCATCAGATCTTGGAAGCTAAGCAGGGTAGGGCCTGGTTAGTCCTTGGATGGGAGACCACCTGGGAACACCAGATACTGTAGGCTTGGGAGAAGGACCTGGCAATTCACTCCCAAAAATCAATCCGCCATTGAAATCCCTATGAATACCAGAGAAGCACTGTTAATAGTGTTTTGGCTGTTGTATGTAGGGTCGCTATGAGTCAGATACCGACTCAATGGCACCTAATAACAACAACATTTCATTGCATGTATGTGCCACACTTTCTTCATCCATTCATCTTTCAAAGCACATCCAGGTGGCTGTCATGTCTTGGTTATTGTGAAAAATGCTGCCCTGGCCATGGGAGTGCTGCTATCTCTGAGATCCTGATTTCAATTCCCACCAGGGGTTTCCTTTTTTCTACACTCTTACCAACACTTACTATCTTTTTGATGATAGCTTACCTAAAAGGAAGGAGATGGTACCTCGCTGTGTTTTGATTTGTACTTTTCTGATGGTTAGAGATGCTGAGGACCTTTTCATATGTTATCTGTTGGCCATTTGAATGTTTTCTTTGGGAAAATGTGTATTCAAGTCCTTTGTCCATTTTGAAAATCTCGTTCATTCAATTATTTTTAATTGACATATAATCATTGGACATATTTATGGGGATATACTATGATAATTCAATATATGTATGCTATGGGTGATGATCAAACCAGGGTAATCAGCACTGAATTTACTTAAATATGTATCATTTCTTTGTTTGGGAGTCTTCAAACTGCTTTCTCCTCATTTTAAAATAAAACATGTCATATATTGTTTTACACTATAGTCACACTACTGTGCTGTAGAACACTAGAGCTGATTCCTCCTATCTAACTATTATAGTACCTTCTATCTAACCTCCCTCTACCCCTTCATCCTCACCTTCAAGTGATCACAATTCTACTCTTCTATGACATTTACTTTTTTAGTTTTAATATATGAATGGTAGGCCGTGGTTTAGCTCAGTTGGTAGGGTGCTGTGCTGCGCTCACTGAGGCCCTGGGTTCGATCCCTAGTACCTCAAAATCAGGAGAAAGACTTGGCAGACCACTCCCACAACAATCTGAAACAATCTGCCATTGGAAACCCTATGACTAACAGAGAAGCACTAACAGAGTTCCAGGCATGGCACAGTGTTGGAGAGTGTTTCATTCTGTTGGACACAGGATCGCTATGAGTCAGACCCAACTCAATGGCACCTCACAACAACAACATATATGTGCCTACATTAGCTCACTTAACAAAATGTCTTTCAGTTCCATCCAGGTGGCTACAAATAATAGAATTTCCTTCTGTTCTACAGTGTGCCCCTTTTAAAATCTGGTCTTTCCTTCTTCTCTCCTTTTACGTGACAGTGGCCAGTACTTGCCATCACCTTGGATCCTTGAGGGGCTGTGTGGAGCAGAGCCCCCTGACACCCTCCAGTGGGCATAAAACATGAGTAAGAAGTTGACCTTTATTATACTGAGTCACTAAAATTTCAGGGAAATTGATTGCAGCATAGCCTAACCTCATCTGACTAATACATCTCCCAACACAACAAACTCCTTCTCCCATGCGGGTGGTTGTTAAAGTTGATGCTTTCCTGCACTCTGTCCATCCCCCAGCAGTTCACCTCCTATCCATCCCCCACAACCCATTTAGGCCATGACACCTTCACTGGTAGCCCTAGGCCATAAGGGTTTCTTCCTGCCATTCATTCACCTCACAAATATTTCTTGGGTATTTATTATGTGCCAAGTGGGTTCAATAACAATGAGTGCGCCTCAGTGCTAAGACAGAGAAAGTACCTGTTTCCTGGCTTACTCCCTCTCTGGGACCTGCCAGTCTCTGGTTACCTTCTTTTTCTCAGTGCATTTATATGATCTTTTGCTGTTATAGTTTTATGAGTTTTTGGCAGACCAGAGAGGATGCTTTGGTTCTTAAATAACCTTTCTTTCTCTTCCCTTCCTCCTCTCTTCCCTTTTCCCTGGGAACTTGTTGCCTTGGGTTGTCAAATAAACACATTACAAGGAAGGTCACCCCAACCTGCAGTCACTTCCTCCCTGTCAAGGAGCTGGTTTGTCTATGGCTGGGCGCAGTCATCAGGGAATGCAATGCAGACTCTGTTCTGGGCTCCAGCTCCCACCATCCTTGGGCCTGTCCTGCATCAGCTGTTTGATTTTCAGAAGTGAGGCTGACCCCATGGGGCAAAAGAAAGCTTGTTTCAACCCAGTCATCCCCACGTGGAGGCTGTGTATGTGCCAAGGGACATGGCCACGAGGTGTTGGCTTTGCTTCCAGGCATCTGGCTCCAGCAGGAAAGGCACTGCTGGTCAAGGGATGGTCAGCCTTGCCTGGCTCTGAGGCCTTCTCTGGTTGTAAAGGCACCTGGATATCTGAGTTGGGAAGTAAACCATGGAACGCAGAGCCTCCATTGGAATAACGAGCTGCCTAACATACACAGCGAGGAGAGATCAGAGGCAGGACCAGGAGCTGGTGCCCCTGGCTGCTCGTACAGTGTTCGATCTTCACGGGAGCCCTCCACAGGACAGATGGTTACTTCAGACGCCTGCAGGAGGCAAATTATCCACATAATGACAATATAATAAGCAACCCCCTGCTCTGCACCAAGCTTAGACAGGGTAGACCATGTTCTAAGAGCATGTTGCATTTTCATATGAGTAAGATATTATTATTGTTATTGTTGTTGTTATTAAGTACAGGTAAGGAAATTGGATCTCAAAGAGGTGAAGTAACTAACTCAGGACAGTGGTGAATCCAAGATTCAGACCCAAGTCTGGAAGACTCTCAAGCTAACCTCCTCTGCCTCCAGCCTTGTGAGGCTGAGGACACTGGCCCACGTATGTTTATCATGCATCAGGAACTTGGACTTCTTACTGAGCCCAGGGTCACCTATGGATAGGTCTCAGTTTCTTCCTTTCTGGGGAACAACAGGGCAATTGAACTTTCCAAATAGGAACAAAAGAGCTGTAGTGATAGGGTATTGAGTAGTCATTCAACAAATCCTTGGAGTGTGAGTGAGTTCCGAGGAAAGTTGGCTGTTTCCAGTCCTTTCTGCTTATCCGTGGACTCATTCCTGGTATTTTTCCTAGAACATGCTACTTTTTACATAAGGGAGAATGTGTAAAACCACTCTCATGGTAGAGAAGAAAGCAAGCCAGGTCAGCAACCACAGTTGCTTTGAACTTAAACATACCAAGCACATTGCTGCCTCAGGGCTTTTGCATATGTCTGCTATGATATGCCCTGAGATGCTTGGCTGGGGACAACATCTTGTCTCCAAATCTCAATGTGTCTTTCTAGGAGGAGCCTTCTCTCATACACAATTTAAATGGCCTTTCTCTCTCCATTACTCTCTATCATATTACACTGAAGCCTTATACTTGAGTCCTTAACAAGTCTGAAATGTTCTAGTTTTTTCTACCTTTATTAATTGTCTTCTTTGATTAAAATATAAATTTCATGCAAGCAGGGATCTTCTTTGTTTTGTTCCCTGCTGTGTCCCCATAACTTGGAATTGTTGTTGTTACGTGCCATGGAGTTGGTGTCTGGCTCATAGCGACAGGTGAAACACTATTGTCAGTGCTTGTCTGCTGTTCATAGGGTTTTCAATGGTGGATTGCTTTTTGGGAGTGGGTTGCTGGGTCCTTCTCCCAATCACTTGGAATAGTGTGCCTAAAATACAATCGTAGGTCTTCAATAAATAATAATTATGTGAGTAAGTGAGAGGCAGTGTGGCAGAATGATTAAGACAAAGGGATTCAAATCCTGGCCCCTAGGGTTGCTACTGTAAGGCTTTAGCAAGTTAACTCAACCTGGCTGAGCCTCATTTTCTGCTCCTTTAAAACTGTCACAATATTTATAGCTGTTGAACGGAAGGAGTCAGTTGATGGAGGCAAGCACTTACCTGGCCTGCGGTGGGTGCTGGATTATGAGAAAGCCGTCCCCCCCCATCATGGGTGTCATTATCACTGTTATCATCGCTCTTGCCTAGAGAGGAGGGAGGACCAAGAAGATGGGGTTAGAGGCAGATAGCCTACTTCCGATGCTACTGAAGTGATCCATTCACTATCTCTCATTACTGGGCTCTTTCCACCTGCGACGCGCAGTGCTAAAGGCTTGATGTGCAGCGTCTCAGGCAGCATCGCGCTGAGCTGTACCTGTGCATTAGATGGAATAAGCAAGCAGGATTAAAAGCATTGGCTCCCGCTCCAGCCACAGACTTGCTCCTTCACCCCCATGAGCCTTGTTGCAACCCCCCTGCTCAGCATGGCATCTGAACACATCAGAGATTTTGCCCCAGAGAAACTTGGAAGCTGAGCTGACTGCATGTCCAAAGTGAGTGCCAGCCACTGTCCTTTGGTGGGGACTCTCACTTCACCCTTGTAACACTGGGGTTGGTGGAAGTAGAACTCAGAGATGGGAGAGATGGCTGGAGGCCAGGAACAGCTGGGCCTAGGAACATTGCCACTTGGGGGGAACCTTGGCCCAGGCCTGCATTTTTCTCCCACCTGGACCAGAGGTTCTCTTGGAACAAGGTGGAATTTCTTTAGGAATGGGTCAGCCCTCCGTAGGTCAGCTGAACCCAGTCCAACAGGGACTTGTCAATCTCATGACGTTGTATACAGCCCTCCTTGGACCTAGCCACAATTTTGTGTTTTCCTCCTGAGGACCTCGGAGAAGCAGGAAACCAGCTTCCTCAGCCAGCAGAATGACAAGCAGTCGCTACAAAGTGGGTAAGACTGAGCTCTGGTCTGCGGAGAAATCTCACTTCTGATCCAACGAAGCTTCCTTGCGTTCTCTGTGTTTAAAACACATCTTACATATAATCCATCATTGTCATCTGGATTACTCTGAGGTCATCTTTACTGGGTTCTTTCATGCAATTACTTGCATCTTCTCCTAAAACTTTATGGGGTGGGATGATTCAAAGGAGTTTTTTAAAATGTTGAGTATGCATTGTTATTTGGAAATTACACCTCTACTGATGGTCTTTTAAAGGCAGCTTAGAGGACTTGGCCAAAGGTATAAAGGTTAAAGTTCCTCTACAAATGTACAGGGCTGGGATTTAGCTCAGTTGGTAGAGCACTGCTCTGCAGTCTCTGAGGTCCCGAGTTCAATTCCCAGCACTGCAAAATGGGAGGTCGTGGCAACCCACTCCCAAAGCAATCCTGGAAAACAAAACAAAAACAGTCAGCCATTGAAAACCCTATGAGGGTCACTATGAGTCAGACTTGACTCAACGGCACCTAACAACAAGGACAAATGTACAGTAGCCATGATGTGTTCAATTGCCTGCATTACACGCTGATGCAGTCATAAAAAGAGTGGTCAAGAACCATCTGCTGGAGGGCTAATGGAGAAGTTTCCTCTTGAAAAGTCTATCTTTGAGTGGTGGTGGCTTCCTGGATTCAGACAGATGCTGAGACCACATCTGGGCTCCACAGGAGCCCAGGAAAGAATGAAAAAATTGATTAGTGATGTCTGCAGTGGGTGGGTCACTGGACAGCTATGACCTGTGAACAGAGTCTGTATTCTCCTACATACAGTCCAACTATCTCATTTCCCAAGGGGCATCTGAGTCCCAACTAAAAGTCACTTTCCCAAAATTGGATAACATGGGGCAAGTTAACTGAAGCCCAGTGCTTTCCCCACCACGTGAGCTGAGTCTCCGGCTCACCTGTGAGAAAAAACAGGCTGAATAAAGAAAGAGATCACATTCCTGCTCACAATCTTGAGTTCATGTGGACGATTTCCACCAACATCCAACGTATTGGTGGTAACCAATGGAGTGTGATTTATTTTAAAGCCATCTCCATTGTTTTTCTTTCCAAATGCCCCAAGTGCCTGAATTATTTTAACAGGCCACTGTGTATCAATTTTTTACAAGCACTGGGAGCGTCTTGAATTTACACAGTTGGATTAAGGTTCTTGTGAACCAGGGCGAGGGGGCTCTCACGGGGATATCCAAGGGACAGAGCTTTTGGACTTGTTGTTTGTTGAATGATGGGCCCTCCACTTCCTCCGGTGATATTTTACACCACCCTGATCTGTTTTCTTCCATGGTATTCTCCCCCAGGCCCACTGGCACAGCTGAGAGATAAACCCTGGACAGCCGGGCGTGGAGTATGTGAAGTGGGAAGAGAGGAATTGTATTTATATTTGATGCGCCCTGGAGATCTTGCCACTAATGCATTTCTGGCTCTCTTCTCAGTTCCATGAGTGGGTGCTTAATATAATCTCTGGTTATTTCGAGAGAGGAGCCCAGTGTGAGAGGGAGTCTGGGATGCCACCCAGACAAAGGGTGGGAAAAGAAAACATCTTGACAGATGAGTACAGAGAACTAGCTTTCCTTTAGAAGCCGGAGCTGTGCTTCTTGTTTAATCCCCAGCACAGCTGAACAGCGCAGAGAACAGAGACATGAAAAGAAGATGGGTTCTGATTTGGGAACCACAGGGGCAAAGCTAATTTCATATATTCTTTTTTTTTTTTTTTTTCCTCCCAGTCCTGGGGTTGAACACAGCTCCTTGCACTTGCATACTGTGCAAGTGCTGGACCACTGAGCTGCACCCCCAGCCCATTTTTTTACTTTTTGAGACAGGGTCTCGCTAAATTATGCAGACCGCCTCTGGTCTTGAACTTGCGATCCTCCTGCCTCTGCCTCCCAAGTCGCTGGGATTACAGGTGTGCGCCACCAAGCCTGGCTTATATTATTCTTTTCCTATAGTCTCTACCCGCCGCGGGGCTGTGCAAAGTCCCAGAAGGAGGACATTACCTGAGGCAGAAATCAGATGCTTCTCGCTAGAGAGGCCAGGAGGGTGGCTGGCTGTACCAGCCCCACCCAGAGCTGGCATTTCTGGAGAGCCTCCCATGTGGAGATCACTCGGCCCTTCTCATCCTAAGTCTCCCAGCCACCTTGGGAAGGTGACCTTCTATTCTTCCATTTCACACTCGGATAAACTGAGGGTCAAAGGCATGAATGTGTTTCCTGAAAGCAACGTTAGGCATTAGTCGAGTGTCTTTCCAGGTAGGCTTTCATATAAATTCATATAAATTATGGATCAGAAGCTGGCCATGGTGACATACACCAGTAATCCCAGCACTCAGGAGGCCGAGGCCAGAAAATCAAGAGTTTGAGATCAGACTGGGCTACATAGTGAGACCCTGACTCAAGAAACCTCCAAAATAAATAAATAAATAAATAAATAAATAAATAAATAAATAAATAATTATGGATTCGACATGGAATCATAAAGGAGAATTTAGAAAGCAGCTGGCAGTACAAATGGTTGGAGACATGATGTTCTGGGTGGAGAGAACAGAAATGTGTGTTTTGTATTGCAAGTAATGGAATCCAGAAACCATACCAAGGGGAAAAATGACAGATGCATCTTACCCCATGGCAGGCATTCAGGTGTGTTTTGGGAAAAGAGTAGGAATGAGTTCCTAGAAAAGCAACTGTGGCTTCTATTTTCTCTCCTCTTTGCTCCTTAGCTGCGCCGCTCTTTTTTCCCCATGTGGATGGTGAACAACTCCCACGTCTCTGTCAGCCTGTCCTGCTGAGGGGCTTGTGTGTTGCTACGAAGCTGAAAGCTATGCCATGGATATTTCAAATACCAGCAGGGCCACCCCTGGTGGACAGGTTGCAGCTGAGCTTCCAGACTAAGACAGACAAGGGAGCCCACTCCCAAAACAATTAGCCCACTCCTCAAAAATTAGCCACTGAAAACCCCATGAAGAGCAGAGAAGCACTGTCAAATAGAGTGCCAGAAAAGGAACCCCGCAGGTTGGAAGACATTCCACAAACAACTGGGGAAGAGTGGCCTCCTCAAAGCAGAGTTGACCTTAATGACAGGAAAGGAGTAAAGCTCCTGGAACCTCCTTTTGCTGATGTTGCACTACTCAATATGAGAAGAAACACAGTGGCTACAACTTTGGGATCAAACATAAAAAGATCGGTGCATGGTACAGTGTTGGGTAGTGTTTTGTTCTGTTGTACATAGGGTTACCATGAGTCACATTTGACTTGACAGCACCCACCACCAACAATAACAAACAGAGGTGACCCCCACCAAACATCTTATTGCAGATTAAGACACAGAAGTAGAACAACTCCGTTCTCCTGTTCCAGTACAGAATACTGTGCATGAAATTCTGTTGGCTTAGATTTTGCCAGATGCTTAAGCCTCATCTCATGCAGAGGGCTGAGGGTGGATGGTAGCTGCGGGACGATCGCTGTAGATGGAGGATGCAGTTACTGCCAACAGCAGGAAATGGACAGACAGCTTCACAGGTTACCCCATAACAGAGCTGAAAATCAGACTCATGGTGCCTAACGGCAAACCAGCTGTTGACAACCCCTGTCTCACCTTGTGCTATTTCAGAGCAGCAATGGCCAGGGAAGGCCTGGGTGGTGACCGTTTGTGACCCACATGGGGTCACCTCCCCTCTGTCAGGAAGCATGAACACTAAGCTAATTTCTAGCTCCAGAGGTTCCTGTGAAGAGAAATTGGATTGGTGCATGTTAAGGACTGGTTGGATATTGCTCAGTAAATGCAAGTTATTTTGCGACACCAAGACTGGGCACCGTGGGAGATGGGGACATGAGACTGTCCCACACAGGAGGATGGTGGGAGACGGCAGGGGTTTCCATGTTCTGGAATCTCATTCGCTGCAATGAAGAGAGAGCCAAGCACTGCAGACGGAGTTGTGTTGGAATCGTGCTCCCGGAACCGCATGGGACCGTGAGTCCAGATGCTGACCAAAGCTGCTGGCCCAGCTTGACTTCATTAGTCCCTGAGATCACCCAGACAGATCAAAGACATCCTAGAGGTTGCTCAACTGGCCAGTTATTGTCCCTCCAGGGAACGGAAATCCAATTTGCTGGTTAGAGGGGAGATGGTGGAATCACATTCTTTCTTCCAACATGGATTGAAGGCTGACAATGTACTGAGGCTGGGAAGATGTACCGAGGTGGTAGAAATAAAGACCCAGTCACTGAATTAGGAGAAATTGATGTCTAGTGGGAGAAGACATAGAAATCCATAATTATAAGGGACAAATAATTTCTTTATTATTCTAGTAAGAATATAATTCTAGTAAGAATTATAAAAATACATAAAAATAAAAACAATAAAGTGAGGCTAAACGAAGTACAAAAATAAAATATACAAATTCAAAATGAGCCTGAAACAAGAGGAATGTGAGTGAACTGGGGATAAGATGTAGCCAGGATTTAAATTAGTAGCTGGAATCAAGAGATTGGAGCCATGGGTCTACTTCTTCCTCATCTGTAATACAGGAATAGCAGTTGCCTAGGGATCTTGTGATGTGGGAAAGTCAGCAGGTCTTCAGATCGCCTACAAGAAGTAGAGATGAGGTCTCCATGGTGGGCTAATGGGGCAAAGCGTGGGATTACCAAACTTCATCATTTACCTCTTCTTCTTAAATTTTCCTGGAGTAGGGAGCTTTTCACATGAGGCGCAACAGCTAAGAAGGAACCAGGCCATTGGTTTATTAATAACTGATGCTAATTAGTAACCTAGCCAGCGCAAATGGTGCCAGACATGGAGCTCCCTGCCGGAGCTGAACTTGGGCTTGGAATGTAATCAAGGCTTCCTGGTGCTACACTGTCATGATGAATTTCCAGCTAGACTGGCTTCCCCATTTTGGATAAGGAAATCCTAGAGCATAAAATAAACCAAAAACAAACCAACAAAACCAGTAAGAGATGAAGTTCAGACCCCACCATAGGCCTAGCTTAGTCTTTTAAACAGGAAGAACAATAGAAGGCTCACATGGGTAGGTCACGCCCTACACTAGTCAAATATCATCCAAATAAAAGGTCTTGGGACTAGATTATTTGGATTAGCAACTCATGCTTATGGTGAAGTCAGTGGTACAGATTCATTGAAGGTAAGAAGCACGGAAAGGAAAGTGAAGCTGATAAGAGTCTAGAACTGGCATGTGGAATGAGAAGGTACCATCTCCTATCAAGGTCAGCTTGGCAGGTATCTGAAGGTGATTACTTTCCTCCAACCTCCATTCTCATTTCTGTTTACTCTATCATCACCTTCCAACTCTTTCTATCCCCATGCATACATATACACCATTGCAGTGGGACATATGCCTCCCTTGCTAATAGAATTGGCCATAAATTCAAACTCGCCAGTAGATAATAAGAATTTTCTTTAAAAAGACAGCTGTCTCACATTCTTGTTTTTTTTTTTTTTTTTTTTTTTTTTTTTTTTTTTTTTTTTTTTTTTTTTTTTTTTTTTTTTTTGTTTGTTTGTTTGTTTGTTTTTGTTCCTTTCTCCTTCTGGCTGGTTGGAATGTGAATACAATGGCTACAATCCAGGCAGCCATCTTGGATTATGCAAACATAGGTCACATCCTAAAGCAGGCAGAGCAAAAATATAGAAGGAGCCTGGGTTTCTACATAAATTGAGATGAAAATGTTTCCAATTAACTCTATACATCTTCCCTTCAGATTTGTAGATGTGAGAACTATGCTTCAGTTTTATATAAACTGGTGTTGGAGACTGTTACAACTAAACTTAATTCCAAATGATACAGAAGACTAGGGATCTTTTTTTTTTAATATGATCTAGAATCATAATTCAAAGTCAAGGGTTTTAAAAAGATACACAGTAAGATGTCTTCAAAACAATTTTTTCCTTCTTATGCTCTCAAACTAAAAACAAGGCTTTGAGCTTCCACTTGGTACAGGTACTGTGCTGATGTTACAAAAATTTAAGGATGAATGAAATGTATACACTCTCTTTTCACAATTTTATGGACGAGGCAAATGCACAAGGATTTGTGTGGTGTATGACCCAGGCTGTCTGTTTCATAGTGGACATAACACTTGAATATGGAGAGAATTGGGAGGAAGAGATGAAGGGAAGAAGAGGAAGTAGTATAGGAATTCTTTGTGTAATATTCTTTGCAAAGTTACTAGTAGGCCCCAAAGGCATGAGTGCAAAAGCTTTTTCTCCACTTTCAATTTTTCTGCTTTGGTCTTCATTTAATAAGGCAGTCTCTTTAGTTGTCATGGTTTGAATCTAGAATGTCGCCCAAAGGCCATGTGTCTGAAATCTTGGTCCCCATTTGTTGGCACTGTTTGTGGAGGGTGTGGAACTTTGGGAGGTGATATTCTAGCTTAACAGAAATGAGTCACTGAGGGTGAATCTTTGCAAGTTTTGCCCCGGACCCGTGGTTGCTCTCTCTCTGCTCCTGACCTGCCATGCCATGAGGTTGTCTGCAATGAGCCCTGCCATCCTCTCACCACCACACCATATGCCTGCCATGCCTCTATGGACAGAAATACTCTAATCATGAAATCATGAGCTTCCAACAAATCTGTCCCTACATAAGTCTGTTTCCGTGGGTTTCTCTGTCACAGAGACACACCAGCTAACTAATATAATATAGTTGCTAAATCAGATATATTTGATTCTCAATTCCTGCTACCTGTGTGACTTTGATAAAAAAAAAAAAAAAAAGCAAGTAACATTTCCAAACCATGGTTTCCAGCCTGTAAAATGGGAGTATTAAACTTGGCTGAGGCAGACATGGTTATCCTTTCTCTCCTCTTCTTCCTGGGAGCATGGTCAGACTACATTTCCCAGCCTTCATTGCAGTAGGAGTGGCCATGTTCCTGAGTTCTGACCAATGGAAGGCCAGTGGCATGGATGAGTACCCCTTCCAGAACAAGGCTCTCATAAGCACCTGGGCCTCCAACACTTATCCTTTGCCTCTCTGCTGGATCATTCAGGGTACAACCAGTCCCCAAGGCATGGCAAAGCCACAGTGTGGATAGAGTCTGGGAAGGTAAAAACTGCCAGAAATACCTGTTTCAACTGCTATATGAAGGGAGAACAAATTTGTATTGTGTCAGGCCACTGAAATGTTAGTATTTATTTGTTATAGTATGTTTTTGAAAAATTTTTAAAAATTAGCTGTTATTTTAATTGCACATATTAGTGGGGTACAGTGTGATAACTCGACACGTTTATCTCATCATTTTTTGCCACTTCCTGAAGCAGTTCTGAAAGTCCTCTTTTATGAATGTTTTTAGTTGCTCTGCCATGGCTATCCCAATATCCTGAATTGATTCAAAATGTTTACCTTTCACGATCACTTTGACTTTGGGAAAGAGCCAGAAGTTGCACCATGCCACATCCAGTGAATAAGGTAGATGAGGACACACTGCAATATTTATTTGACAGAAATTGCCATGCAGAAACATTGTTTGTGATCCATGATTTAGGGCCACTTTAAAACACACCTTCTGTAAACTATAGCTCACACCCAGCAGACTGGACTGAACAAATTGAAACTTGTCACATACTAAGGTTTAAAGTACCACTTGCTGCTTCCTGTATTGAAGATCCCTGACTTTCTGTTGGATGGTACTTGGCAGCACCATTTGCTGTATTTTTTGATCACACCATATATTGTTGTTGTTGTTAGGTGCCGTCTAGTCAGTATCCAACTCATAGCGACCCTGAGTACAACAGAAGAAACACTATTGTCAGTGCTTCTCTGCTATTCATAGGGTTTTCAATGGCCGATTGATTTTGGGGAGTGGGTTGCTGGGTCCTTCTCCCAAACCTACAGCACCTAGTGTTCCCAAGTGGTCTCCCACCCAAGTACTAACCAGGCCCAACCCTGCTTAGCTTCCGAGATCTGACAGGATCAGGTGCCACTGTAGTAAGGCTGCAGGCTACACCATATATACAATATGTATGGTCAAATGAGGGTAGTTAGCATTTCTATCTCCTTGTGTGTTTAAAAAAACTTTTGGATGAACATTTAATACTTGTACATATCTATGAGGTGTAGTGTATCTAGCACATTCACACAGGATACACAACCCTTAAATGAAGGAACACATTCTGAAAACCTGACGCAGGTTCTGATGCACTGTGGTTTTCCGGGAGATGATGGAATGATATTGCTTTTGCAGCTGTTATTAGATATCCAGACCAACACCAGTGGAACAAGGGCATGGCCCAATTGGTAACACCTTTCCTTATATGTATGTTTTCCTTCTTTTTTTACTTGACTTGTTTGGTATTCATCTAAGTAGAACACAGGGCTGTCTACCTCCTCATCCCTCTAGGATTGCAGCTCATGATCAAATAGGTCAGGTACTCAGGAAGGCCACTGACAAAGTCTGCAGTGTGATTTGTAGCCCCTGGGGTTGTAAAAGGTACAAGTTACACAGTAGTCAGAAGAACTTCTGTCCAGAGCTTTTAATTAAGGAAAAGCTAAGACAGGGAGGAGTAACCAATGCCAATTTATCTTTTTCATTCTCCTGCCTGATCTTTCAAACTTACCGGACTTCAGCTCTGAGACATCAGGGGTAGCGTGTCTGTCTTACCCACGGCTGTATTCCCACTGACCGAGAGTACATGCTCAATAGCAGACTGAGTCCATTGGAAGGTTATTCATGGAGGCACCTCCATCCCATCTTGGGAACTCAGAAGCTTTATTTCGCCCACATATAGCCACCGATTCTCTGAAGAAACCCAAGAAACTGTTGAAGTGGGCAAAACAAATGCTTCTGTTCTCTAACTATATGGCTAGTGTCTAGCTCTGGGTCTGATTCCCCTGCCATTTTATTTTTGGCTCTGATCTCAGAGGCTTGGAGCATTAAATCATCACTGGAGAAGGCTGAGGACAGCCTGTTGTTACAAGAGAACGAGTACGTGGTCCTAACTGAGCCTCCTGGCAAGAATTGCACTCTGGCACCATGAGAACAGCATGGTGCGGGATCCCTGCAGCCTGGGAGGACAGCGTCTGGCCAGAGAGAGGGAGAAGTGCGGCCCCAGGCTCTAGATTGTATGTTTGCTGTAGATTTCATTCTCTCATGTGGTGCCCCCAGCCACCCCATCCACATGGCACCCGGGCTCATTGATTATCGGATGTAATGCTTTCCTACCTGATAATGAGGATTACTTCCTTTTTAACTTGTTAGAGACTCGGTCATCACCATTGGCTCTTGTAAAAGGCACTCATGAGGGCAACTTCTACCCACTCACAGGAAAACACTGATTGGACTTTCCTTCAGCAACTACAATGCATCCCAGGCTCTCTCACCAACACCTGGTTACACTCTTGTGAAGCAGGAAGAGTGAGGCCCATGTTGAGCTGAGAAAGAGCCTCAATAAAATTAGGAAAATGTCCCAAAGTAATACTCCTTGCTAATACACACTGAGCCTGCAGCTGTACCACTGTGTGGCCGATCCTGCCAGATCTTGGAAGCTAAGCAGGGTCGGGCCTGGTTAGTCCTTGGATGGGAGACTGCCTGGGGATACCAGGTGCTGTAGGCTTGGGAGAAGGACCCGGCAACCCACTCCCAAAAAACAATCAGCCATTGAAAACCCTATGAAGGGCAGAGAGGCACTGACAATAGTGTTTCACCTGTTGCACATAGGGTTGCCGTAAGTTGGACACTGACTCGATAGCATCTAATGACAACAATACACATTGAGAACTAATTACATGCAAGGTTGGACTTTTAAATTCCCATAGCCATTCAAAGGCAGAGGAGGTGCCATGGTACCCATTTTTCACATTGGAAAGTGAGGTGTAGTTACCTAGCAAGTGAGGGGACGAGGATTCAAAGCCAGTCACTGGGCCAACCCTGGAGCCCTAACACTTAATCCAATCCTGAGGCTGGCATTTGAACCCAGCTCCCTCTTTCCCCCTGTAGGCTCCAGTGCTTGGGGTCAAACAGGGTTCGCAAACGTCTTCCGCAGAGAGCTGGTGTGTGAGCAAGTGAGGCGGACTAAGTGTGAGAGAACTTCCCATCGTTCCTGAAATGTGGGGTGTCTCGGTGTTTCTTTTCTTTTTTATCCTTTATTAAGGAGAGACTTGAGTCCCAACAACTTCTTACTGTCTTCTATATCAGCTCTGAGAATGCCAGGAAACAAACACACGCCTTCAATACACAGGCAGAATCTGAATTCAGAAGCAGCTTCCCTTCAAAGTAGGTGACCTTGGGTTTTCACAAACACACTTGGCTTCGCCCAAAGACCTCTGCTTCTCAAGGCTATAGGAAATAATGTTAAACCTACTCTCTTGAATTCTCAAGCTTTTGCCTCTTTATAAAAAAAAAAAAAAAATGCTAATCAGGAGACTGAGGCAGGAGGATCACAGGTTCAAGACCAGAGACAGCTTGGGCAATTTAAGGAGGCCCTGTCTCAAATTAAAATTTCGAAAGGGCATGCATAAGGCCCTGAGTCCAACCACCATCTTCTTTCTCCTCTTTTGGCATCTCCCGCATCACTGCAGGAGAAGAAAAAGGTAAGACGATAAAGAACAGGTAGATAGCAAAGCTTTTGCAAATGTGAGTCTCTTCCATGCACAGCAAGTGGCCTTAGGAAGGCAGATCTGGGCAGCCCAGGGATGTGGCTGAGATGTGATTCCTGATTCTGACGACTTTTCTGCCCCTGGACTTAGGGAACCAGGCAGAATGTCCAAGATTTCTGCATTCCACCCCTCCTCAGGCTGTTCATTCCTCACATGGGGTCTCTCTGCCTCGCCTGGCAGGGGCACCACATCCCAGAGGTCATGGGAGTTGAAGAAAACTGTCACTGACTCCTTGAAAATTGTCCCAATGGGCCTTTGTGGGGGCAAGGCTGGTCCAGGGGCTCCCTCCTGTGCACTGGGTGGCAGAAGCCCTGAGGGAGAGAAGAGGCCTGGGCACAGCCTCTTGGCCATGGCTCATCAGTGTAGGTCATGGTCTGGCATGTTTGCAGCAACAATTTTCTATGAAATAATAATAATAGGAATCATGGCCAGGTGTGGTGGTGCATGCCTGTAATCCCAGAGCTTTGGAGGACAGAGGCAGGAGGATCACAAGTTCAAGACCAGAGGCAGTCTGCATAATTTAGTGAGACCCTGTCTCAAAAAAGTAAGAAAATGGGCTGGGCGTGCAGCTCAGTGGTCCAGCACTTGCAAACCATGCAAGTGCGAGGCCGTGGGTTCAACCCCCAGTACCGCAATAATAATAATAATAATAATAATAATAATAATAATAATAATAGGAATCATAATCTAAAAAAGTGGCTCCCACATGTTTCACTGCTTATGTGACTTTCAAGTTCCCCCCTCTACTTCCTGAACTCTCAATTAAGCACTGTCTGGTGGAAGCAAGGAAATTCCACGTTGACCCCGGTCTCTGAATAATTCTTCTACAGCCACCTCTGTGACTAATCATGCCATCCAAAAAGTCACTGATCTAAAAATGTCAAGGTATCATTCGCTGGAATTTCATGATGTTTTCTGAAATACTGGGTAAAAAAAAAAAATTCTTTTTGGCAGTGACCTCTCAAAGATCATAAGACCATTCCCAGCAAAGGGACGCATGCTTTCATCTAAAATAGCCCAGTTGTTTATTTAGCATCTACTCTGTGTCAGGCATTGCAAGAAAAGAACGTTTCATGCATTATAATATTTAATCTTCTCTACCAAATATACAGGAAGGAGCTATGAAAGCATCCATTTTATAAATAAAGAAAATGACTCAGATGATGCATTAGCAGCCTGAGGTCACACAGCTAGTGGGTGACAAAGCTGGGACCTGGATCCAGGTTCAGTTGATTTTATTTGATCTGTTCTTGGATGGAAACACAGCCAGAATTTGTATTCTGATCTTCTTGGAAAGGAAACAGAGGCCAAGAAAGGTTTGGGGTTCTGTGCTGCTCTAATAGTTTACTACTAATGTGATATCTTGAAGCAACAGAAATTTCTTTTCCTATTGCTCTGGAAGCCTGCAGTTGAAAATCAGCATCACTGAGCCAAAATGCAAATGCCAATAGGTAGGTACATCCTCTGGGGACCACAGGAAGGAGATAAGCCTTTCCTGCCTCCTTCAGCTGCTGAGCGCTCCCAGTGTCCCTTGGCTTGAGGCTTCTGCTACTGTCTTAGCGAGGTTCCTCCTCCATGGCGCTCAAATTTCCCCTTGTGCCTCTTTTCTGATGACATGTGCCTTGAGTTTATGGCCACCAGGACAATCTGGGATGATCTCATTCCTTGGTCCTTAATTCTATCTAGAAAGATCCTTCTTTTGGTTTTTAAAAAGTGTTATTTGATTAGCATAGAGCGTAATGAGTTTCATTATGGGATTTACATACAGTTGGATCATGTACTTTGTGTTTATTCTCTCCTCAGTACCTCTCCATATTGCTCCCAACCCCCAATTTTCTCCCTTCTAGATATATTACTTTGTACTTTCCAATATTGCGTGTGTGTGTGTGTGTGTGTGTATACATATATTCATTTTAAGATGAGTCCAGCTTTGGCATGTGAGTGAGTGACAGATCCCTTTTCTAAATATCACATTTATAGATTCTGGGTGAGCATATTTTGGGGCACCAACATTCAGCCTGATGGAGTCTTCCAACTAGGAAGTGGTTGGATCAGGGCTTCACATAGCTCTACCTGCAGCTCTGCATAGACAGCTCAGGACTGATAAATTGTGAATGATGGAAAACCAGCTCAGTGGAAGCTTTGTAAGTGGTCACAGGCTGGGAGGGGGAGGCAGTGGCTGCTGCCTTGTCCTATAACTGAAAAGACCACAGGTAGATCTTCCTAGATTCAGGTGGGGCCCATACTTTATGAGCAGGGCTCAAGCTATCTTTTGGGTAGGATTTCTCTATGTCTCTCCAGTGTAGCCAGGGGAAGGTGACTTCTCTTTCCAATAACTAGGGAGAAAAAGCCTTGAAAATCCTCTGATTGGTCCGCCCTGAATCACATAACTATCCCTGAACCAATCACTACAGCCAGAGAGAGATCATTTATTTGGAAGCCATTATAATGTGTACTGAGTGTTCTATGTGTCAGAAATTGTTCAAAGATGGAAGATGTCTTTGGTAAACAGAAGACAAATTCCTCCCCTCATAGAGCTTATATGCCAGAGGAAAATGCAGGCAATTAACATAGATTTGAATAAATAAAAAACTGCAATTCAGGTTCAGATAGCCAAGCGCTATGCCACAAACTAATTAGAGCAATGTACTAAATAATGGTCAAAAGTGTAGGGCATCTTTAGCAAATGTGATAAGTGACAGCTTCTCTGATGAGTGGTAGATAAGGTACAACTCAGATAATGAGAAGGAAGCAGCCATATGAAGATATGTGAAAACTCTCTCTAAGTAAAAAGAATAGCAAGTACAAAGGCACTGTGTTAGAGATGAACTTAGAGGAACAGAAATAAGGACTATGACACTGGACTATAGCATATGAACAGGAGAGAGTAAGAGATGTAGCATGCAAGCAGTGAGGCCAGGGTCTTAAACTCCAAAGTGCAATTTCAAAGTCTTCTCGCCACTTCTTTTCAATTCACACTTGCTGAGGAAAGGCATGTCTTGTCAGGAAGGTCAGATCTCTTGTACCCTGTGTTACTCTTTTCATTGCATGGCTAGAAGACTCTCTTAGACTGAAGGAAATATTTGAACCCCACATCATCTATTTACCTGGTAGATTTGTCTGCCTCTCCTGGAAGAATAGGATTCTAATGGGCGGGGTGGGGGTGGGGGTGGAGAATCAAGGGTTAATGGGCCTTGTATGGTCTTGTTGGATCTTTTTCCAAACTCATACTTTGTCTAAGCAAAAAGCGTTATTCAGGTGGGAGTGGCGGAGCTGATGAATGAATGATGTTTTCTCTTTCTCTTCTTTTTACTTTCATATGCCTCTGGGCTAATGGTTTCTGGCCAAGGCCAGAGGTGCTAAAATACCACAAGAAAGGAGGCCTTTGAAGTGATTTCTGTTCAGCCAGGAAGAAGGTGGTGTTGCCCAAAGGCTCACCCAGGAATATAATCTTCAGGAGCTTTAGACTGAGAGCTTAGGAGGCTCCCAGAGGTGTGTGGGAGCTTTGAGGTTGTTTTGGAAAAACTTCTGAACTTCTAGATGGGGCTCAGAATAGAGGACACAGCCCTTTGGAAGTCTTCATTTGCGCCCAACCCTACAGTGGAAGCCACCTGCTCAAGGTCAGAGATGACTGGACACAGCCTTCAACTTTGGGAAATGCAGAGGCAAGATGCTAAATTGTCCTTTCAGAATGGACCTTGGAATCTCTCATTCTCCACTGCAGTGATTTAGGCAAAATTATTCAACCATGTGAATGATCTAGGAATGTGGTAGATTTACTGATAGATTACACTACCTGTTGTAGAACTAGCAACATTGACATCATCTGGGAGCTTGCTAGAAATATAAAATCTCAAGTCCATCCCAGACCTGTGGCAAAAGCATCTGTAACTTACCAGGATCCTAGTGAATTAACATGCATATTTGAGTTGGGGAAAAGCAGCACTAGAGAAGCTTCATTTAAAAATGCAGGGTGCTGCTATTCCTCTTTATTGCGCCTATGGCAGGCATCAATAATCTATCACAGGGCTGTTTTCTTCTGAGCTCAGAATCTTCTTATGCCATGGTTCCAGTGAGTACTAATCAATCATTGGGAGTTGCTCCAAGTTTAAACCTATGTTTCTCTATAGTGTGAACATTTGAGGAAAGCTCTTTTATTTTTGCCAACATGCTCCCACTCTCACAAAGCACAGTCATGGGTGCATCTCAGGTTTCTGATCAATGTCTGTGGAATGAATGTTTCCACCCCATGGCTTTTTATTCCCCTCATAGCTCTGTAACTTGGCCAATGCTCCCAGGAAATCAGAGCGTCCACCACGCATCCAGGGAGTTGAACATCTGTTAGGTCTTGCGTTTTATTGTTGGCAATTGCCTATTAGAAACTTGAGGGAAGGTTGTAAAGACATTAGAAACCCTGGGAAGAGCCATGGGGACCTGGCTGGCTGGCACATGGGCCTCAGACTGGGCACTCTTTCTCCTGTATCACGTGGCTCCTGTGTCCCAACTCCTAGAATGGCAGCCTTGGGAGCCAGGCTCCAGGCAGAGGTGGCAGGGGAATGTGTAGGAAGGACAGCCCAACAGGACGCCAAAGACAGAGCAATAACGATTATAAATAGCATCCTTTTGACGGCCTTTTGATGTACTGTCCAAGGCCAGGTGGAAAATCTTTCCTCCCCTGCCTTTCCCCACTAATCACCTTCCCCTCATTTTTCAATAAAGATTCGGAGTCCAGCCGGTTGCCTGGAAGGAGCATTTGTTCCCTATTAGAATACCTTTGGTGATTTCGGTGTGTTATGCTAGATAATTGCTTTAATAACAAACTGCAGAAAGACGTTTGAACATTTTAGGAAGTCATTTTTTTCTTCTATGAAAATCTAACAGACACTGACAGAGAACTTGGGAATAGCAAAAGAGGGAAAAAAGAGGGGCTGCAAGAGGCAGGAGGGTTAGCAGATTTTGGCGGCCAGTGGCTGCAGGTGAAGATCAGAAGCCAGAATCCTCTTCCCACCACAAGGAGAATTGAGGGCCAAGAGGCTCAGGAATCAAAAGGGAGAGGGCACAGACGTGGCAAGCCAGGGTGGGTGAACATGAAGCCACATTGTCAGTATGTCCTTCCTGTGATTAATAGAGAGAGAGAGCCACAGGGACATGTGTTGGTTTGTGTAGACGGGAGAGAAATGCATTTGGGGAACCATGGCCTCATGGAATTTTCCCATCGTGCCTAGGCGTACTCAGAATGTTCTCTGTGTGAGTAATTCACGAAAATATGTGAAGTGGCCTGACCAGAGAAAATAACAATTTTGTTTGTTCAGAAACCAGAGTGCTATGTATCGTACTTTATGTACTTCGTCGTATTTAATTGCTGTCACGCACTTTGTCAGGTGAAAAACAAATCATTAGTGGATCACAATGACAAAGAAATTGCGGTGTGCCTTAGACTGTGCTATAAATCCTTCATATACATTTATGTTCGTGAACTTTGCAAACAGCCTACAAAGGAAATGTACCATTCATCCACTTTTTGCAGATGAGGAAACTGAGGCACAGAGCCATTAAGGTTATGTTATGTTATGTTAGGTGCTGTCAAGTCAGTATCCGACTCATAGCGACCCTCGTAGGGTCTTCAATGGCTGACTGCTTCGGGATTGCATTGGGAGTGGATTGCCAGGTCCTTCTCCCATTTATACAGTGCTGGGAATTGAATTCAGGACCTCAGAGACTGCAGCGCAGCGCTCTACCAATGAGCTAAATCCCAGCCCCAATTAAGGTTAGGAACTCACAATGAACAAATGTTAAAGGCATAGTTGAGCATGAGAAGTCTGACTCTAGAGTCTGTGTATTCAGCTTCTTCCTGTGACTTGTCTTGGTCACAATTGCATACATTATAGCTTTGGACTACATTGTTCTTTGGAAAGGCAGTGTCTCCCCAGAAGGATTCATGAAGGCTTGGTCTTCAGCTGGTGGTGCTTTGAAGGGGGATTGGATCCTAAGGGCTCTAACTTCATCACTGGATTCCTAATCTGATGGCATCAATGAGTGGTGGTGGGAACTAGAAGGCAGGGCCTCTTTGGAGGAAGTACGTCACTGGGGGGCATGCACTGGAAAGATGCACCTTATTTCCAGCCCCTTCCTGTCTCTCTGCTTCCTGGCTGCCATGAGGTGAGCTGCTTGGCTCCATCACACCCTTCCACCATGGCACTCTACCTCACCATGGACCCAGAAACCATAGGGCAGGCTTACCATGGACGGGAGCCTCTGAAACATGAGCTGAAATAAATCCTTCCTCCTTGGAAATTGTTTCCTTCAGGTATTTGTCACAGTAATGGAAAAGTCAGTAACACAGGCTACCTTGTCTCCATCGTCCCCTGTAAAAACACAGCATTTATTGAATGCCCTGTGCCTCAAGTTCTAATTTAAAGCCATGGTTCAGCTACTGAGTTGGGGGAGGGTAGCAGAAGGGCCATTGCCATCTTCCAGTGAGCGTTAATGTTGTTTTGTACTAGGGAGTGGCAATGGGGTGTGTGTGGGGGAGGAATGACCAGACTCAAAGCATCCCAGGCTATAAACGTATAGGGCTTAGCAACCACAAGTCATGGATGCAGAATGACATCTTCATCTTAGAGATAAGGGTACCAACATTTGGCCCCTGGAGAGAATGATCTCTGACGGTGCCCCTGCTCTGGGAGCTCTAGGAGGCAAATGAGTTTCTTTTCCTCTGCCAGCTCTGTAGAAGGTAAGCACCAGGAGCATAGAGCCTTGGCTTTGTATCCAGTGGTGGGTTTTGATCGTGCCTGGCACATTGGAGGCCCTGGTTTGATAGCCAGTAAATAGAAAATTGGGATTGGCTGCCACAAGAACTGGGCTGCCTCTGGACTGACAGGGAAAGATAATGGGGATTTGTTGGCAGCAGAGGTCAGGCTGGAGTGGAGACGCAGAGCACATCCATGGCTTATCTGGCATCCCACAGACACATTGATTCATTCAGGTGCCCAGCCATGATTTTAATCATTCATTCATTCATTCATTCATTCAAACATTTATTGAGCATCTACTACATGGAGAGTCCCTTGGCAAACCTCTTAGAGATACAGCATTGGAAGAAACAGATGTAGTCTTGGCTCTGATGAAAGTAAAGAACCTTGATTCTGTGTTTTATAGGATCCGACAAGCTCTTACAACCCCAAGCCTGGACCCATCAACAGGAGGTCACATGATCTGGGGACACAGAAGCAGCAAAGGACCTTCCCCAAGGAAGTTGTGCTTAGAAATTCCAGTAGCAAAGATCTTACACTCTGATGACCCAGTTCCCTTCCTCCCTCCCCCAAAGTGTGTTAACTTAACACGCAGAACTGACACAGTGTCATGGGCAGGCGCCAGGAGTCTCGTTTGACATCAGCTGGTTCTGCTTTTCACTCTGTCTGGTGCCTGAAGCTCAGCGGGAGCCAGCAGCAGAGGGAGTGCATGCACATGCGTTCTAGGGGGTTGGGACCCTTCAGCATAGGTCTCTCAGGGGCCCCGGAAACTGGCAATGATTATAATAGCCTGCGCTATCTGTACAACCCTCAGGTCTTTTCAAAGCAAGCAGCCGCCCTTTTATTATCTCAACCCTTTGGGGCAGATAAAGCTGGATAATTATCCCAATTTTATGGCTCCAGAGGCACAGAGAGGTTCAGGGACACGGCCAGAGCCACAAAGGAAAGCTGAGATAATGTTGAATTTGAAAGGACTTGGAAAAATGAATGGAGAAATTAAAAGGAAATAGCAACACAGATGGCACGCGTATGTGTGTGTGTGTGCACGCGTGTGTGTGCATGTGAGTATATGATTCCCTCCATAGGAACCTCATGGTATGCTCAGGGCTGTAATGGACTGTGATTTTCCCCTCCCACCCTCCCTCCCTGTCCTCCTGCTCACTGGAAGTTCTGCCTCTTTACTGAAAGCCAGAGGAAGGGATCTTCTCTATGACAAAGCCACACCCCAGGAACATCGGGACAGAGCTGGACATGTCAGACACAGTGATGCAGGGGTAGAGAAGTCAAGCAGAACTGTGATGCTATCCACAGGGGCAAATGAGAAAGAGGCCCCAAAGATGCATGGTGGGTGATGGGCGTTGGACATCCTCCTCCCCAGTGACTCCGTTTCCCCAGCTCAGCTTGAGTGCGACGTTTCCTGTGCTCAGGTTTAGAAAGATCTTGCTGTTCTTCTTTCTACTTGCCAAGGTTTGATGTCAGGGATCGCAGACTTCAGTGTGCATAGAGGCACTCAGGGAAGCCATTTAGAGTATGCATGCTAGGGCCCTGGCCCCGGACACCTGGATTTGGTAGGTCACTTTGGGCTGGGGGGAGGAGGATTCTGAATTTTAGCATGCTGACAGCACTTAAAGAAAGAAAATGCTAGCACCGGGTTCAGTGGCGCACGCCTGTAATCCCAGCGGCTCAGGAGGCGGAGGCGTGAGGATCACAAGTTTGAGACCAGAGGCAGTCTGCATAACTTAGGGAGACCCTGTCTCAAAAAGTAAAAAACAAGAGTAGGCTGGGGGCGCAGCTCAATGGTCTAGCACTTGCAAAGCATGCAGGTGCTAGGCCCTGGGTTCAACCCCCAGTTCCACAAAAAAAAAAAAAAAAAAAAAGAATGTAATACTGACACTGTGGTCCCTACTCATCCAGGATGGAGAAGGAGAGGTAAAAACAGAGCTGGCTGAGGGCAGGGGGAGAAATACCCTGTCCCCGGGGTGTCACTGGAAATGAGTACATCCTCTTTCCACGCTCTGTAGTTTGAGTGTCTGCTCTCTATCAGCCAGTGGAACAACAGGAGGCCAGGCCAAGGGAGGATTTTATTTTATTTTATTTTATTTTTTTAACTTATTGTGTTCACCGAGTTTAAGTCAGGTTTGAGGAAAGCTGGCAGAAGTTGAAAAAGTTTAGGGAGTCGAGGTGGTATGAGATGTCATGAGGAAGCAGGAGCTGGCCTTTATTGGCCACCTCTGGTGGGTAAAGTATGTTTTGCATATTAACTCAAATATCAAATGTTTCCATCTTCACAGAATGGCTGGCACAGGCTTTGGAGCCGGTTGGGGGTATTTCCTAATCTTGACTCTGTCTTGTAACAGCTGTATGGTCTTGGGCAATTGATTTAATTGCTCAAGTCTCAGTTTTAGTGTCTGCAAAATGAGTGGGGTTATAGTACCTACTTACAGCATCACTGTGAGAATCGATCATCCAAAAAACTTCTATTGAGGAATTTCGGTAGGTCCGTGGCCAGGTCTGTTTTCTGTCACTATAAGAGAATGCCTGAGACAGAGTAGTTTATGAAGGAAGGAGGTTTATTTGGGCTTATGATTCTAGAGGCTGGGAAGCCCAAGAGTGTGGTATTACATCTTCTCCACTGCTCGTGGAGACTCTTGTGCCACTTGCATTTGTCATTTGTTAAGGGACAGCAGAAGGGAAGAGAGGTCATGTGAAGGAAAAAGAGGGGCTCTCAGGAGAGCTCCACCAGTCCATCCACCAGAGACAGGCACTCATGCTTCCATGAGGGCTCCGCCTCCAATCACCTGAACACCTCCCCCAAGGCCCCACCTCCCATCCCTACCACCATGTTAAATGACTGTTCCAACAAGTGCACTTGTGGGGAACACACACAAACGGTGGCAGAAAGGTACTGGTCTGGCTAGCAGAGACACAGCAGCAGGCAGCCCAGGCAGCAACATTGTCCTGGAAGGACACACATTCTAGAGGATGTGTGTGATGTTTCTGGCATGAGCCATGGGTAAAGTCATAATTTCCATGCCACAAAAAGAGCCTGAAGTCACTGACTCCTGTCCCCACAGCTGCTGAGGGGCAGAGCATGGATTTGATTTTGGTCTATTACATTCTGCACTTCCTCAGCCGTCCCTCAAGTTAGGGGTAGGTAGGGAAACATAATTCTAGAACTCAGGGAAAAGAACAGAAGTCTGAAAGGGAAAGAAATGAGGGAGAGAAGACAGGCTTAGGCTGGCTTAACCTGTGAGCTTTAAGAAAGTTTCAAGCACCAAGCTGGCTGGGGTGGGGCGTGCCTGTAACTCCAGTGCTCAGGAGGCTGAACCAGGAGGATTGTGAGTTTGAGGTCAGCCTCAGCTATGTAGGAAGATTTATAAAAGAAGAAAGAAGAGGGGGAGGAGGAGGAGGAAAGCAAGAAAGAGCTCTAAAAAAGACTGTTTTCTCTGTCTCTCCCTGGAAGATGTGGAGTTAATCAAGAAACCCAAACAGGCATGACCCAAAATTGAACTAGTCTGGCAAGGAATGGTACAAGAAAGAAATCAGCCAAGAGCTGAATCCATTCCAGCAAACAAGGGTATTTCTTGGGCATGGGCCAGGGTGGCACCAACTCTGAGAGCTTCTAAAATGTAGTCTAGAGGAAAGAGAAAAGGATCAGGATTTATCTTTTCTCCTGGAACTCTGAAAGATGAGAAGAATTGTGGCTATTCATAGTTGCATCTAGGGGCCTGGAGAAAGCTTTGTTGCTGAATTATAGACAATGAGAGATTTCTTAACTCCCTCCTGGTGGCAGGCTGGCTGCTAAGCAGATTCCAGGAGATGTTATCTGGAAGGTGCATCGCTGTGTATAAATATTTCAGAGGTCAAGACCCAACACAGAGTTTGAACTTTTAAGGGCCTGAGTGTGTTTATCAGTGGATGGATGTTTGGGCTTCATTTCTGGGTGTTGGGTAATCTTGCAACCACTTAGGATAACTGCTCAGAGCAAATGCCAGTTGCCTTATGAGGCCCGGGATGGGGTCCAGCAGAGCACTGAAAAATCTGCTTGCAGGAGTAGGTTCTGCCCTTGCATCCCCAGAGCATCTTGAGGAGGAGCCCTATAATCAAGTTTCAAAAATGGAACTGTTCCATGAGAATTTCCTGAAGAAGTGCTTCTCAGATGTCATTCTCATTGGAAACTTGTTAAAATGTAAATGTTATTTGGAGGCCTGGGATGGGATTTAAGACTATATTTCTAATAAACCTCCCAATAATGCTGACTCTGGGGGTCCTTGGTTCACACTAGCAATAACAAGTTCTAGAGTCTTCTGAAAGATCCCCTTCAACCACATTGCTGCTTATACTCTATGACTGGAAAATTCATTTATATAAGTTAGGAATGCATCCAGCTGCAAATAAGAGAACATCCAACCTCAGGGGTTTATAAGTAGGAGATTCTTTTAATTAATTATTCACTTACTGAAAATTGGCAAATAAAAATTACATATTTATGGTACATAATATGATGTTTTAATATATGCATATACTGTAGAATGGATCAATCAATTTAATTAATATATCCATTACTTAGGTGTATGGTAAGACCATTTAAGAATACTATCTAGGCAATTGTCAAGTGTACTATCTAGGCAATTTTAAAGTGTACAGTATATTGGCCCTAACTAGAGTCACTATGTTATACAATTGATCTCTTGAACTTGTTTTTCCCATCTAACTGAAATTTACATCCTTTGACCAATATCTTCCCATTTCCTCCCCTCTACCACCTGGTAACAACCATTCTACCCTCTGCTTCAATGTTGTTGTTAGGTGCTGTCGAGTCTGTATCGGACTCATAATGACCCTACATACAGCAGGCAAAACACTATTGTCAGTGCTTCTCTGCTCTTCATAGGGTTTTCAATGGCTGATTGATTTTTGGGAATGGGTTGCCCTGTCTGTCTCCCAAGTCTACAGCACCTAGTGTTCCCAGGCAGTCTCTCATCCAAGTACTAACCAGGCCCGACCCTGCTTAGTTTCCAAGATCTTATGGGATCAGGTACCACAGGGCTATGGCTGCAGGCTCTGCTTCTATAAATTCTATTTCTTTTAGATTTCTAATAAAAATGAAATTGTGCAGTGTTTGTTTTTCTGTGTCTAGCTTATTTCACTCAACATGATGTCCTCCAGATTTATCTATGTTGTTGCAAATGACAAAATTTCTTCCTTTTTAAATAATATTCTATCATGTATATATGACTCCCAAAGCACAGACAAGAAAAACAAAGACAAGTAGGATTACATTAAACTAAAAAGCTTCTACACAATAAGAGACTCCACCAACAGATTTAAAAGATAACCTTCAGAATGGGAGAAAATGTTTTTGAAGTGCAACTCTGATGTAGGATTAATATAAAAAATATATATGGAGCTTCTACAAGTCCTTAGCAAGAAAACGAAGAACCCAATTAAAAACTTGGCAAAGGACTTGAATAGACATTTCTTAAAAGGAGACACACCAATAGCCAACAGGTATATGAATATAATGTTCACTATCAGCTGTCATCAGGGAAATGCAAATCAAAAGTGCAGTAAGATAACACCTCACACCGTTAGGATGGTTATCATCGAAAAGACAAAAGATAATAAGGGCTACAGAGGATGTGGAGAAAAGAAAATCCTTGCGCACTGCTGATGGGAATGTAAATTCATTCAGCCACTATGGACAGCAACATGTAGGTTCTTTAAAAAAAAATGAAAACGGAACTACCATATGATCTAGCAACACCACTTTGGATTATATACCCAAAGGGAATAAAGTCTGTGTGTTGAAGAGACATCTACATATTTGTTGCCAGACTAGTCACAGCAGCCAATATATAGAATCAACCTAGGAGTTGATCAACGGCTGAATAGACATAGGTAGGGAATTTTAAAATGGCCAAAGTATATATGGGAGACATTCTAGCATCTCATTGTCAGTGGCACTGATCCAAGGTCTTCCATTTTTTCTATTCCTTCATTCATCCTCATGCTTGTGATAACATTGCTACAGACTAAATGTTTATGTTCTCCCTAAATTCCTATGTTGAATTTCTAACCCCTAAGAGGATGGTTTAAAAGATAGAGCCTTTGCAAGCGGATTAGTTGATTAGAACAAAGTTCTTATAAAATGAGATTGTTGTTGTTGTTGTGTGCCTTTGAGTCAGTATCCAACTCATAGCGACCCTCACAGGGTTTTCAATGGCAGACTGTTTCGGGATTGCCTTGGGAGTGGATTGCCAGGTCCTTCTCCCATTTTTGCAGTGCTGGGAATTAAACTCAGGACCTCAGAGACTGCAGCGCAGCACTCTACCAACTGAGCTAAATCCCCACCTTAAAATGAGATTAGTGCCACTATAAAAGGGACCCAATAGAGATCCCCTTAGTCTGAAGCCCTACCACTGTGGTGTCTGATCTCAGAAGCTAAGCAGGGTTGGGCTGCAGGCTTGGGAGACAGAACTGGCAACACACTCCCAAAAAACAATCAGCCATTGAAAATCTAATGAATAGTAGAGAAGCACTGACAATAGTGTTTCACCTGTTGTATGGTCACTATGAGTTGGACACAGACTCAATGGCAGGCACCTAACAATAACAACAAGGGAGGATTCTGGTTTTATTTTTCCCTCATCATTCTGTTCCGGGCATTCTGTTCCAGCCTGGCTGATAGCAGGTATATAAAAAATCATCCATTAACAAAATGAGGGCAAAGTGAGCTCAGAGAGGAAAAGAAACAACTCTGGTTACTGATGTTACTGACTTGGGACATACAACTAGGAATATCCAGTTCAGAGTTGTGTCTACTTGTATGTGTGTGTATGTGTGTGTACGTGTGTCTTATGTAGTTTTAGGATGTCAGTAAACTGACCTACAGATGGGGAAAAGCTTGGCTGCTGATTAATTTAGTACCATGATAGCATAATGTATGTATTTGAAAAAAGGTTAAGAAGTTGAAAATCCTGATTAGTTCAAGGTGATCACAGCCAACCCAATTCTCTTGGCCTGTGATTGGCTAATAGGAAGTGATAAAGCCCTATTCTGGCCAATGAAACAGAAAGGACATCTCCTTGGTGCTCTTGGGAATGATGTCTTACTCTCACAAAGGAAAATAGAAGAGGTAATGGTGGAAGAAGAATCTTACACTCAGACTAATGATTAGCTTTAGGATAAGACTGGGCAGGGAGAAGGACAACTAGAGAGGGGCACACAGGAAGAGTCAGTGTCTAAATCCTGTTTCTGACACTAATTAGTGAGTTACATGAAGATTAATTTTCTTCTTTTTAGAATCCAAAATATACACCATATAAAAACTACATAAATCAAATCCATATATAGGTATCTGTATGTGTGAATATGCCTGTTTATATGAAGTTGTTAAAATGAAAATATGAGAAAACCCTCAGAATGTAGGAAAACTGTCCTCTGTTTTAATTGAGAACCATGGCTACCATCTTGCAAGCACTCTACTGGGGTTCCATCTACTCTTTCTTCCCATTTATTTAACAAATATTCTTTAAGCACCTAGGTAGTCAGTAGTGCGAAATGTCAATAACACAGTAGTGAGTGATGTTGGGGGTTTGGATCATTTGTGTAAGTCACTGAATGTACCAACAGGGGGATGCTCTACCTCCAGGTGACCTGTTAGACCAGATTTTATATCTCTATAGATACACACATGTATAAGGATTCTAATATTGGACATCAAGTTGAGTAAACTTTGTTTCTTACATAGTAGTCTCTCCTTAACCAAGAGGGATATGTTCCAAAACTCTCAGTGGGTGCCTGAAGCCTTGGTTAGTGCTGAATGCTATGTATACTATGTTTTTTCCTCTATCTATGTACTCAGATGTGTATGTTTATGGACTATGCAAAGGCATTTGAATGTGTGGATGACAACAAATTATGGATCACACTGCAAAGAATGGGAATAGCAGAGCACTTAATTGCACTCATGAGGAATCTGTACATGGACTAGGAGGCAGTCATTCAAACAGATCAAGGAAACACTGCCTAATTTAAAAATCAAGAAAGGTGTTTGTCACGGCTGTATCCTTTCTCCATACCTCTTCAATCTCTATCATGAGCAAATAAACTGAGAAGCTGGACTTTTGAAGTTGAGTGCAGCATCATGACTGGAGGAAGACTCATTAACAACCTGCATTATGCAGATGAAACAACTCTGCTTGTTGAAAGTGAAGAGAATTTGAAACACTTACTAATGAAGATCAAAGAACACAGCCTTCAGTATGGATTGCACCTCAACATCAAGAGAACAAAATTCCTTACAACTGGGTCAGTATGTAACTCCATGATAAATGGAGAAAAGATAGTAGTTGTCCAAGATTTTGCTTTACTTGGTTCTACAATCAACACCTGTGGAAGCAGCAGTCAAGAAATCAAAAGACGCATTGTATTGGGAAGAGCTGTTGCAAAAGATCTCTTTAGGGTGTTGAAAAGTAAAGATGTCACATTGAAGATGAAGGTGCACCTGACTCATGTCATGTCATGATATTTTCAGTGGCATCATATGGTTGCGAAAGCTGGATGATGAATAGAGGAGACAGGAGAAGATTTGATGCTTTTGACTTATGGTGCTAGAGACAAAGATTGAATATACCATGCGCTGCAACAAGAACCAACAGATCCATCCTGGAAGAAATGCAACCAGAGTGCTCCTTGGAAGGAGGATGGCTAGACTTCCTCTTACATATTTTGGACTTCTTATCAGGAAGGACCAATCCCTAGAGGAGGATATCACATTTGGGAGAGTGTCAGATCAACAAAAAAAAAAGGAAGACCTTCAGCTAGATGGACTGACACAGTGTCTTCAATAGTGGGCTTAAATATAAAAAAGATCATGTGCCTGGCACAGTGTCAGGAAATGTTTCATCCTGTTCTATATAGAGTCGCTATGAGTCAGATCCAACTCAACGGTACCTAATAGCATCTACTCATGATAAAGTTTAATTTATTAATTAGGCACAATAAGAGATTAACAACAAAAACTAATATAAACAGGCCAATTATAACCTATATACTGTAATAAAATTTATGTGAATGTTGTATCTCGAGAGACATCTAGTCAAATATTAATGTTTGAACTGCACTTGACCACGGCTAACTGAAATCACTGAAAGGGGGACTATGTAACTAAAGTCATCCTAACTGGCAAAGGCTTTAGATGTGGTTGTCGTTAGGTGCCATTGAGTTGGTGTCTGACTCATAGTGACCTTACAGAGAGCAGGTGAAACACTATTGTCAGTGCTTCTCTGCTATTCATAGGGTTTTCAATGCCAGATTGTTTTTTGGGGGTGGGTTTCCAGGTCCTTCTTCCAAGCCTACAGTACCTGGTGTTGCCAGGCGGTCTCCCATCCAAGTACAAACCAGGCCCTACCCTGATTAGCTTCCCAGATCTGATGGGATTGGATGCCACAATGGTAGAGCTGCAGGCCCTAAATACAGTTGCTGTTGTTAAGTGCTGTCGAGTTGTGTCTGACTCATGGCGACCCTCATAGGATTTTCAATGGCTGATTGTTTTGGGATTGCCTTGGGAAAAGATTGCCATGTCCTTCTCCCATTAGATATAGTGCACACTAATAATTCCAGTAACTCAGGAGGCTGAGGCAGGAGGATTATGAATTTGAGGGCAGAAGCAGTCTGTGCAATGTAGCAAGACCTTGTCTCAAAATAAAAAATAAAGGAAGGGCCTAGGGGTGTGGTTCAGTGGTACAGCCCTTGCCCAGCCGAGTGAGGCCCCGCATTCAATCCCTGGTACTGTGGTGGTGGCAGTGGCAGTGCGGGGTGGGGAAGCTTCAGAACAGCAGCTGCATGAAGAACAGGTGTTCTGTGTGCTTTGTTCATGGCTAGATCCTCTGTGTACCTCTGACATGTGTTTGCACATTGGCAGGTTGAATGTTGTTGCCTGCTGAGAGCCACCTATGATTTCCAAGGGGGAAGGGACAGGAGGAGTTGGGGCAGAAAATGGCCAAGCAGGAGAGATGAGATTCCAAGAGAGGCTCTCTTGGGTCACTGGGACAAAACACCCTGGTGAGTTCCAGTTACAAAAAGCAGCTGCACATTTCATGCATCATGATGGGGGAATGCATGATTTCTCTCTTAATTGGACTTAATGAAACTTTTGTCAATTGACTAACAAGGTAACAAAATGTGGCATGTAAACCCCTTTGAATTATAAGATGTAAAGGTATAAATAGATTGAATTGCAAAAGCAGGGGACAGGGGGCAGGCTTCAGGCCAAGTCAAAATATGTTGTTGTTGTCGTTAGGTACCATCGAGTCAGTATCCGACTCACAGCGACCCTACATACAACAGGGGAAACACTATTGTCAGCGCTTTTCTGCTGTTCATAGAGTTTTCATGGTGCATTGATTTTTGGGAGTAGGTTGCCAGGTCCTTCTCCTAAGCCTACAGCACCTGGTGTTCCCAGGCAGTCTCCCATCCAAGTACCAACGGGGCTCCACCCTGCTTAGCTTCTGAGATCTGATGGGATTGGATGCCACAGGGCTATGGCTGCAGGCTTAAGCCAAAATATAGTCAGATGGAAACCCTGTGTCTGTTGGTACTTCGATCAATTCATGGAATATCTACATCCTTCCAGGCCTGATTCTCAGTGCTGGGGATACACAATTAATAAAACTCTTGCTCCCTGCTCATGATCATGGATATAATTTACAGAGTGCTTACTCTGTTTTAGGCACTAGTCCAAGTGTATTCCATATTTACCCTATGAGGTAGAGAGAATTTCAAATCCCCTTGCACAGGAAAATCCGGAGGTGCAGGGAAGTGAAATGATTTCCAATATCACGCAGCTGGTAGACAGAAAGCCAGGAAGTCAATGGAAATATCCACAATGGCACTATGGATCTTCCTGCAACATGTCTCACTCCTCATTGGGGGCTGGACCAGGCTTGGTCGCAGAGGCTGTCCTGGGCATCAAAGGATATTTAACCCCGTCCTTGGCCTCTGCACACTAACACCAATAGTACTTCCGGGTTCCTGACCACCAAAAATGTCTCTAGTCATTGCCTCATGTCCCCTGGGCCTCCTTCCAATTGCTCCTTTCATAAACTCTGGAGTCATCCGTGACTCTTTCTCTCACACCCCAACACCTGGTCCATTAGGAAATTCGGTTCCCTTGACTTTTACCCTCTACTCTAAAGATGACAACTGCTGTCCCCTCCTCCCTGGTCTGAGCTATGGTCCTCTCCCTCCTGGGTTAGACTCCATGTGGCTTCCTACAGCTGTTGTTTTCTCCTGCAACTGATTCTCAACAAAGCAATCAGAAGCCTACTTCGGAAGCATAGTTAGGAGTGTATCATTCTTCAGCTCCAAACTCTACCACGGCTCCCCAGTTCCCTTAGAGTAAAACCAAAGTCTGTACAGTGGTCCACAAGTCCTACAGGATCTGCTTCTCTGGAGAGGAACCTCTCACCCTCTACACGCACCATTATACACATTGCTCCAGGTTTCTGGGCCTGCCTTCCCACGTCTCCAAAACACCAGCTCCATCCGTCAGCACAGGTGGCCCTAACCAAATCCCTCGGACATGGTGGTCTAAACAACAGAAATTTATTTTCTCCAGTTTGGAGGCTGGAGGTCAGACCTGAGATGCCATCAGGGTTCTTTTCTGATGAGGCTCTTTTTCTGGCTTGCAGGTAGCCACCTTGTGGATGTGTCTTTGCGTGGCCTCTTCTTGGCACCACATGCTGCTGGTGTCTCTGCCTCTTCTGATGAGGACATGGGCCCTACTGGATTAGAACCTCTCCTCATGAGCTCATTTAGCCATAGCTACCCCACAAAGGTCGTATCCGCCCCCCACAGTCACAGTGGAATTAGGGCGTCACCGTATGAATTTGGAGGAGAAGCGTAATTCAAGTTAGTGTATATCAACTATACAAAATGATGGGCTTTGGCAAACATTTTCATACTTGACTCTAAAATGCTTTGATCGTATTTGCCCCCTCCTTACCCTCTCTTGGCCCTCTTCTTCCCTCCCGCTGCTCCTCTTCCTTTTCCCAAAAGTCCTCCTCCTACTTTCA
This sequence comes from Pedetes capensis, assembly GCA_007922755.1. Taxonomy (NCBI): domain Eukaryota; kingdom Metazoa; phylum Chordata; class Mammalia; order Rodentia; family Pedetidae; genus Pedetes; species Pedetes capensis. The sequence goes on along the minus strand of VMDO01000247.1, from coordinate 147,834 downwards.
TGTCTTTTTTTCTAAATCCAAGTTCCACATATGGGAGAGAATATGTGATTTTTATCTTCCTGATTCTGGCTTATTTTGCGTTACGTGATGCTCTCCAGTCCCATCCATTTTCCTGAAAATGACATGATTTCATTCTGTGTGGCCAAATAGAACTCCATCATGAATATAAAACACATTTTCTTTACCCATCCATTTGCTGAGGGATATCTAGGTTGATTGTATAACTAGGCTACTGTGAATAGTGTTGCAGTAAGCATGGATGTGCAGGTATCTCTGTGGTATGCTGACTTTGATTCCGTTGGGTGTATACGAGAAGTGGGATGGCTGGATCCTATGAGACTTCTATTTTTAGGTTTATTTTGTTTTATTTTATTTAGCAATCCCCACACCCTGCTTTCCATAGGGGCTACTTTACATTCCCACTAGCAGTAAATATTTTTGTTGTAGTTAGGTGCTGCTGAGTTGGGTCCGACTCATAGTGACCATATGCACAACAGAGCAAAATACTCCCTGACACTGTTCCAGGCACATGATCTTTTTAATGTTTAAGTCCATTGTTGCATACACTGTATCAATCCATCTAGTGGAGGGTCTTCCTTTTTTTCATTGGCCTGCCACTCTCCCAAACATGATGTCTTTCCCCACGGATTGGTCCCTCCTGACTACATGCTCCAAAATACATCAGATGCAGTCTAGCTATCCTTGCTTCCAAGGAGCACTCTGGTTGCACTTCCTCTAGGACAGATCTCTTGGCTCTTTTGACAGTCATGGTATATTCAGTCTCTGTCTCCAGCACCATATTTCAAAAGCATCAATTCTTTTCCTGTCTCCCTTATTCGCTGTCCAGTTTTCACAAGCATATGATGCAATGGAACAGAAGTACACAAGAACTCTATTTTCCTTACATCCTCACCAGCATTTGTTGTTACTTGTTTTCTCAATGATAGCCATGTTGACTGGGGTATGGTAGAATCTCAACATGGGATTTTTTTTTTTTTGTACTTGGGATTTGAGGCAGGGCTTTATGCCTACTTTGCAATTGCTCTGCTACTATGCTGCACCCTCAGCCCATTTTTATTTTTTATTTTGAGTAAGGCTCTTTCTAAGTTACACAGGCTGCCTCTGGCCTCGAACTTCTGAAACTCCTGCCTCCAGCTCCAGAGTCACTGAGATTATGAGCGTGTGCCTCTGCACCTGGCTCCGTGCGATTTGATTCATGCTTTTGCCCTAGACATTCCTGATCTGGAACTCTCCTTCACCAGTTAGGTGCCTGGCAACTCTCTCATGTCTTGCAAGCTCTCACCTAAAAGATCTATTCTGTGTCAGACCTGGACCAACCACTCCAGTTAAATTTCCATCCTTCCATTTGCCTGCAGCCATAACCCCCTGGTGTGTGATCTCCCCTGATCTCGGAAGTTAAGCAGGGTCAGGCCTGGTTAGTGCTTGGATGGGAGACCATATGGGAATACCAAGTGCTACAGGCTTGGGAGAAGGACCTGGCAGCCCACTCCCAACACAGTCAGCCATTGAGAACTCTACGAATGACAGAAAAGCACAGGCATGGCACAGTGTCCGGCAGTGCTTCATCTCTTGTACCTAGGATCACTGTGAGTTGGATCCAACTCCATATCACCTAACAAAAACACCAGTTTTCTCACCTCCTTCCCCAGCCCCTCTTCTTCCCTATGCTCTGTATTTTTATTTCTGCATACTATGTGCACCTTCTGGAATACTATTGAGTTTGCGAATTGCTGGTGCTCATGGGTGCCTGTCTGTCTTGGTTCATCTGATCATCATAACGGGAGCTGTGTTGTCTGATCTGAGCACAAGTAGATCCAAGTGCAGCAGCTGCCATTGGGTCATGCATCATAGCAGAGGAAAGGTGGAAGTGGTTTATTCAGGATTCAACCTCAGCTGAATGAGCCCTGGAGCTTCAGAATATCTGAATGATGCCACTTCACAAACAGGGGTGGGAGAGAGAGAAATAGATCATTTCAAAATAGCATGATTATTAAAATAATAACCTGCAAAAAGCAAAGTTAGCAGAGAAGAGTATCATTGTTTTTGCTGCCTGGGGCGTGTGTGCGCGCGCGCGTGTGTGTGTGTGTGTGTGCGCGTGCGTGCACATGTGAGTGCACATACACACATGTGTCTTGTGGAACAGGATATTATTTTAGAAGAGTTCCCCAAAGAAAACATATAGACACTTGCTCTTTGAAAACATCAAAAGTGACTTTATTACCATTACAGAAGAAAACATGTTGGCTGTCAAAAAATCTGAAACCACAGATAAGCAAAAAGAAAATAAATTACCATATTCCCATCATGTTTTATTATGTTCACATGTATAGTTTCCAGAGCTATTTTTGTATTTTTTCCCCATTACAATAGAATCCTGCTGCCAAAGCTGGCTTCGTGTGCGCATTTTCCACTTACGCATCTCTTAGGGGTATTCTGTAATGGGTCTGGAGGGAGGACAAGGAGTTCATGAGGCTGGCGGGAAAGGGCTGCATCAAGGCAGAGAGGTGTGGAGCAATGGGTTGCGCTGACATTGCTGCAGATGTGTTGGCTGGATGGTGAGGTGGTGGGAAAACACCTGCCCACCTTCCTTTGTTCTTGCAGCATATTTTGCTGGTCCCCTGTCAGACCTTTACTGCATGAATTCTATTCCTGCTGTGGTAGGTGTGACATTGTTAAGAATATTTGCTCCTCTCCTTAAGAGCTGTTTTCTAAGGGGACTCCCTATACGGGCGAATTATAGCTGCCTGTTGCACAGAGGCCACCCTTGTCTGTGAGAATTCTTGGGCCGGGGAAATGGGCAAGAATGTGATGTGTTCAACTTCCAAGAATGAGCTTTAAAAGCCCCTGAGTGACCCATCGCCCCTTGCCTTTCCCTTTGCAAGAGACCAGATTGAGGTGCTCTCGGCCAGAGCCCAGCATCAGCATGATGTAAAACTGAAGTGATGCATGCTGGCCGTAGTGTGTGTGAGGAATATTGTTACACGCCCCTGAGACGCTGGGGGTGGTTGTCAGCACTGCAAAACACAGCCTTTCTCTCCTCTCCTCTCCTCTCCTCTCCTCTCCTCTCCTCTCCTCTCCTCTCCCCTTCCCTACCCTTCCTTCCTTCCTTCCTTCCTTCCTTCCTTCCTTCCTTCCTTCCTCCTCTTCCTCCCCCCCTTCCTCCTCTTCTTCCTCTTCCTTTTCTTTTCCTTTCTTTCTTCTTTTCTTTTCTTTTCTTTTCTTTTCTTTTCTTTTCTTTTCGTTTTTTTGAGACAGGGTCTCACTACATATCCCAGGCTGGCCTGGGACTTGAAATCCTCCTTTCTCAGCCTCCCGAGTGCTGGGATTACAGGCATGCGCCACCAGGCCTGGTGGCCTCCTCATTCTTAAATCCCGGCATCCTGGTCTTTGGTTTGCTGAGCACATGACCAATGGCTTTATTTCCTTCCCCCTTTGTGGCACTGGTGACCCCCAAGGACTCAGTTCCCGTGGTTACCTCCATGTGACTGAGGAAGGTACAGAGGGTCCCAGAGGCTGAGCAGTTTGTCTCCACTCGGGTGCCTAGAGAGGAGCACACAGAGTGGAGGATTAAGCCTCAAGGCAGGGGTTTGCTTTCTCTGCAAGATGTGGGCTCAATTGGCAAGAGGTGAGGGGCAGAAGAGGGGCTCTGTTGAGTTCTAATTGAGTACTGGGGGAGAAGGAGGAAGTGAATCCTGTTGTTAGGTAGCAGTCAGACTTAAGAGGCAGGGAATATGCCCCCCAACCCCAGGGAACAAAAGCACAGCACCGCATTCCAGTAAGCCATTAGGAATCCTTGCAAGGGCCACCCCTGAGATCAGGAAGAAGCTCAAGCCCCGTAGCTCCCCAGCGAGGAATCCCAAGAAAACCGGTTCTACACTAGCTCCACCCTAACGCTATCTGGACTGAAAGACAAATACGGACCCATCTATTAAAGCATCCCTCTCCAGCCACTAGGTCTCTGACTCCCTCTCCCAAGAGACAAGCACCATGAACTGGATTAATTAGGCTTCAAGTGTAGACCTGGATGTCTCATGGCTCTGGGTTTGAATCCTGCTTCCTTGTTGTGTGATCTCAGTGACTCACTTTTATTGCCTCACTTTGCTCATCTGTAAAGTGAGAGGGAAATGAACAGACTTAGCTCCAAGTGTTGTGTGAGCGTTAACTAAAGATCATAACTGTACGCACTTCACACAGTGTCTGTGTGGTAGGCAAGGCTCTTGAAGAAGCAGAGCCAATAGATGTGAGCCAATACATAGACAGATTTATTTTAAGCAATTGGCTCAGGTGGTTATGAAGACCGGCAGCTCCAAACTCTGTTGGGTAAGCTGGCAGAGTGCAAACTCAGTTCAACTCCAAAGACTGTCTATTGGTTGAATTCCTTCTTCTAAGGACTTCAGTCTGGTCTACTCAGGTCTTCAACCGATTAGATGAGGCCCACCCATATTATGGAAGACAAGCTGCTTTTCTCAAAGTCTACTGATTCCAAGGTTAATCTTATCTAAAATTCAGCTTCATGGGAATACCCAGAATGATGTTTGACCAATTATTCAAGCACAGTGGACTGGACAGATTGTCACGTGAAATTACTCATTACAGCTTGGCATAGACATTGAATAACAGAAAATGGTTTTATAAGTGGGAAATCGGTTAAGAGAAGTAATATGGTTACATGGGTTGCTCAAAGAAACAACTAGCTGGGGTTTAGCTCAGTTGGGGGAGCACTGCTCTGTGCTCTCTGAGGCTCTGGGTTCAATTCCCAGCATCGCAAAAATGGGAGAAGGACTTAGCAGCCCACTCCTGAAACAAACAGCCTTTGAAAGCTCTATGAACAGCAAAGAAGAACTGACATAGTGCTGGGCACGATACCATGTTGGGGAGTGTTTCGTTCTGTTGTACATAAGGTTGACCCAACTCAACAGCACCTAACAACAACAACAACAACAACAATAACAACAACAACGTTACTGTTTTTCCCACCAGACAGTACCTTCATGAGAGATATGATTTTTACTTGTTAGTTTTTCCTTTTATTTTTCTTTTTTCTTTTTGGAGTACTGCAGGGTTTGAACTCTAGGCCTCATGCATTATAGACAATTGCTCTATCACTGAGGGGTATTGGCAGCCTTTTTTTTTTTTTGCAGTACTGGGGATTGAACCCAGGGCCTCGCACTTGGATGCTTTGCAAGTGCTATACCACTGAGCTGCACCCTGAGCCCACTTTTTAGTGTTTGAGACAAGGTCTCACTAAATTATGCAGACTGCTGCTGGCCCTGAACTTGCGATCCTCCTGCCTCTACCTTCCGAGTTGCTGGGATTACAGGCATGCATGGCAGCCTCTTTTTTAATTTTATTTTATTTTTGAGATAAAGTCTCACTAAGTTGTGGAGGCTGTCTTTGGCCTTGAACTCAAACTCCTCTCACCTCCCTGGGGTTATAGGTATGTGCCAAGGCACCTAGCTACTGTTAATTTTTCACAGCTGAATCCCCACCAATTAGAACAGTACATGGCATTCAGATTAGGGTGAATATCCCTAATCTGAAAACCCAAAACCTAACACGCTTTGAAATCTGGAGCTTTTTGAGTGCTGACTTGATGCTCAAAAATTTTCAGATTTGGGGGAATTTCATAGTTTGGATTTTCGGATTAGGAATACTCAACTGGTAAAGTCTATACAAATATTCCCAAATTCAAAAACCTCTGAAATCCAAACCGCATCTGGTCCCAAGTATTTTGGGTAAGGGATACTCAATTGGTACTAGACGCTTAACAAACTGGCAGAATGAATGGACAGCAAGTGTTCAACTCACACCTGTCTCTGTTTCTCTCTTTCACTCTCTCCCTCTCCTTCTCCCTCTCCCTCTCCCTCTCTCAGTACTGGGGAGTTGAACCCAGGGCCTTGCACATACTTTGCAATTGCTCTACTACTGGGCTCCACCCTTAGCCCATTTTTCACTTTTTTGTTTTGAGTCAGCGTCTCGCTAAATTGTGCAGGTTGCCTCTGGCCTTGAACTCGCGATCTTTCTGCCTTCACCTCTTGAGTCACTGGTATGACAGGGGTGTGCCACCACAACCAGCTTGTCACATCTTCTATTTTCTTTCATCTCTAGATCTCAAAGCACCTTTATCCAAACAGGGAAGAGTAAGGGTCCAACACAGGACCTCATGTGAGCTCCTGAGCTTTGCTTGGCTCAGAAATGTTTCCGATTCCCCCCCACACCTTCAGTTGCTTATAGCAGAAGACCTGGTTTGGAAGTGCGTGTTGAGGTAATTCAGATTCCACCAGATCATGTCCCCAAATGACTGAGGACAAGCTCTGGAAATCAGCCTCCGCCCTTCTCTGCGGCTTTGGAGTGAGAGATCCCAGGGTTTGCAAACCACAGGAATCACCCTGCCTGAGCCTGGGAGGGGACGGGACCTGTTGCTAAATTCTCCTTCCCTTTCACACCTGTCTCTCAGGCCTCCCTCCCTCCGCCCCTCCAGCCTCAGCTCTGGGGCTGATGTCTGCTCCTGTGGAGCCAGGAATGAAGAATGAGTGTCGCCCCCATCTGCGGTCTCAGCTACCAGCTCTTGCCACGCCTCATACTTCAGCGGCTTAGCACAAGTTACAAGGTGTTTGGGAATCTCCGCAGGCCTGGAACTCCCCCTGACTCCCTCTGAATGATGACAGTGATATGGCAGATGTTGTGTCTTACCTAAGTCCCACATCCCCTTCTGCTATGCCAACATAAGCCCAGTTTTGTAATGGTTGGTGATCCCTAGATTTGAAGGGAAAGTGAGACCTTCTGTAAGCCTCAAGGATAAGCATAATAGGTTCATATTATGATTCACATAATCCTACTCTTGTTTGCCTGGGATTGATGTAAGGGTGAACACAGAATTCTGGCTGATGAAAGAGGAAGCCTGGAAACAGGGAACTTTCCTTTCCACTTAAAAAATAAGAAACATGACCTTATGACCTGGTTGGATAACTCCTACCCCTGATTTCTGTAGTTTGGGGATATTATACCTGGAGCTGGTGCAGCCATCTTGAGACCCTGAGGCAACAAATCTGATCATGGAAGGCAATATATTATGGCCACTGAGCAAAATGTGAACTGTATCTGAGTCCTTGATGACAGTGTGGAGACAGTGAGTCAGCCCGGAAATTGCCTATCTCTGTTTTTCTTTACTGAATGAGATTGTACCCATGCTTGTATTATCTAAGGTACCATTAAAGGGGGAATTTTGTTGCTTGCAGCCCAAAGTATTCCTAATCAGTGCATTTGGCATTTATACTTGCTCACCAGGTGCCATAATCTGTGCTAAGCATTTACAAACTTTAGTTCACTGGCCCCCACAACAACCTGGTTATTGCGGCCATTGTACACATTCAAAAACTGATACCATGATCCAGGAAACTTCCTAAATGTCATCCAACTGATAAACAGCTGAGCTGCCCTTCAAACCCAAGGTTGACTCTAACATCCATAGCCTAGCTTCACATTTGTCATCATAGCATGACTTTTTTAGAGGAAAATATTCCTGAAAATGGAAAGGGTCTTTTCCTAGGGTGACTCTTTGCTTCATTTAAATATCTTTGTTCAGATATTTCAGTGAGAACATAGTAGCCCAAGGAGAGAAGATGCGTCTTGAGGACACAATGCTGGAAGAAGGGCTTCACGGAAAAAAGGCTGTGAATTTTACCTGTACCTACTGCAGCACATGCCATGTGGTAGCCCTTCAGGAGGGACTAGGGCAAGAGTGGAACGAGGCTGTCATTGCAGCCTCTTGGGATGATTCATGGCATCTGAGTGTGAAGCCCAGGGGATGAGAAAGATGCTGTGGCATGAGAAAGGAGCAGTGGGGCCACAGCTTTCCAGCACAGACAAGTTGCATGGGCGGCACAGGAGAATGAGAGTCGTCAGGGGTGCCCTAACGAGGAGCCAGGATAGACAGACATGTACGAAACAGCAGAGCTGCAGATACTAAGGTCAGGACGATCACTTTCTAGGATGCAGTCTGTGATCCTTCTCAGATTCTTTGGGGGAGAGGATCATAGGTTGCAGTAAGACAAACACAGGTGGTCAACCAGATGAAACCTCATGGAGAGACCCTGGGTGGTGCCCCCACCCAGCCTGAAGAAGCCCATTTCTGTGCAAGGACAGCAGAGGATTGTCACCACATGAGATAGCGTACACATGCAGTGGCTGGATCATAGGGGTGTTTGTTTGTAATTTTTGGTAGGGATCTCCCTATTCTTTTCCATAGTGGTTGCAACTTACAGAGGATCCCTTATCTCGACTCCCTGTCCAACACTTGTTTTTGTTTATTTCTGTTTTGTTTTGTTTTATAATAGCTCCTCTACTCAAGGGGAGGTGGTCTGTCATTGTGGTTTTGATTTGCATGTCCCTGGCAATTAGTGATGTTGAGGACTTTTTCAACATACATGCTGGCTATTTGTATGTCTTTTGGGAGAAATGTGTCTTCAGATCTCTTTCCTATGTTTCAATCAAGTTATTTTTCTTTGCTGTGGTGTTGAAATACTCCTTATATATTTTGGATCCCAAGCCTTTAGCAGATAAGAAACGTTTGCAAAACATTTTCTCTCCATCTGTACTTTGTCTTCACTTCATCGATCACTTCCTTTGCTATGCAGCAGCTTTCGAGTTGACATAGCCCAAGCTGTTTGTTTATTTATTGTTTTGCTGGGCTACCTATGCAAAAAAGAATTAAAAGCAGGATGACACAGAGATTTTTGCACTCTTGTGCTCCTTACAATATTATTGGCAAGAGCCAACAGGTCGAATGTCCGTGGATGGATGGATAAAGACATACATACAAGGGAGTATTATTCAGCCTTAAAAAGGAAGAAACTTCTGACAATTACTGCAATAAGGATGAACCTTGAGGATGTTGTGCTAAGTGAAATAGGCCAGAAGGACAAATACTGCATGATTTCTCTTACATAAGGCATATAGAGAAGCAGAAAACAGAATGGTGATGGCCTGAGCTTGGAGGAAAATGGGATGGGGATCTGCTCTTCATGGGGTAGAGCAGTTCATTCATGCAAGATGAAAAAGTTCTAGAGATTGACTGTGACATCCTACTGAGAGTTAGCAATACCATGCAGTATACTTATGAAATTAAGAGGATAAATTTCATCTTAAGTGTTGCTGCAATAAAAGAAATAAAATGGAGAGAAAGCATTTCTACTCTTTCAAGGGAAGCCATCACTCGAGATTTCCCAGTACAACCTCCCCATTTTCAAATATTGGCAAATTCAAATTTATAAAAATCACTCTTTGGCCAATGTTGTTGGTAACTTACCTATATCCGTTACCCCAGCAGTCTGCCTGCTTTTTCTGTAAAGGGACAGATACCAAATACTTCTGGCTCTGCAGGCTGTACATTCTCTGCCACAACTACTGGAGTTTGTCACTGTGGTGCAAAGGTAGCCAGAGACAACACACAAACAGAAGGGTACAACTGTGTTCCAATAAAACTTTATTTACATGAACATGGAGCCAACTGGCTTTGGCCAATGTGCAGGTTCTGTTTAGACCCTTGCTCATGCTTAGTCTCTCCTCTTCCTAGCCAAGGCACATGGTTGTCTCTGCTGAGGATAATTTGGAATGTAAGAGAGTTAAATCCCCTGGGAGTGCCCTTTGGCAAAGCCGGCTGGGCAATGGTGGATAAACACCCCAACTCCCTCACCCTTCTCTCCCTCGGCAGAGCTCTGCTCACTGAGTCCTCAGTCCCTGAACCCCAGCTGTCCACAGCTTAAACCTGTTCAACGACAACCCCAGATGACCACACTCCTGTCCTGCCACACCTCTTGTCTCCTCAGCCAGAGCTTCCCACAATCTCCTTTCAAACCAGTCTCTTGCACCCTTATACCCCAACACAGAGTGTTTGGCATCATCGTAGCTGTGGAAAAATTTGACTCTGTAATCGCTCATTCCCTCATTGACCTAAATGTCTTTCTTAAGGACTGGAAATACAGAGACAAACCTATCTGAATCCCAACCTACAAGGAACTTAGCCAAATGGAAGAGAAAAAGAAATCCAATGAAGGAGACCCTGATGAGGTCCCGTGAATGATACCATGAGTGGCAATCTGCCTTGAGGGCTAGCCAACCTGCTGCCTGTTTTTTGTGAATAAAGTGTATTGGAACACTGCCACCCACTTCTGTTTATACACGGGACATGTCCACTTGTGCATGACGAACAGCAAAACGTGGCTTTTCAGTAGCAATGGCCAAGATGCTATGGCCGGCAAAGCCAAAGATATTTATAATCCAGCTCTTCGCAGAAGACCTTTGCCGGTGGCCCGTGGCTTACAGGACTGGGACAAAGGACGGAGGGGAACTGGATGGGAGTGTGGAAGGGTGAGGGGCTCTGGATGGAAGCCACCTGCGTTCAAGTCCTGATTCCATCTTAGTAAGTATATGACGACGTTCAGACTACTTGCCTAACCTCTCTGAGCCTCAATGGGCTCCTCTGGAAAAGAGGCATCGTGTGGCAATCGTTCTTCCCTCTGAAGGTTCTCAGGAGCATTTCCAGAAGCTCTGTACATGAGGAACTCAGCATAGCGCCTGGCCCTTTGCAAGTGCTGGGGATGCTCGGCCCCATCCCCTTGAGAAGTCTTCCTCCAGAGCCCCAGCTTGGACTTGCCCTACAAATGCAGTCACCAAGCTGCCCTGCACACAAGTGAGTGCATTCTTGTGATTCCAGACCACTTCTGGGCCCTGCGCTCTCGGAGCCCCCACAAGCGAGCACTAGCAGAGGCAGGGAGGCATTCCATTCAATTAGTCTTTTCTGCACGTCTCCAACCTCTGGTCTTCGGAGGGAATGCCCAGCTCCTGGAAGGCTGAGAAGCTGCAGCTCTAGGGATGGAAGCAGTTACCCTGGGCCTGGCTTGTGGTCTTGGTAGCCAAGCAGTGGGAAGGATTGTGCTCTAGCAAAGCCACCCAAGCTGCTGACCCCTTTGTCTTCCTGTGCTCCCAACCATCTGGGCAGCAGAGGGCTGTTAACTGGGACACTACGGCCCTGGACGTCACCCATGATGCAGCCCCGAGACTTAGAGCCGGGAGTTACTGGCATTGTGCTCCAGGAAGCTGTGGGGTAGAAACTCTGCCAAGGATCTGCCCAACATGCCTCACAGTCGGGCCATTTGCTTGGGGCTGGGGATCTGGTGTCTTCCAGCCTGACAGCTCCATTTCCAACGGATTCCAAAAGGCTGACTTGCAGGGAGACTGGGAGGCCCATGGGTTGAAATCCCAAAATAATTTAAAAGTGAGAACTGTGTCTTCAAGTGGATGGGGCTACCAAGCTGGGTTCTGAGACTGACCCACACAGACCATGAACTGGACATCTACTTTGCAACATGTATGCGTGCAATGTGGGGACCCTTCCCTGGAAATCCATAGCTCCCCTGGTTGGTTGGTTTGTTTCTCTCTAGCCTCAGGGCCTTTGCATTTGCAGCTCTCTCCATTAGGAATGCTCTTCCCTCCAGATACCTACATGGCCACTCCTCCCCTCCCTCTAGCTTTCTGCTCAAATATCACCTTATCAGAAAGACCTTTCCTGACCACTCCATCTCCCTTTCTCCCTACCCTGCCCAATTTTTCTTCTTAGGACTCATCACTGCCTGACCCATTTAACAGCCCTACCCTAAAAGGGTTTTGTTATTTGTGCTGTCTTTCCCCAAACTTGCCCTTCCTGAGGTCTCACGGACCCAGACACGTGGTCTGTCATATGTACTTCTTATTCCTGGTGCCTAGACAAGTATCTGGCACAAGGTAGGGGAATAAGCAAACATTTCTGAATGAGAGAATGAATGGATAGAGCTGGGAGTAATCTTTTACTCAAGCATTCCTTGCTTCTGAGTCTTACATTAACTTACAGCAATGCTATATATATATCCAAGTGAATATTGCTATTATTGTTAACATTAATAATATTGTAGCAAAGTAGATTTTATACTATCAATAATGTCTGTGGCAGCCATCGTTATAGCTGGCTCTATAAAACATCAGATTAAGGTTAACATACAGCACTGCAAGATTGTCCCCACTTGAGTGATTTAAAACCTGGAATCCTGAGAAATTGCTTGTCTGAGGCCACCCAGATATTACGTGTCTGAGCTGTGGTTCAAACCCAGATTGGTGGGATTTCAAGACCAACAGCATTGTACAAAAGCATGGTTGCCCTTTTAGCCTCTTGTCTGAAAGCACATTACCCTTGGAAGGCTGGTTTTTGGCAACTGTAAACATTCAATACCAGTACCACGGGCACCATGGGGCTGCCAATATGGCAGGCATCGCTTTGGTTCCTAATGTGCGTGAAGCATGGCATGCCCAACCCTTGCCGAGATCCACTCTCTGGGGGCCCTGGGCTGCACTTTTCCATATATTTGCACAATGATCTTTATAACAGACCCTTAAAAGATCTAACTGTTGGTTTTAGGTGCCCTTGAGTCAAGTCTTACTCAGAGTGACCCTGTATACAATGGAAGGAACATTTCCGGGCATTGTGCCACGCACACAATCTCTTTTGTTTAAGCCCATTGTTGCAGCCACTGTGTCAATCCATCTAGCTGAGGGTCTTCTTTTTTTTCATTGAGCCACTACTCCCCCAAACATGACATCCTTCTCCAGGGATTGGTCGCTCCTGACAACACGCCCAAAATACATCAGATGCAGTCTAGCCATCCTTGCTTCCAAGGAGCACTCTGGTTGCCCTTCTTCTAGGATGGATCTGTTTAGATAGCCAAAATACCCAACACTATCCAAGTAGATATTATTCTCTTCTACTTTCCAGAGAGCCTGTGGGACATTGACTGTCTTGGTTTCCTGGAGTCACCCAGTCCATACAAGGCCAACATTGCCATTGTGTCGATACGCGGAATTAAGGGAAAGTCTTCCTTTCCCATTTACAGTAGGGGTAGCTTAAAAAAAAAAAAAAAGCAACACATAGAAGCTAATTGATGGAGGCTGAGCGTGTAAGGCATGAGTTTCCCGTTTCCCAGAGTCGTGCCATTGCCAGTGGTCCTTCCTTTGTTTCCTGCTTCTCTTTGTCTTCGTGTGTTTGGCATCTGTTTGGTGTTACGGTTTAACTGGCCAAATGGTTGCACTCAGCCGGTGTGAAGGAGGAAGACTTCTGACTTCGGCAAGCAGAAAGAGCCTAAGATGGTGGGGGCTGGGAGGAAGGAGAGAGGAAGGAGACCGGCTGCTGGGTGCCACTTCTAACTGTGTGGCCCCTCAGAGGCAGGACACGGCATTTCACACTCCAGATGGTGTCTTCACTCAAGGATAGCTTAATGTCCTCCAGCAACCCATCCCCAGGCCAAGCCACCCTCTTTCCACAAAAAAGTGCTCTCCATTGAGTGCATTTGGGAGACGTCCATGAGCATCTGGGAGGATTTGGCGGGGCCAGAGTGTAGGCTGCCCAGCTGTGTGTGCTCGGGTTTCGTCTCCTGGAAGACAAATCAATGGTTTCCAAATGAAAAGGCCTCAGCAGTTGTTCCCAGAAGGAGATTCTTGAGGGGAAGGAATAGGGCAATGGATTTTTCAGCACCTTCATTTTCTTGAGCTAGAAGAATTCTCTAAGAGGGACCGGGCCACCCAGCCACTGGTCATGCCTTAGCTTGAGACCTTCCTCTGTTGTTTTGAGGAGCATCAAGAACATCACATGTGTCTCCGCTTCTGTTTGTGTTAATGAAAGGGGGTGACTGCATTGAACTTGACACTGGAAGTCCTGAGACTCTGGGGCTCCACAGCAGTGATCCTTCGGACAGATCAGCCCATGGAAGGGAACTACTGTTCACAACGAGCCTCAAAAAAAAAAAAAAAAAAAAGAAGAAGAAGGAGAAGAAGAAGAAGAAGTTGCTGCTTCTCCAATGCTTGTTTTATGCCAGGAATTGTGTTAAATAATTTATAAGCATGTTAGTCTAAGATGTCATATCTTATCTCAGTGACTCCCAGAACCTCTCAGCTGTTGACCTCAACCTAGTCTAGCTTTTGCACCATACATTCATTCACAGAGCCGCTGAGTGACTTTTTAAAATTACGATTCTCACCCTGTCACTGGTGTAGGCAAACTCCTTCAGAGGGTTCCCACAGAGTCAGTCTAGGGACCCAAATCCTTTATATGATCTGCCCTTGCCCAGCTGGCATGGGGCTACACTCTTGTTCTTGTCTTTGTTCTCTCTCTCTCTCTCTCTCTCTCTCTCTCTCTCTGATCCACACCCTCTTGCTTTTTCCCTGTGCCTTTTGCACTCCAGGCCAGTTCCTACCTCATAGCCATTGTGCACTGCTTCCTCCACCTAGAATACGCTTCCTCCCATGCTTCATAAGACATGATCATCCCGTTTGAGTGTTAGCTTAAATATCATGCCTTCAGACCTGCCACTTCGCAGCTTGCTTACCACCCCATATTTAATGTTTAACACTTGGCTGACACTCAGTAAGACTTTGCTAATCAAGTTACTCTGTTAGATGTTAGCTCTTAATGTGTAAATAGGTATCTATTTCCGTCCACTGCACTTATACTGATACAGTAGCCACTAGTCAAGCATGTTGTTGTTAGGTGCCGTCGAGTCGAGTCCAACTCATAGCGACCCTATGTACAGCAGATCGAAACACTTGCCCATTCTGTGCCAGGCAAACGATCTTATTTATGTTTAAGCCCATTGTTGCAGACACTGTGTCAATCCATCTGGTGGAGGGTTTTCCTCTTTTGCGTTGACCTGCCACTCTCCCAAACATGATGTCCTTCTCCAGGGATTGTTCTCTCCTGACTACATGTCCGAAATATGTAAGACGTAGTTTGGCCATTTTTGCTTCCAAGGAGCATTCTGGTTGCACTTCTTCTAGGACAGATTTGTTGGTTCTTTTGGCAGTCCATGGTATATTCAATAGATGTCTCCAGCACCACAATTCAAAACCATCAATTCTTTTTCTGTCTCTCTTGTTCAATGTCCAGCTTTCACAACCATATCTTCAATGTGACATCTTTGCTTTTCAATACTCTAAAGAGATCTTTTGCTACAGCTTTTCCTAGAGCTATGCGTCTTTTGATTTCTTGACTGCTGCTTCCACGGGTTTTGATTATAGAGCCAAGCAAAGCAAAATTTTGGACAACCTCAATCTTTTCTCCATTTATTGTGAAGTTGCGTGCTGACCCAGTTGTAAGGATTTTTGTTTTGTTGATGTTTAGTCGTAACCCATATTGAAGGCTATGATCTTTGATCTTCATCAGTAAATGTTTTAAATCCTCTTCATTTTCAGCAAGCAAAGTGGTATCATCTGCATAACGCAGGTTGTTAATGAGTCTTCCTCCAATCTTGATACCACGTTCTTCCTCATAAAGTCCAGCTTCTCGGATTATTTGCTCAGCGTATAAATTGAAGAGATAGGGTGAAAGTATACAGCCCTGATGCACATCTTTCTCAACTTGAAACCACTCAGTGTTTCCTTGTTCTATTCAAACAACTGCCTCCTGGTTCATGTACAGATTTCTCATGAGCACAATTAGATGTTCTGGTATTCCCATTTTCTAAAGTGTTATCCATAATTTGTTGTGATCCACACAATCAAATGCTTTTGCATAGTCAATAAAACATAGATAGACATCTTTTTGATATTCTCTGCTTTCAGCTAATATCCACCTGACATCAGCAATGATGTCCCTAGTTCCCTGTCCTCTTCTGAATCCTGCTTGATTTTCCGGTAATTCCCTGTCTATATATTGTTGCAGTCGCTTCTGAATGATCTTTAGTAGAATTTTGCTGGTGTGTGATACTAATGATATTGTCTGATAGTTTGCACATTCAGTCGGATCCCCTTTTTTGGGAATAGGCACAAATATGGATCTCTTCCAGTCAGTTGGCCAAGTAGCTGTTTTCCAAATCTGTTGGCATAAACATATTAACACCTCCAGTGCTGTATCTGTTTCATAGAAATTTCAATTTAAGTAAAATTCATTAAAGTCAAATAAAATTTAAAAATCCAGTTCCTCAGTTTCACCAGCCATATGCCAATAACTCTGTAACCACAAGATGCTAGCAAGCTCCACTCTGGGCAGTGCAGAGAGAAAATATGTCCATCATCGCAGAAGCTTCTGTTAGATAGTGCTGCCCTGGAAAATAAGTATCCTGAGGACAAGGACTTGATTCAACTTTTTTACCAGAGAATCTTCAAGGCTTTGGTGTTAGTTGGTACTGAAAAATATGTCAATGTGCTGATGAAAAAGTTAAATGTTAGTTTACAATTTACAAAGTATAAGCCATCCATAATAATTATTATAATGTAACAACAATAAGTATTTATTGAGCATTTACTGTATGCAACCTGGTGATAATGTCTATACATAGGTTATCTCATTTACTGGCTTCTTCTGTATATATGTGGTATGGCCTGCAGCTGTAGCACTGTGGTGTAAGATCTTGGAAGCTAAGCAGAGTCTGTCCTGGTTAGTCTTTGGATGGGAGACCGCCTGGGAACACCAGATACTGTAGGCTTGGGAGAAGGACCCAGCAACCCACTCCTGTTGGGGATTTTTAAAATAATATTTCCCAGCTAGGGTCCCTCATGACAGCTTGAGGGGCTGACCCCTAGTTGACCCCAGGGCTCATCTCACTCACTCAAAACAGCCCCTCCCATCGAGTGAGCAAAGATGGCCCCTGGCCAGCTTGTCCAGCCTTGACCACTTTAATTTTGATTGGCTCCCCTCACCACCTTGCAGGTAATAACTGTCTCCACTTGGCATTTATGTCCGTTTGCCCCCTGTACCTGCCAGCTGTGTGCCCGATTGGCTGAACCCCACCATGTGACCCCTCCAGGACCCTATAAAAGCAGGGCTCCTGGACCCCATATCACTCCTTTGATCCTCACCTCTCTGACCATCTCCTGAACCTCATCACCTGGACCAGCGCTCCCTACTTCAGCAAGACCATCTAGCAAGCCGGTGAGGTCAATTCCAGGGGCCCCGAAGAGCCGAAGGCATCTAGCAAGCCACGAAGAACCTCCCAACTCCTCCCATCCCTGGGAAGGAGGGGGGTAAAGAAGGCGAGCCGCGAGAGTCAAGACCATCGGACCTCAACTGAACACCAACGGCTGTGGCTGTGCCTTTCAGGCTGAGCTGTACCAGCACTTAGCCTGCAGCATTCCATGCTGCAGGCCTAGAGCCAGCACTTAAAGGGATAGAGCCTTGCTCTATAGGAGCTGCTTGCTCCTTGCTCTCCATTAGGGGAGCACCCCAATAAACCTTCCCTGTCCTTTTCCAACCATCTGAAGGTCTCCCGAGGTCCTTCTTTCCTGACACCAATCACGTGTTTATGTTGAGGGTTTGGCCCTAACTTTAGCCGGGCTAGAGCTAAAACCCCGACACCACTCCCAAAAATCAATCCAACATTGTAAACCCTACGAATAGCAGAGAAGCACTGACAATAGTGTTTCGTCTGTTGTACGGAGGGTCGCTATGAGTTGGACACTGACTTGATGGCGTCTAACAAAAACATCAGTGTGGTACTTGGGGGTGAATCCAGGGCCTCATGCATACTTTTCAACTGCTCTACTGAGCTGCACCCCAAACCTCTTTTTTATTTTTTATTTTGAGACAAGGTCTTGCTAAATTACATAGGCTGCTTCTGGCCTTGAACTTGCGATCCTCCTGCCCTTCCCCTCCCAAGTTGGTGGGATTACAGGAGTGCACCACCATGCTGGGAATTTACTAATCTCTGAACTGAATGAGATTATGCCTATTACAATCACAAATATGATGTGATTTTTCTCATTACTGACACCACAGTATTAGCCATCTTTTGTTTGCTGTACTGAGATACTTGAGTCAAGCTAGCTTTATAAAGAAAAGAGTTTCATTTGGCTCACAGCTTTGGAGGCTGAAAGTCCAAATGCCGTGGCCCCATGGAAAACTGGGGAACATGTACATTAGGAAGAGGACTCACATCTTGCAACAGGAGGCTGGGGACTTGAGGGTCAGGCTCACCTTTTATAACAGTTTGTTTTCATGAGAAATCATCCCAGGCGCCAGTAACCCCTCCTGAGGACACACTGGTAGTGACCCAGAGACTTCTCACTAAGCTCCACCTCTTCAAGGTTCTGTGGCACTTCCCAGTTCTGCCACTCTGGGGACCAAGTTTCCAACACATAGGCCATTCAGGAACAAAGCATAGCCACACCACACAGATGCCAGACCTTCTAGCTGAGATCAGGAGCCACGAAAAGAAGCCAAATCCTCCAGAATCTGCATTGACAATGCTTCCTTTTCCCCTACACAGCTAACCCCAAGATGCCCTGGGAAAGGGCTTTGCCCTGAGTCTCTCTTCATTCTGATGAGAGGCAGTTCCTTTTCAGCACAGACAGGAGAGCAGCCTGGGATACATCACCTCGCCTCCTTCCACATAGCTAAGATGTGAAGGGTCCCTAATGTAGGATAACATTTAATATGTGAGATGCCCAGGACACAGTAGACCCCTGTAATTCAGGGGTTACAGCATCCTGAAAGATGTGCCTTACAGTAGAAAACACACGGTGCTGTGATTCAGAAAGTCTGGATTCTAGAAACATCTCTACCACCTCACAGCTTGGTGAGCCCCTGGAAGATGCCCATCCTTCCCTGGCCAAATACCAGGGGGTTAAGAACACAACCCTGGAAGCAAGTGGTGGGGTACATTCCTTGCTGCACTAATTGTCACCTCTGTCTTCGGACACATCACCCCTCTGAGTCTCAGTCTCTTCAGTGTACAACAATTAATGGCCGAACTATTTCAATAGATTGTTAAGAGGGCCGTATGATTTCATAGTTACTTAGCACTTAGCACGGGATAGTATTGTTATGTTTGAATTAGTTTTCTTATCTCTAAGATGAATGAATGTGCAAGCAGTTAGACACATACTGTGCATCCTGGGATGAGTTTCCAATTTGGTAATGAACAATGATGATGATGTAGCTATGTTTTTGGGAGGCTGTTACATGCCATGCCTGCAGCCACAGCCCTGTGGCATCCAATCCCATCAGATCTTGGAAGCTAAGCAGGGTCGGGCCTGGTTAGTACTTGGATGGGAGACCGACAGGGACACCAGGTGCTATAGGTTTGGGAGATGGACCTGGCAACCCACTCCCAAAAAGCAATCTGCCATTGAAAACCCTATGAACAGCAGAGAAACACTGACAATAATGTTTTACCTGTTGTATGTAGGGTCACTATGAGTCAGATACCGACTCAATGGCACTTAACAACAACAGCAATGACATGCCATACGTGAAGCGCACTGCTATACAATCATTGCCCAAACCACTATGGCATCCGAACCTGTCAGATCTCAGAAGCTAAGCAGGGTCAGGCCTGGTTAGCACTTGGATGGGAGACCACCTAGGAACACCATGGGCTGTAGGCTTAGGAGAAGGACCTGGCAACCCACTCCCAAAAAACAATCAGCCATTGAAAACCCTATGAATGGCAGAGAAGCACTGACAATACTGTTTCCTGTTGTACGTAGGGTCATTATGAGTTGGACAACGACTGGATGGCACCTAACAATAACAACAATGCGCCCAACAACAACAGTGATGCAATCGTGATTTGATCCCAACACCGCTGTGAGCCTATAAGGCTTTCTCTCAGGGGAAAAGGTCAAATACCTCCTGGCAGGTCACACAGCCGTCCAATAACAGAGGTAAGACTTGAACCAGGGTCTGTCTCAAACCAACCCCAGCAGGTATGACCTCTCAGGCCCTGTTTCCACCACTGCAAATCAGGGCTCCCACTGGCCAGCTCAGCGGGCTGGCAGAAGGATGAACCAGGGCAGCATGGGTGCAGCATGGAGCGGTGGGTGGTGTTTGTGCTTCGGATACTGAAAAAAGGAGAAAGAACAAGGCCCAGGAGGGCAATGCAAGAAGAGGTGGCAAGAGGAGGGGCCTGGAGACATGTACTAATTAAAGGCTTCATCACCAACTCAGTGATGTGTCAAGATGACAGTCAGTCAAGCAGATGAGGGCGCTGAGTTAACATCTCCTAGGGGTTGCCCAGGCCTAGGATTGGCTGGCAGACAAGAGCACAGCATTGAGAAGGAAGCTGCCGGGAGGTTCTTTACATGAAATTACAGTAAAGGATTTGAACTGCGTCGCCCTGGTGGCTTTAACCCTCTTTAGGCTGAGGCAAGATTCAGTAGCCCTTAGAGTGCAGTCATATCCTTGGACAATGTGAGCTAATGCAAGTAAAGTGGGGATGGATATTTGGGGCTATAAAGAATAGTTGTTGTTGTTGTTGTTGTTGTTGTTGTTGTTAGGTGCTGTCAAGTCAGGTCCAACTCATAGCGACCCTATGTACAGCAGATCGAAACACTTCCGGATTCTGTGCCAGGCACATGATCTTATCTATGTTTAAGCCCATTGTTGCAGACATTGTGTTAATCCATCTGGAGGGTTTTCCTCTTTTTTTGTTGACTTGTCACTCTCCCAAATATGATGTGTTTTTCCAGAGATTGACCTCTCCTGACTACATGTCCAAGATATGTAAGATGCAATCTGGCCATCCTTGCTTCCAAGGAGCACTCTGATTGCACTTCTTCTAGGACAGATCTGTTGGTTCTTTTGGCAGTCCATGGTATATTCAGTAGATGTCTCCAGCACCATAATTCAAAAGCATCAATTAGGGAAAGGAAAAACAAAATGAGAAAACCCACAACAAGGACCTCGGAATCTTAGCTCTTACATGCTTTGTCTTTGGGCAAGGTCATGATGCAGGTTTCAGGTGTGGCTGTATCCAGGTACTCAGCAAGATGCCATTAGAAACATGTCTCTCACCCTCTGTGCTTCTGCACTACCTCTTCCATGTTGACTGTGTGTCCAACCAAGGGCTTTCCCTGTGGTGTCCATATGGTTCTGATTCAGGCTCTGCTCTCTCTGACCCAGATTCTGAGACAAGGGTTCAAGCGCAAGTGGTTGATTGGGGAAGTGACTCTAGAAAACTGGAAGAGGAAGAGGGAAATGAGGAAAGAAGGCAAGGAGTGTGCATTAATGAGGCAGGTACTGCTGCGGGTCACTGATGCTCCATCCTACTGGGGACCTCTGTGAGACAAGCCAGACCCCGCCCTATTAGGGACCTTTAGTGGATGGTGGAACCCTTGTCTCATTCCAGGGATGAGGGAGATGCACTCATGATTCTCTGGCTCCCATGGCCTGAGGGCTTTTCTCAACAGCACTGACTTCATAGCGCTCTCAATGCCCACACAAGGGCTCAGAGCATTACAGAGAACCCTCCAGGGGAAAGGGTCACTATGAATTGGACTCGACTCAATGGCAATTACAAAACATTCTTTGAGACCTCAGTCTTGCCTGTTAAAGCCAACATTAGCTGGGGCTTTCTTTCATGGGCACCAAACCCTATTTATACAAACTCATCATACAGAACTCAGCATGGTTAGCAAAGCTAGGTCTTATGGACCTTGAATTTAGCTCCCAGTGAAATCCAACCCTTGTCTCTCTCGTCTGTTCCTGCCTTTCCTTCTATGAATCTCTACACAATGTACAATTCCTTAACAAGAAATAGATTCACTGTTTCTCCTTCTTACTTTCATGCCAAGAAGGTGTCTAGCTGAGTGGGCAGAAAAGTATGGCATCTATGACTTCTTGGGGTAGCCGAGGCTACATCACCTGCCCACTTGGTTACCTTCCTGCCAGAAAACCTGGGGGCAGTGGGTACCCAAGGGGAGCAATGGGACCCCAGCAACCTTGCTGCATCCTTTTCTCCATACCTGCAGCCAAAGTGTTGAGTCTTGTGCCTGTCCTTGAATTATGTACCATAATCAGGAGCCTGTGTGGTGCCAAGCAGCCAAAGCCAAGGAACTAGAGTCCACTTATTCCAGCCACACAGATTGAGTGGTAGGCCAGTGAAAAACGAGGTGCCAGAAGCAAAGGAGTCGGAGTCAATGTGAGTCCAATAAAAGCAACAGATGGTGACTTGTCACTTGGAAAGTGAGGACACCAACTTTGTCACCCTCCACCTCCTGATTTAGACTAATACTTTTCCTCTGAGAAGGGATGGGCCATTTCTGGCCACAGGGTACAGATGTAAAAGTGAGTGTGGTTAGTCATTTGCAATAGCTCAAATGATCATGGAACATACATGCACACACGCGTATCCATACATACGCGCGCACAGTTTTTCAACAGAGTCTTTGAAGACTTTTGCAAATGTTTACATGAGTCTAAAGGGCTAAGTCTTATTAATGACTTTGACACTGTTTGTGTGGGCTCTGGGCTTCGGCGAGAGGGTAATAAACATGATTCATACGCCCATGTGGCATCGTTCAGTGAGGCGATCTCAATAAAGGGAGCCTGGCCCCTCTTTTTCTCTTTGTAATTTGTCATGTGACATCTGGGCTATTTCTTCACATGGCCATTTTTGCATTAATGCAGTGTAAGTACTTTGAAAAAGGTGCCCAACTAAGGGCTATTATGCAATTTTCCGTGAAAGGCGGAGGAAATGACAATCAAAGAGTTAAGGGGGTGGGAAGGATTTGTGCCTGTCTAGTCCTCTGGGAGAATGTCAGAAAGCCCCTTGACGCGCGCACGGTAATTGCAAAACAAACAGAGCTCCGGGTTGCTACCAATTCAGGGCGGTTGTGGAGGAAGAACAAAGTCAGTTGGGAGAAGCTGGCTCTGCCACCTATGGAGCGCCTTCGAAAAGGAATAAGCTGGGAAAAGTAACTCCCCCCCAAAGCGGAAGCGATTACTTGAGGCAGGTAAAGACCTTGAGAAGGGGAAGTGGCGTATTATAATCACCCAGCAGCCTGGCTGCTTCTGGGTCCTGTTCATCTGTACAGTGGGAACAGCCCACCTCTTAGGGCCACCATGGGAACCAAGGGCATAACTCGAGCTTCATGCACTACAGCAGGGTATTGGCCAGCTCTCCCTGGATACCATGTTTGCCCTTTGCTGTAGCACTGGCTTGAGTTTTACCTAAATGCCCAGCTTCCCAGAATACATGCTGCATTCCCCAACCTCCCCCTTGGCTACAGAGGAGCACGTGATTAAGTTCTGCCATTGAGATGCAAGCGGAAGTATTTTGAGGCAGCTTCCAGTACCCATCCGTAACAGGTCACTTGCCCATGGTCTTGGCTCTTTTCCCTGTCCCCTGGACCATCTCTAATCAGGGATGACAGACATGTAGAGAGAAGCAAAACGGTAGCAGGGGCCTGGGCCCCTGACATTCTAAAACAGCTCAGTGAGGAGAGCACTACTCCGCACTCTCTAAGGACCCAGGTTAGATCCCCAGGGCAGGGACTATGTGGAAGTAGCTGGGGCCATGGAGGGAGCTAGAATCATGGAGATACAAAGTACGTACCAGAGATGCCTCCCAAAGTCTGGAAAGAGAAAAACCTTGGTTCTTCCCTTATTCTCACCCCTAGGATTTCACCACGTTTCCCCATTGGCTGAAACTAACCAGACATCCATTAGCAAGGGATATTGGGAAATATAATTTCTAAGGATCAGCTCCCTCTAATATAGTAAGTAGAGAGGAAGGATGGAGAATGGATTTGACAGAAGGCAGGCCAATGAGCACCCAACAAATCAGCACATTAAATACTAAGTACAACCAAAACATCATGTATGTTTAGGTATTTCTCCCCTCAAACACACATTTGAATGTAAAGGTCTATGATTCACTTATTTAACAACTTATGATCTTATTGTATAATGATTTCAGCAAAGCTATTCTGACCATACATTGGGATATATTGACTTAAAAAATCCCCTACACGGATCCCCTATTGTTGAACATTTGGGCTGCTTCTATTTTTTTTTTCCTTTGGTGTTTAGAATGACAATTTCTAGGTTGGTTCACAAAGACTTCTTGCCATTTTGTCCCTAACAAAGTTCTCTCTCTCTCCCCTCCCACCCTCCCTCCCTCTCTTTCTTTCTCTCTCCCTCCCTTTCCCTCTCTCTTTCTCTCTCTCTGCTTTTGTAAAGCTACTGGATCATTGATTTCACAGAGAAATCATTTACCTGGAAGTGTACAAGTAGCATGTTAAGTGGCTTGGACTAAATACAAAGCCAATCTTGGTTTTTCAAAGCTTGGCCCATATGGTACAGAATGCAGTGAGGGCATGAGAGACGGAATAATGTGTAAATGGCAAGACTTGGGGGTGGGTTGTTGCCCTTTTTAGAGAAATCAAGCCCTTTGATTATTGCCTTCTCTCACACTGGCTGGGTTTTCACCCCGATGGGTTGGGTGATGGCAGCCAATTGCATCTAGCCTGGAGCCTCCTCTCTTGTCTCCTCTGCCACCTTCTTGTTCTTTACAGAAAACCTGGAGGGCAAAGATGCCAAGTTCTTTCATAGTATGAGTCAATCCAAAGGAAACGATCCTTATCCAGGATGAGCATACGGCACCTTGTTAGAAAGAATAAACAAAAGCTCCCTTTCTCACAATGAAATAGCGGCTCCAGCAATGCTCAATGTGGGTGTGATTCCCTCCAGGTCACTTGCCTGTCAGCATCTGTACTATGGTTAGAATCTTCTTATTTACTGGATTCTTGTGCTGAGACTTTGGAGCCTGTAAAGGATGGAGGAAGAGGGTCGGGAAGGAAGAAGGTAGCACTGGGAATGTTTGCAGCAAAAATTTTTCTCCAAATGTTTTACCAGGGGCATGAAATCCAGTCCTGGACTTTGAAGGGGTTTATGGTCTGAACATGAAATGCCCCGTCCTCCCCCGCCAGGCTTATGTGTTAAAAGCCTAGGTTTCCAGCTGGTGGTGCTCTTTTGGGAAGTTGTAAAAACTTCCTCCAGCTGGAGGAAGTAGGTCACTGGGGGGGTGGGTCCTTCCTGTCTCACTCTCTGCTTCCTGTCTGCCATGTAGTGAACAGCCTACACCACATACTGCTGCCACCATGATGTTTTGCTCCAGTGCATGGACTGAGCCCTCAGAGACTGTGAGCAAAATAAATCTTTCTCCTTTAGGTTGTTGATGTCAGGTATTTTGGTCACAGTGATGCAAAAGTAATGAATATGAGGGTGAATACTTTGTTCAGCCACTGAAGAAAGCCCTCCACTGGAGCTAGATTTCAAATAATACAGAGGAGCCCCCAGAGTGCCTTGTGTCTGGCTTTATATGCATGGATTCATTCGGTCACTACCACAACCCTGGAGGGTGGATTGCTATCAAGGTCCCCTTTGCAGATGTAGACATCAATGCTAAGAAAGGCAGCTCACTTGTCCAAGCTCACCCAGCAGGTGTGAGTGAAGCCACAACTGGCACAAGGCAGCCAATGAGGCTCAGAAGTCCATCGTTAGCTCCCTTCCTGCCTCCACACAGCTCTAACCAGTGTGCTTCATGTCAGCACTCAAGAAGTTTTGGATGTGGGAGAATTTTGGTTTTGGAACACTCCAATTAGGAATTTGCAACCTGGATATCTTACTCTCCTTTGCAGAAAAAGTTTGTAGATCCCTGATGTAAGTTATTCAAGAAGCCATCATATCTCTGCAGTCCATTCATTCACTCATTCATTCATTCAATCATTCTTGTGGTGGAATGACTTATGCATCTTACTTTCTCAACCATAGCTGGAGGGAAATGAACATATCACAGAAAATTCATGTGGGAGTTAAATGAACTAATGCTTTTGGGGCTTTGGGGCTTTTTCCTAGTAAGTGTTAGCTCTAATTATATAATTAGAAGATATTGTTTTGTTTGTTGGGTGCCGTCCAGTTGGATCCGACTCACAGAGACCCTCTGTACAGCAAAACAAAACACAACACTGTGCCATGCCCATGATCTCTTCATGTTGGAGCCCCATTGTAGCCACTAGGTTTCTTCTCATTTTGAGTCGTGCCACATCAGCAAATAGTGGATCCAGGTGCTTTGCTCCATTCTTGTCATTAAGGTTGACACTGCTTTGAGGAGGCAACACTTCCCCAGTTGTTTTTGGAATGCCTTCCAGCCTAGGGTGGGGCCCTCATTCTCTGGCACTACATTTGATAGTGCTTCTCTGCTATTCATAGGGTTTTCAATGGCTAATTATTTCGAGAGGGGGCTGCTGGGTCATTCTTCCTAGTCTGTCTTAGTCTGGAAGCTTAGCCTAAACCTATCTACATGGGTGGCCCTGCTGGTTTCTGAAATACTGGTGGCATAACTTTCAGAATCACCACAAGGCACAAGCCCCCACAGCACGACAAGCTGGCAGACACATGGGGGGATTGGGAGAGAGGCTGTACAATGTAGGGAAATGAACCCAAATACATGCATTGCATCATGTTCATTGAATGCATGCATGTATATGCACATACATGCCTGGCTGTAGGTGCTGGAGTCAACAGGACACATTTAAAAATGCAGTGATGTTAGAAGCCTCTTTGGACTTGGAAGATTTGCTCTGGCATTTGCTAGCTATGTGACCTTCAACAAGCTGTTTGAACCCTGAGCCTCATTTTCTATACCTGTAAAAGGTGAATGATCATTAAAAACCACTCTTATACATAATAAATAGGCATGATAATTTAAGTCTAATGTATACTAAGTGCACACCGCATATTACATTTTGTATACACTCATTCACATACTTACAGTTTTGTAAACACCTATACATGTGCAGTTGTAAAAACAGCTTAGTAAAACATTCTAAATTTCCTGTGTATTTTTGTCTAGAAACTGCTGTCTCAAGCTTGTATCAAGAACCATGTGGCCTGCCATGCTACATATAAAGAGGATGGCCTCATTCCTCACTTGGTCACATCCAGGGACCTCCTGAATCCTTTGGATATGGAGCCACATAAGGGAAGAAAGATCTTTCCACAAATGGTTCTCGTTTTCTTTTCGAGATGCCCCAGAATAGAGAGTTTGTTTTGTGAGGTCTTCTCAAGTGCTTCTTGAGTTCTGTGCCTTAGGGTCAAAGGGCCCATCTGCCACTCTAATCAACCAGTGACATCCCAGACAACGTTGGCAATTTTTGCTGCAGGATTTGGACAGGTGTCAGAGGCTCTGCCACTCAGAACTCAAGGGACACACTCCATCTGTGCATCTCACCCTGCCCTCTGTCCCCTCTGCTTCTGGGGTGTGACTTCCATCTGAATTATTGAAAGGCCTGCAGGGCCAGGTCAGCCTGGAGTCTGGTATGGCAGGAGGCTTAAAGGGAGGGAGGTGGGCAGTGTGGACAAGGCATGCACAGTACAAATGGAAGGCATTGTCTGCACAGATGTAGGATGAAGGTGCTGGTGGCGCTGTGCCCTGCAGCCCTGCCCAGTGACCACAGGAGGAACTAGTGGAAGAACAGATTATGGAGACAGAACCCACCCAGGAGGTGAACTCTGGCCCCATGGTAATGAGATCACATGGAGTTGCTAGTGAAATGGGGACAGGAGAAGAGCCTGGGGCTGCCCACAGCCACACTGGACAGGACAGAGCCTGGGTTGAGGCAAAGTTGATGGCTAATCTTTATTGTTGGCCTGCTTAGATTTAGAATCACCTAGGAGATTGGCAAAACACATCTCCAGGTGTGTCTGTGAGGGTGTTTTGGGAGGGGAAGGACCCACCCTGAATGTGAGTGGTACTGTCCATTGGGCTGCAGGCCTGGATGTAATAAAAAGGGAAAAAAAAGAAAGCCAGGTGAACACCACCATTACCTTCTCTCTGCCTCCTCTCCGCCATGATGTGAGCCACTCTGCCAGGCCCTCCGCACCATGATGGACTGAGCCCTCTGAAACTGTGAGCCATAATAAATCTTTCCTCCTCAAGTTGTTTCTGTCAGGTATTCTTGTCACAGTGACACAAGAGTCACTAATATAGGGGGTCTGGAGCTGTTCCTAGCAAGGATGGAGGCTGCACAGGCCTCCCACACATGTCCTCTTTTGGTGATGCCATCTGGCTCCATGGTGGCCTCTTCCTGCGTGGGCTCTGGTCTCTTCTGTCTTCCAGCCTCCACTGTGCAAATGGTAGAGACACAGTCCCCTACAGAAACACACACAAGTGCTCACAGACTTGCAGACAGAAAAGATACAAAACACTCACACAGCACACTCAAACACATGCAACAGCACAAATGCACTCACAAACCCACAGATACAGGTAGAAATAAACACAGACATGTGCACAGAAACTAAGCCACACGTGGCCACAGAAACACACAAAGCAAGCACAAAAGTGTACAGATGTGCACATACAGAGACCCACACAGAGAAACAAGGACACACACACAGAGACACAGAAACACAAATGCACAGATATCTACAAAAGCATGTGCACATATAGAAACATACAGAAATACAAACACAAAATTTAGACACAAACACCCATATAATACTAACACATGAACATATAGCTACATAGCTACACAAATATATATACAGACACCCAGAAACATAAAACATATACACACAAACACAAACCACACTTATACACACAGAAATGTGCATGCACACACACAAAATCCACACAAACATACAAATAGATACAAACCCTTATATAAAACACACACTGTCACACAAGTACGCATATCAACGCACAAAGAAACAGACATGCAAAACAAAACACACAAGGACACATCAAAGAGGGCCAGGCATGGTCTGTAATCCCAGCATTTGGGAGGCTGAGGTGGGAGGATTATGAGTTGGAGGCCAGCCTGGGTTACATAACGAGACCTGGTCTCAATAACCAAAACCAATCAAATAAAAACCAGGAACCCCACACCTGGCCCCTACGTTGTGTACTCAGTGCAGAGGCCTTGGACCGCCAGTTCTGCTGATGTCATTGGTGATTTGGTGCCACTCTATCCCAAGCTTTAGTTCCTGCAGAGCAACGGTGGTCCACTTCCTCCAAGCCCCCACCCCACCCACAGTCCTCCAGCCACACAAGGCCAAGGACAGGGCCAGCAGAAGAGCTGAGGCAGAGCATGGCTGGGCAGTAGCCACCTGGGGTGGAATCCCAGAGCTGTGCTCAGTGACCCCTGAAGCTGGGCCTACACCTCTCCCAAGACCAGGAAAGCCAACTGCCCTGCTGGGGGAGAGTTGACAGACACTGTGCTCAGGGACGCTGCCTTCCTTAACATGGACTCACAGACTCCGTGTTCTCTGAGGTCCCCACCTGTGGTACACCTCGGTTACTTCCGGAATCCTCAGAAGGTGTGAGGAATAATCTGTTTTTCCACCACAGTGGCTGCCTGTTGCGGGGCTGTGAGGTTGGAAGGGAGTGACCCTCTCACACGGCCAGCTGGCTGGACTTCAGCATAAAACACCCCATCTGAGCTGGTTCTGTTTCCCGGGCTTCCCAAAGCTGCCAGCCCCTGGAGCTGCCAGGTGGTGCTGGATCTTACCATCAGAGGGCCGCTGGGCCGGGCACAGCCAAGGCTGACCCGTCCCAGCTCACTCATGCTCTGAGCTCTGGGGAACACATGTGCCCCTTTGTCTAAGGTCCCCTCCCTCACGCCCCTCCCTCTCTCCTCCTCCTCCTCCCTCTGGGCTGACCTGGACCCCTTGCCTGTTCCACCTCTCTAACCTTCACCTTCCCTGGAGGAAGTGCACCCCAGCTCTGAGCCACAGCACCCTGGAATGAGACCCCACATCTGCCACTTGCTAGCTCATGGTGACGCCAGACCATGCACCACTATGTAAGAAGGGACATAGCCAAAGACACATCCATCTTATTTAGCTCTCTGAGCTTGTCCCCTTTCTTCAAGTGCCACCTGTTTACCTGGCAAGAAGAAGCCATCCTTATACCCCCAGCTCCACCCTGTAGTCCAGGGAGAAGATGGGTGGGTGGGTGGGTTGGTAACAAGGCAACGGAAGAAATCCCAAGGTGCAGAGAGGTGCGGGGCAGCTGACCCTTCAGACCCAACCCGGAGGTCCCCCACAACATGTCTGCCTAGTGGGCAGGTTACCATTGTGGGGAAAACCTACAGAACTCTGCTAAGCATCTTTCTAGACCCAGGAGACTGTTTAGGTGGCGGTTCCAGCTTCGGGGCACAAAACTGATTCTGAGGTTTGGCTCAAGAACTTCTAGGCCTACGGTGTGGTCTTTGACTTCCCTAGCAGTGCCATGAGCCACCCCTTGACAGGGATTGCATGCAGCACAGAGTAAAGGGCCTTTGGTCATTTTGACTGTGGCGTTATTATTGAATGGAGCTGAAAGATGGAAGAAACAAAGCCCAAGACAGGAAGACTGGGTGCTGTGATGACATGCCTCAGCTTTGTGTGTCTTTCACCGTGAGCTGGGCTCAGCCCTGCACCTTGGGTTAATTTCCTCCTGCGTCTCCCTGTCCTGTTCCTTCCTCCCACCCCTTCCTCTCTGAGCTGCAAGGGTGAAGTTAGCACATCACTGGGGTTAGCAGGAGGTACAAACTGGATTAGATGGTAAATCAATTTGGCCTTCCTCCCCAGAGGCGGCACGGGCAGGATCCACATGAATAATGATTTGTCTGAGGCAGCAAACTGGATTATTTGAACAAAAAAGGAGGAAAAAAACAACTCATGTTCATTTTTTTAATAATGGCTTCTGCGTCCAGTCTCCAGGCTTAGCTAAGAGGGGAGGGAAGTGGGGGGGGGGGGCTGTCGGAGAGGATGCACTGGAAGAGACAGAATCACAAAATGAGCTTTCCTGGAAAACCAGAGCAAGGCTGCCATAGCTGGCCCCTTACTTGTGTGGCTATGGCCTGTCAGCTCAGGATGGTTTTCTATGTTTAAGTCATTGAAGAAATTCCAGAAGAATACTAATATTTTTTTCTATTTTGCAATGTGTCATGCTCTGCTTTGTATCTTTACATTTATTCTAGCTCAGTACTATAGTTTGCATCTGGAATGTTCTCCAAAGGCCCTCGTATTGAAGGCTTGGTCCTCAGCTTGGTGCTGTTGGAAGGTGGTGGGCCCTTTAAGAGGTGGAGCCTAGTGCAAGGTTCACAGGTTATTGGAGGCATAGCCACGAAGAAGATGGTAGGACCTCAGCCTCTTCCCCTTTCCTTTTTGTAACTTCCTGGCTATGAGGTTTATCCCCCCTCTGTGCTCTAGCTGTGATGGGCTGCCCAATCTCCACCGGAGGGTTAAAAGCAGTGAGTCTGCCCTATTATGGATTGTAACCACCAAAGCCATGGGCACAAATGAACCTGTTTTCTTTATAAGCTAATTGTCTCGGGTGTTTGATACAGTGCTGAGAAGCTGACTAGTGCACTCAATTAATTGCCTCTGTGGAGCAGCTCTGACAATTGGTACATAGCTGAAGAAGCAAGGCCTTATGAAAGAGGGTCTCTCACCCTCGGTGCTATTGACATCTGAGGCTGGAAATCTCTTTCTGGTGGGAGTCTGTCTCGCACATGGTAGGATGGTGAATGGCTTCCCCGATCCCCACCCAGTAGGTGCCAGAAGCCTCACCACCCCAAGCTGTTTGGGTCCAGAATTTTTTTGTTTTTCAAGGACACCAGTCATATTGGATTAGGGTACATCCTGATGCCCCCTTTTTAACTTAATTCTTCAAGACCCGATTTCCAAATGCAGTTACATTCTGAGTCACTGGAAGGCAGGGCTTCCTTTTGAGATTTGGAGGGAGATACCACCCAGCCCTAACATGTCTGGCTCTGTGGGGACAAGAGTGACCCAGAGGAGGCATAGACAGCTGGGGTGAAGGGGGCTTGCAGTTCCAGGAAGGAAACACAAAGACAAAGCATGCTTTTTGGTGGAGGAGGCATTGGAAATGCTCTTGGGATGGACTTGTGTTCGCCAAGCGGAAAATGTGTGAGGCATGTTTGGAAGCTCAGGGTTTCTGGACCTTCTAAGTGCTAGAGTTCAAAGAGTCAGGGCAGCCAGAGATCCCCTAACCTAGACAGTGAGAAGATGGCACTCTGTTTTTGCATCGAGGTCTACATTGTCCCCTGCCTTCCATGCAGGAAATGTCTGTGGATCCCAAGGGGGAGGGCTGCAGGGATTATTCTCAGGAGCCAGTGTGGTCAGAGGAATTGCTACAAGAGGTCTGGGAGCAGAGGCAGCACTGAAAATTCGGAAGTCAGAGTTTCCACTCCCCTGGCTCCCACTGTTCCATCTGACAGAGCCTTGAATCCCAGCCATGTCCTGCTTCTGGGCTTCTCATTCTCCTCCTTGGATGTCAAACAATCTGGCAGCTCACAGAGCGGGAAGCAGAGACCCAGGGAAGCTATGAAACAGTTTGTTCTGCAAAAGAGAAGCTTCCCATGGCTCCCCCATTCCCGCAGAGCACTCCGCCATGTCCTCATCCAAGGAGACAGACTTCTGCAGAGTCCCGAGCCCTACCAAACTACTGCCAGTGAGTCTGTCCCAAACCCCTTCCCAGCCCAAGGGGCTTGGGTATTTTTCTTCTGAGGGGCATTCTTTGTCCCCATCCTGCTGTCTCCTGCACCTCAATTTCTAGCATTGGTTCAATGACATGCCTGTAATATTTTGAGGCTAGATTCTTTTCTCTGAGCAAAATGCATCAAGAATTTTGTCTGCTAGGAGAGTTGGGCCTGACAGCTGATTGGATTCTGGGTGGAGAAAGCACGCCCCACCTGATGAATTTGATCAAGTACACTCCAGCCCTGTGAGTATCTCTTTCTGCCATTTGAGGATTAAGATTTTCTTCAGCTCTTTTGCTCACAGCGTCTCCATCTCATCCCGGAGACAGCGTCGCCCCATAAATCAAGCTGCGGAGGACAGTCAAGGTCATGAATTGCCTTAGACTTTACCCCGTGCCCCACTTCCCAACCACCACCACCTGGGGCTGTGCTCATGCGGCTCTCAGGCCATGACCTGTGAGGGGAACCCAGAGCCTGTGCTTCAGAGGCAGTGAACTCATCTCTGCTTCCTGCGCAGCCCCCTGAGGCTTTCTTAACCAGCTGTGGACAGGAGCAGGGAGCTGGCGTTTACTGAGCATCTACTTGGTGTTAGGCACAAAGTCAGGCAGTTTGCATATGTCACAACCCTGTCAGGTAGCTGCTTCTGTCATTCCCTTTTTACAGATGAGGGACCTGGATTCAGAAAGCTGAACTGATAATGCTAGAGCTGGCCGTGGAACCCCAAAGTCCATGAGCTGATGATTTCCTTCCTTCTTTCCTTGCTTCCTTGCTTCCTTCCTTCCATCTTCCCTTCATTCTATTTTTTGTTTTTTGGGGAGTACTGGGGTCCTTAACCAAGGGCCTGACACATGCTTTACAAGTGCTTTACCACTGAACTGCACCCTAGTACCTTATTTTTTTTTTTTTTTTATCTTGAGACAGGGTCTGCTAAGTTATGAAGGCTGCCTCTGACCTTGAACTTGCAAACCTCCTGCCCCTACTTCCTGAATTGCTAGGATTACAGGTGTGCACCACCATGCCTGGTTTCCTTCCTAATAGTGGCTTGATTGCCGAGTGTCTGCAGGGCACCAGGAGCCACACTCAGCAACAAGTCTGCCTACTGAGAAGGAATCCTGTGCAGCCTCCATTGTATTGAGCTTATTTTGCAGCATCTCCTTGGCACACCCTTTTCTGTAGGGTCTGTGAGATTGTGATTCTCTGGAATCTGGACCTGATGCATTGGCTGGGTATAAAAATAATACAAATAACCATAATAATACAGGTAATAACTATCATAAAAATTAATGAGGAAGAAGTTGTTCTTCAGGAGAAAAATGGAAATAAAAGCTAGTTTCTGATTCAAAAATGTTCTTTTAGCAGTCTCTGGACATAGGAAGCCTAACAATGAGTGTTGTCTGATAAGAAGAGGTTGAGCTCTTTGAGGGATTCTTAGAAGCGTCCAGTAAGTTTACGTCTATAAAATGCATAGTACCCACTCCATAAGGACTAGATATTATCGTGTCTGTTAATTTAGAAACTGAAGTTGGTCTCGGGTTCTGGGGCTGTTGGGTGGTGCTGGGCCCTCTCATTACTCATTCTGCAAAATGGCTTACAGTAGATTCTGTGTTTTGGGGATAATCACTCTAATTCCTCCACCTCTCTCTGGCCTGGCTGATATTAGAGGCCCCAAAGCTGCTTCTGCAGCAAGGAGGGGCAATGTCCATGGCTTGACCAAAAGGCCACTTATCTACAAGGGCAGAGGGCCAGCTCTGACTCTCCAAGGGGATCCTTGGCAAGTCACATGGTGTCTTTCAGGGTTCTGGCAAAAGCAAAGGATAGTCTCAAGGCAGGATAAATTGGGGAGAATTTAATGAAGAGCCTCATTGCAGAGATTGGGCAGGGTATAGGGAAAATTGCAAAGTTGGGGGGCAAAACCCCACCAGGCGGCTCATCAAGAGAGAACAGGACCATGTCCAGCACTAAAGAGGTAAAAGGAGGAAGTGGGTATAAAACCTGGAGTCAGTTGTGCTGGGAGGGTCCTCGGAAGAAGCTGTGACATTTGGGGAAGGGGCAAATAGACAAGGGCTCTGTTGGGGTAAACAGATATCTGACACAGACATCCTCTTCCTAATCTTCAACGTCCACTTCTGGTGAATGAAGATGTCCTTCCAAGCCATTTGAGCCCAGCAGCAAAACCCTTCCTTTCCAAATGATGATGTGCTCAGATCAACATAAAGAACCCAGGAAAGGAATCGGCTCTGCTTCAAACAGGAGGGGCGGGCCAAGGTCTCTCCTTTACTCGTGCTCTCTGGATCTTTGGGGGTAAGCTCCAAAATGCCCCAGGGTTCACACGGGTGTGGACCAAACACTCTGGGATCATTTCATGATTCACAGTGCCCCTCCCTGAAGATCTTCTCCAGGGAACCTGCCAATGTGCCTGGAATGCCCACCTCACTCCTCGACTTTAAAGTCAGCTTCACGCTGCCCAAGGATCAGCTCATGGAATCCTTAGACTTGATAAAGTTCAGGTCTAGAAGTCAAGGCAGGTTAGACTGTGTGTGATGGAACCCCCACGGGGCCATCTGAAACGTCGTGCTGAGCTGGGAACAGCTCTTCCTTCCTACCCTCCTTCACTTCTCTTCTCTCCTCTGTTTGTCTTTGATCTTTAAACTGGCATGTGCTCTACCTCTCTCTTCTGCCTCCCTCTCTGCTTAGGCAAATGTACACATTAGATTCTCACATCCTCTTTCTCCAGATGCCTGACATTTGCTTCTCATGGTCAAGAGCATGGGCTTGGCATTGGAGAGGCTTCATTGTGAGAGTCAAATTAGACAATGCACAAGAAACACTTACTAAAGTTCCTGGCATGTGGCAAGCACTCAAAGCAATGCTGGGATTATTACTTTCCAAAGTGCAATATGAACTGTCCAAAGACTCTTCCTCCTGTCGCTCCCTGGTCACTGTGTAATTCTCAGATCTGAAGCTCCCAGGTACTAAATCTTTCAACTAAAACAAATAAATGGATACAATAAGAGACTCTTTGAATTCTCCCAATACGCAAGGTATAGGAATACAAAGACCAAACAGCAAAAGACACTCTCGAGATCTCCTTACAGTATGGAGGAAGTAGACACAGTCTGGGAAGCAAAATTGTCCATGAGAACCAATTCGAGTTTCCTTCATCCTGGAGGAATCAGAGACGCTTCATAGAAGAGATGCCAAGGTGTTAGGTCTTAAGAATGACTAAGTAGAGCTGGGCTCAGTGGTGCACACCTGTAATCCCAGTACTTGGGAGGCTGACACAGGAGGATCACGAGATTGAGGCCAGCCTGGGCTACACAGGGAAACCATTCAGGACCAAGAACAGTATGCATAGTCTTGTGGGCCGGAAAGGCGGGTGAAGAAGGATCCGAGATCACTGTGTGTTCATGCATTCATTGGGAAGCCAAATATTTCTTGAACCACTGCTATGTATGCTCTGTTGTAGGTCATGGGGGAATTTTTCCAGACAAACTAATTAGACAAAAATGCTGTGCTCTCTTGCAGCTGACATTCTTGCTAGCAGAGACAGAAATCTCAAAGTCTACAGTAGGATGGCATCTTAGGCAGAACAACAATCCCCTAAGATGCCCATGTCCTGATCCTCAGAATCTAGGTACAGTTTGCATGACTAAGAAGGATTAAGGCTGCAGATGGAATTAGGTTTTCTAAGTGCGGGCCTTAACATGGCAAGATTTTTCTGAATTCTGTGGGTGGGCCTAATGTGATCACAGATTCGTGACACGTGGAGGGGAGGGGCAGGGCAGAGAGGTCAGAGGGAATACAAATGTGAAGGTCAAAGAGATGCAGCCAGCTGGCTAGCAAGGCAGGATGTGATGGAGCCAGGGAACACGAGCAAACTGTAGAAGCTGGAAAGGGGCAGGGAGTGCATCTCCTGAGAGCTACAGAAGGCAGGGAGCCTTCACGACACCTTGATCTTGCCCTGCCTGAGATCCATGTTCCAATTCTGAATTACTAAACTGTAAGAAAAGAAGTTTGTGTGGTGTGAGCCATGCAGCTTATGGTAATTCATTAAGGTTGGGAGAAGGACCCAGCAATCCACTTCCAAAAATCAATCCACCATTGAAAGCCCTATGAACAACAGAGAAGCACTGACAATAGTATTTCGCCTGTTGTACATAGGGTCGCTATGAGTCAGATACCAACTCAGCGACACCTAACAACTAACAATTCGTTAAAGCAGCAAGAGAAAATGAATGCATGTACTGATTGGGATACAGGACCAATCTTGTCAAAAACAGAGCTAGTCAGGTAGTGCATGCATGTGGGTGGGGAAGAAATCTCTGGTAAACCATGCAGGCCAGGGAAAGCCTCCGTAGAACATAGTATTTGAACCAACTCCTGAAGGAGTGTTGCAGGAAGCCACATATCTAGAGGAAGAGTCTTAGGGGACAAGGGAACAACAAATGCGGTGGTCTGGAGGTGGGGCTGGGCCTGGGGTATGCTGGGGTGGGAACAGGCTAGAGGGGGAAGCAGGCAATGACTCCAGAGGGCCAATGGGGCACTCAAGTGGGGAAGGATCTTGACTTTTACTGTGATTCTAATGGAAGTCACATCCAAGCCTTGCACAGAGGAGAGGCATGCTCTGATTTACCCACTCACAACCCCTGTCTGGTTATTGACCTGGAAATAGACAGGAGCAGGAGTAGGTGTGTGTCTGGGGGTGGGGGTACAGTTTGTCATAATCGCAAATAACACAGGCAAGAGATGAGAGTGGCCTGCCTGAAGTTGTAGCCACAGAGGTTGTAAGACTTGTCAAAGTGTGGACCCTGATGTGACTGACACATGGGGGCCAGGAGGGAAGGGCAGGGCCACAGCCTCATCAGAAAGGGCAGTTGGCACCGGGTCATGGTGGCTTACGCCTGTAATCCCAGTGGCTCGGGAGGCAGAGGTGGGAGGATTGCAAATTCGAGGCCAGAGGCAGTCTGCGTAACTTAGTGAGACCCTGTCTCAAAAAGTAAAAAAAAAAAAGTGGGCTGGGGGCGCAGCTCAGTGGTCCAGCACTTGTAAAGCATGCAGGCGCGAGGCCCTGGGTTCAACCCCAAGTACCACAAAAAAAAAAAAAAAAAAAAGAAAGAAAGAAAGAAACAGAAAGGGCAGTTTCAGTTTTTCCAGGTCTGGACAGTTGCTCTTGTTCCAAAATTCCCTCAAGTTCCTTTCCTAGGTCACTCTTCTCTTCCGGACACTCCCTAGCCCCACCTAGGTTTTCCCACCTACAGCCTCGCTTAGGACCTTACAGATCAGCTGCCTTCTGGGGACCCCCGAGCCTCTCCCACAGCGCTGGGGTCCACATGGGCTGCACAGGGCCCCCGCTGTTGCTGCGAGGTCAGATGCTCACCTATTCATAACCATCCCCATGCAAGCTTGCTGGTCAGCATGTTCTGAAGGACTCGGGGTTGTCGGCACCCCATGCTTTGGGGAGCTTCGTCAAGGAAATGCATTAAGGACAATCAGCAGGAGGCAAGCAGACCGCTGGTCAGCCTCCCTGCTCCTCAATTATTTATCGCTGATAATTTCCAGCAAATCGCTGGCTGTTTATTGGCGATCATTCATTATTGAAGCACTTCCTAGGGCCGGGGCCAGGTTTTCGGGAGCCAGAGCTGGGGCAGAGACTTGAAAGCTGTTAGCCAACCCCCAGGGACAGTGGGGGTCTCCAGAGTGGCTGGCCATCCACCGAGGATACACCTTTTAATTGTTGGCTTTTGTGGGAGCCTGGGACTGGTCGGCATCCAGTGTGTGGTTTACCATCGGTAATTGACAGAGCCCTGGTGTTTTAGGAGCGTGTGTGTGTGTGTGTGTGTGTGTGTTAAGTTGCCTTGGCTATGCAAATGACTCTCTGGACCCCCAATGGGAATTTTCTGCTGGGTGTCCTGGTTTTGGCTCTTGATCCATTGAATCCGGGTATAATTATTTTCCCTTGCAACACTGCCTGGGCCCATAATTTGGCAATCAAGTCACAAAGGGTAGCAATTATATGCCAATGTCTTCATCCGAGGGGCTCCCGGGGTGTCTGTAGACAAGTACTACTATCCATGCAGAAACCTGAGATTTTCTTTTTCCTTCTTCCTTTCATCTTCTCCCAAATCTTCCAGGCTCTCTCAACCCATTAGCTCATCCTCTTGGTTTGGCTGAACCAAATATTTCACATTTGCTCACATTGCCACATTTCTACCACTATTGCTTTCTTCCAAGCCATGTCCCACTTGGGTGACTGTAACAGTCTTCTTCTTGGACTCCCTGCTTCTCTTCTTGGCTTTCTCTAATTT
This sequence comes from Pedetes capensis, assembly GCA_007922755.1. Taxonomy (NCBI): domain Eukaryota; kingdom Metazoa; phylum Chordata; class Mammalia; order Rodentia; family Pedetidae; genus Pedetes; species Pedetes capensis. The sequence continues at coordinate 109,219 of VMDO01000247.1, read as the reverse complement.
ATTCTCCCTGGGCAGCCAGAGGTATGTTCTAAAAAATCTAAGTCAGGCAACATTACCCTAATTCTCTAAAAGCTCATGAATGGCATTCCTTTGCAATTTGCATGATCCATCTGCTTTTTAAACTCCCTCTTCTCTGTTTCATACAATAGAGTCCCTCTCTCACCATTTCAGCCTCTCTGGTCTTTGATCGGTTGGTTGAGCAAGCTCTTCTCTCCTCCAGGGAGGCCCCAACCCCAGATCTTCTTGGGGTACATCCTTCCTTATAATTCCAGCCTCAGCTTTAAATGTCACTTCCATGGAATGGCATTTCCTGGCAACCCTATGTCAATGAGGTTGCCCTCCATGGCCTGCAATTCTTCACCATTAGATTCTGGTTTCTTTCTGTTTAGCTCTTATATCATTTGACAAGGATTTATTTGTTGGTTTACTTGTTCTTTTGTGAAATTCTGACTCCATTACTTGATTATAAACTGTAGATCATATGAGGCTTGGCATGCAGTGAGTGCACAGCAAATATTGGCAAATAAATAAATGAATAAAGTAGCTATTTCTGATCCCAAATAGTTACTATCAATCTACAAGTGTGTGCCATCTCATAGGCTCCTAGGTTCTGAAGACTGAAATCTCTCATGCTATCAAATGACATCCCTGAAGTTGTAAGATCTTAGGATGAGTGAATTTGAGTGATTCTAGGTCCTAGAATAGGGATCCCAATGCAACTGCCCTCCTCTGCTTGAACAGTGCCAACCCATGGGCAACTTTTACCATGGCACATGGAATTTCTGCTGTACAACAACCTTGCCTGTTGGAAAGACCTTCCTCATAGTGACACTGTTATGGTTTGGATCTAAAATACACCCAAAGGTCACATTGTTGGGTCGCCAGCTCGTGGCACTGACCTGAGAGGTTGTGGAACTTTGGGAGGCAGGTCTAGCTTGGTGGAAATGAGTCACTGGGAGCAGGCCTTTGGAGATTTTAATCCTGGACCTGTAGCTCAGCATTCTCTCTGCTTCCTGCTGACAAAGATGCAAGGCTGTCTGCCAGGGGCCCTGCCTCCTGCCACTGCCCTGCCTGCTCTGTCACCATTATGGACCGATCTACTAACTGTGAGCTCCCAGTAAATCTCTTCCCCTGTGTTTGCTTCAGTTGGTTTTTCTGCTATGATAATGACAGCTGACTAATACAGACACAGAATCTGCCTTCCTGAAGACATCCACCTTTTAATCTTGTTCGCAAAATTTAATTAAAAATGTGGAGTCCGGTATCCTGAGTCTGAGTACAGGGTCCTCTACTTACTAGCCATATGGCTTTGTACAAGTGGCTAAACCTCTCCAAATTTCAAGGTCATTACTTGTAAAACAGTGATGTGTATTTTCATAGAAATGAGATGCTTGTAAAATGCTTGGCGCAAAGCGTGATTCCTTTGTCATGACATTTTCTTCTTTCTTGGATCATCTAGATTCCTTCTAAGTAAAAACGAAACATGATTACATCAATGGGTCTATATTACAGATCCATTTCTAAAATAAAGGTGAAATGTTCTCTTCAGAGCCTTCATGCCTAAAGATCAAGGAGTATCTCAAAGGTCCAAGTTATCACTCCTATTATGATAAAAAAAAGTTCTTCCCCTTATTCATCCATATCAGACAGAATCTATGGAGTTCAGTCTCCCAGGGAAGATGACTGACTAATTCCAAGAGTAATTAGCCCTCTGGAATATTTTCATTGTTTTAGAGATCTTTTAAATGCCCATATAATTTAATGAACAACACAAACTCCATTAGCCAAATTACATTCTGCCTTTATGGTCAGGTTAGGAAGAAAACCGATGAAATTCTTCCTCAATATTCTTCTTTCTGGTCTCTTCCACATTTACATGAGAATTTTCACGTTGATTGCAAAGGCTTATGTCTTAACATTTGGTAGAGACTCTGTCTAGCCATGTACTATATAATGCAAAAATTTCTGTGGAAATTCAAACACAGCTTTATCATTGGATAAGAGAGCTTCATTCTAGATCTAATAATCTCCCCCCTCCAAATTAGCATTGATAGCTGATAGGTAAAGTGAATACTAATTTAAGAATTAACTAATTACTTTTTTGCAATTAGCTGATCTTTATTCATTGACTGGAATCCTAGTAGGTCTCCACTTAATCATACATTAATGGTAAATGATGTACTAAGTGACCTAATTTGTTGCTAAGAGACCTTTGATGTGAGCCCTGTTTAAGCTCCCATGAGTCCCCAGGAAAAATGGGACAAATGTAAAAGGAAATGAGCATGTCAGAGTTTTCCAAATATATACAAATGAGTAAACGGGGACTCCTGGGTTGGTTTCGATTATATGGCCCCTCACGAAAGCATTAGGATTCCAACCCAAGTGCTAACATCTCTCTGCATAACTTCCTCCGTGTTTTGCTAGTATTTCTGGGATGACCACTGCCAGAGTTTATTTCATTTTCTTCCACATGTTCAGGAAGCCAGTTAGTGCTGACCTATGACTCAGGCCTGCTCAGTCCACCCTGAGGGAAGTTCCCCAGACTGACTCGAAGACCGAAGGATTCCAGAAGGGCCAGGGTCATGCAAAGGCTGGGCTCCTTCCAGAGGTGCACAGAGTTCAATGTCATGACTCAGGGAGTCCAAGTCACGGGCCAGTGAGCTGGAAACACTTGCTTCTGCTTTGGCATCTCCCTCCATGCTCTTGCTTCTCTCCGCCTTGGCCCTGCCCAGGCACTTGAGCAGACTCCTCGCTTCTGGGCGAAATCGCCCTCCCTGTGCCCTCCAACAGCCACTTACTGCAGCCCTTTGCTTAAAGCACTTCAGTGGCTGGATCTGGATGCATGTGAGGGTGGGCAGGAGCACTGTCTCTGGCTTGAATTTCCTCCAGTCTGTGCTAGTAATGTGTGAACCATCGTGAAGGCTGAAGTTTTGAAGTGTTTCGTGATAAAGTGAACCAATATCTGCAACCAGTATCAAAGTGTATCCAAAAAAGGAAAGAAAAAGGTGGATGGATGGATGGCTAGAAATATGGACGTGTGACAGTTTGGATCTGGAATGTTCCCTGAAGGCTCCTGTGGTGAAGACTTTTTCTGCAATGTGGTGGTATTCAAAGGTTGGGCCTCTGGGAGGTAATCAGATCATGAGGGCCCAGCACTCACCAAGAGATTAATCTCCTGATTCTTAATTTGATGGGCAACTGGCAAGTGTTGGAAACCTAGAAGGTGGAACATTGTGGAAACTGAGACAGTGAGACCTACTTGGAGGACTGTATCTCATCTCTACCCCACACTTTCCCTCCTCTCTCTCTCTCTCTCTCTCTCTCTCTCTCTCTCTCTCATACTTCCTCTCACTCTCTCTGCCTCCTGTCCACCAGGAGGTGAGCCGCTTTCCTCTCCCGTGATGTCTCTGCCTTGAGGCAGGCCTAGAAGCCATGGCACCAAGCCAACCATGGATGAACCCCTCTGAAACCGTGAAACCTTTCCTCCCTTCTGTTGGTTTTCTCACATGGTTTGTCCTAATGGCAACAGGCTTGCTGAACACAGGAAGAATGGAGAGATGCGTGGCACAGCAAACGTGGTGACATACTAGGTGTAGCACCCAGGCAGTGGATGGGTGTGCCAAGGTTTGTTGTTCAAGTCTTTCCATGTTTGTCTATTCGAAAGTTCCCGTGATAAAATTTTGAGGGAAAAGCCAGGACCAATCGGTCAACTCAAACTGTGTGTAAAATCACGGACACTCGTGCGTGCAGAAATAAATGAAATGTTCTCTACTCACTTTTCTGCTGAAGACCCTTGCTTGAATTTTGATCACCTGCAGAGTGAACTCCATGCTTCCTGCCAAGCCTGCATATGCACAGTGCCTCCTACCTCTTCCAATTCTTCTCCTCTCATTTCCTGCTTCCCAGGACATCCAGCAGCTACCCTGAGCTGCTTGGGATTCCCCCAGCCATCCACTTCCTTTGCTCATCTGTGTGCTCCGGGTGGGGTACTCCAATCTGCCTGGCTAACTCGGACTTACCCCTTACAAGCCAACCCTGGCTTTGGGCTTTTGCATTGGACATTTGTTATACAACTTAACGCCATGTACCCCACATAACTCAGTTCATTGTGTCACCCATCTGCCATTCTGATCTATTATACTGACTGCTTGCTAGTTCATCCCCCACTCCCAGTTTGAGCCATTTGTGTAGGATTAGATGCAAGATCTCATTTGGAATATCAAGAGAGTGAATCTCAGAATGTGTGTAGGGCATACTTAGAGTCTTTATTTTTATCCCCTGATGGTTTGTTGTTGTTGTTATGTGCCGTCAAGTTGTGTCCAACTCATAGCAACCTTCACAGCGTTTTTAATGGCTAGTTGTTCCAGGATTGCCACATCCTTCTCCCATTTTTGTGGTACTGGGAATTGAACCCGGGCCCTCAGAGACTGCAGAGCAGTGCTCTACCAACTGAGCTAAATCCCAGCCCATTCCTGGATGGTATGGGCTAAATATGTGAGGGCTAGAAGTACCGGGTCCCTCTACTCCCACTAAGGGAGATCTCAGAGTCACCAAGGAGCTGCTATGTGCCATGTGATGCACAGAACAAGAATGAAGAGACAGAGAAAACTGGACTTTTCAAGACCTTGTTTGTGCTGCTGGATCAAGCCTTACCTGAAGCCTATATGTATCTTGACTTCTCAACTACATGAGCTAATATATCTTTTCTATTGTTTAGTGTTGTTTACTATTAGCATATTCAAAAGTAATAACAAGCAGTCTGGACCCTTCCTAGAATATGAAGGAAATATGGAATAAAATCATTCTAGCCACAGAGTGCCTACAGCTATACCACTGTGGTGTCTGATCACTTCAGATCTCAGAAGTTAAGCAGGGCCGGGCCTGGTTAGTACTTGGATGGGAGACCACCTGGGAACACCAGGTGCTGCAGGCTTGGGAGAAGGACCCAACAACCCACTCCCCCAAATCAATGCACCATTGAAAACACTATGAATAGCAGAGAAGCACTGACCATAGTGTTTCATCTGTTGTACTAAGGGTCCCTGTGAGTCAGGCACCGACTGGACCGCACCTAACAACAACAACAGGCATATAGGATAGCAAGTCTAAAGTGGCTGTAGCATGAAAGCAGATGGATACTAAAGTAGGGATCAGATGAGAGTCATGGATGGAAAAAAAGAAGAAGAAGAAGAAAAAGAAGAAGCAAAAGGAGAAAAAACGTTAAACTTGAGCCAAGTTCTGAAGAGCCTTCTCTGGCCTACATGACAACTTGACCTTTCTTCTCAGGGCAGTAGGGAGCCATAGAAGGCTCTGCACAGGTGGATGCCATGAGTACATTTGTATTTCAGCCGTCACTGGGATACACACCAGGTTCTGGCTGATGATTTGGCAGACTTCCTCCTCCTGCCATGTTTCCCTCTCTTCTCTGAGCCACAAAACCACGTTGTTCACAAGAAAAGTGCATTAAAAATGTATTTTATCGATTCCTCTTGGCCCATGCAGCCACGTTCCGAAGAGAAACATTTTCCCAGCCAAGCCCTTGCCTGCTGGGTGCCATGCCTGCCTCCTTTCTCGGGACAGGATGGAGGTGACTTGTGGGTGTCAGAGGAGGGTGCTTCTCCTTTGGGAGTCAGGAGAGAGGGGGAGAGGTGGGCGCCCCATGAGCCCCGCCCCAGCCGGCTTTCCCCATCCATCAGAGTCTGGTGGTTTCCTGCTGTAAATATTTAACATGACGTTGCCTGTGGCCTCTTTGGGACCAGAACGTACAAGCTGGTGTTTATGAAGGGGGAGAGCCGTGAGGACCCCAAGACACACACTCAAACAAATCCAACCAAACAACCTTAATCCACCCCCACTCGCAGGGCCCGACCAGAGCGCATGATTTATAGCTCTGTTTGCAGGAGGGAGGAAAAAAAAACCTCTCCATTTTCCCGAGAGGGGCTGCAGCTAGGAGCAGCAGCTTCGATCTGGCTCCCTTTGAAACCAGAAACCCCTCTCCCTCTGCCCTGCTGCTTCTGAGCAGAGCAAAAGAATGCAAGGGGTACACTTTTCACCTTTCCCTTCCCAAGAAAGGGCTCTGCAAGTTCTCTTCCTGGCTCAGACTCCCCGGGAGAAGGGAGCCACCAGGCAGCCAAGAGAAGGGGCTGGAGCTGCCCTTTGCGTATGGGGAGTCAGGGAACCCTGTGCGCTCATAGATCCACGTGCCTGTGCCTGCTTGAACCTCAAGGTCAAACAGCAATGTTCGAGCTTCTAGTACTATCCTTGAGCTGGGGTTTAGCTCAGTTGGTGGAGTGCCGCTCTGCGCTCTCTGAGGCCCCGGGTTCGATCCCCAGCATTTCAAAGATGGGAGAAGGACCTGGCAGCCCACTCCTGAAAAAGTCCTGAAACAATCAGCCATTGAAAACCCCATGAATGGCAGAGAAGCACTGACATAGTGCTGAGCATGGCACAGTGTTTTGGATTGTTTCATTCTATTGTACATAGGGTTGCTATGAGTCGGACCTGACTTGACAGCACCTAACAACAACAACAAACTTACAAAAATTCTTCATATATACAGAAAACCAAAGCTGACTATGTTGTTGTTGTTAGGTGCGGTCAAGTCGAGTCTGATTCATAGCAACCCTCCATTAGGTTTTTAATGGCTGATTATTTCGGGATTGCCTCAGGAGTGAATTGCCACATCCTTCTCCCATAAACTGACTATGCATATATATAATTTTTGATTTCCAATCATAGGAATATGTGACTAAATTCCTCCACTAACCTTTCACTAGGTCTGGGGCTTAGCTCAGTTGGTAGAGTGCTTGCTCTGCACATTCTGAGGCCCTGGGTTTGATCCTCAGCGCCACAAAAATGGGAGAAGGACCTGGCATCCCACTCCTGAAACAATTAGCCACCGAAAACCCTGTGAATAGCAGAGAAGCACTGACATAGTGCCAGGCATGGCATAGTGGCGAGGAGTGTTTCGTTCTGTTGTACATAGGGTCTCTATGAGTCAGACGCGACCTGACATCACATCACAACAGCAGCATGGTCATGGAGCTGGTAACTTATCATTAGCCTCTCTTCCCTGGTGTGTTTGCTGGGGACTGGGTCCTGGAGAGTTGGGGAGAGAAGTGACTGTCATTGAGTAGTAGCAGAAGCAAGTTGGCGGACGAGTCAGAGGCTGAGTGTAGCAGAGGGACCCACAGAGAACAGATGGGGCTTATAAAAAGTGATTTATAGAGAGAACAGAGCTGTGGGTTCCTAGAGAGGACAGCCTTGGGAAATCAGGAGTCATCAACAGAAGTGATATTCAAAACTTTTAACAACCAATATGGTATAGACAAAAGCCAATCAGAATAGAGGTCAGCTGCAAGCAATCAGTATACGTGTACCAGTGAAGGAGGATCAGCAGTGTCTGGAAATATGGATTTTCCCAAAGGACAATGATAGGATGTTGACTTGAATGGGTGGAATAATAATAATGTTATATCTGCATGGCTGCAAAAATATTTTTAAAAACCACATAGATGAGAGATTTTTCTAACACAACAAAGTGATTCCACAGAAGTTTACCAGGCTCTCAATCAGGTGTTTGGTCCAATGAGTTTGGAAAGTCATGGATTCAACCAAGAGTAAGCATTATTTTTTGACTGCAGGACTTCTCAGAGCCTTTGACACAACCGTGAGCATCTCAAATATCTGTAAGAGGGGAAGTTTAGAACATGTGATATTGCTCAAACTTATTGGACAATAGAATGCTTATCTTTCTTTGTTTTCTTTTTTCTAGTTATTTATGTATTTATTTATTTATTTTTGAGATTGTCTTGCTGTGTATCCTAGGCTGGCCTCAAACTTGAGATCCTCCTGCCTCTGCCTCCCAAGTGCTGGTATCACTGGTGTGAACCACCACACCCAGCCAGAATGCTTTTCTTGAGGAACATCTTCTGGAAGTAGCGGTCCTGGGGAACGCTGGGAAATTTGACACTAAAAACCACCACTCATTGTCCAGAAAGGGAGAAACCATAAGTAGACAGGGCTGTGGGGCTTTCTCACAGGGACTCTACATTGGCGGCTGGATGTTAGAGGAGATGACTTCCAACTCTGGGGTTCCATAACACTGAAAAAGACACATCAAAAAAAACAGACCTTATGAGTTTCTGACTGTTACATTATTATTCAACAAAGGAATTCATTGGCCTGTTTTAGATACAATGCAGGGCTATCAACATTATTATTAGTCCCAGCCAATACTTATAAAGTGCTCTCCACACACTGGGCACCTGGCCAAGGGAATACATTATCTCATTTAATCCTTCCAGCAAAGCAATGAAAAGGATTATTATCTTCGTTTTATGAGTGAGGTTCAGAGAGGTTATGTGACTTGATCGATGTCATACAGCATGAATCAGAGCCAGAAAACAAAACCACACCTGATTCTAGAGCTGGAGATTGGCCAGAGACCAGCAATCTGGAATTGGGATTAGAATCTGGAATCAGAAAAATGTGGCTTACAACTATGCCTGTGCCATTGACTTGCTTTGTGAATTTAACACAGATTATTTAACTTCTGTGGACTTTTGTTTCTTGCTCAAAAAGTGGACCTCATCAAATGGATTGTGTTCTTGAGCCATAGTGAAAGAGTGGCAATTGACTAGAATAAGAATACTTTCATTTATTCATTCATTTCTTCACTGATCCATCCATGAATTTCACTCCATTTCTTGGGCACTTAACATGCTATTATATATAGAAATCTCAGATGCATAGGAAGCATTACATGACTCACTAGGTCATGGGAAAAGTGTTTTTAGAACATCAAGTCCAGGCTTGTACCTGACTTTACAAAAAAAAAAAATCCACTAACTGATAAGTCAGTTCTCAGTGCCTCAGTTTCCCCATCTATAAAACAAGAGATAAAATGTGCATGTCTTCCAACTCCAATTGGCTCTGAAGCAGTGTTTCCCAAAGTGGATCCCACAGGTCACAAATACCAAAGTCACTTGAAATGCTCGTTAAATGAATATTTCTGAATCTCACACAAGACCTACTCAATTTTCATGCCTAGGGTGGGAATGAACATTTTCAGTCAACTCCCTTGTTAATCCATATGCCAATAATTTGAAAGAATTTTTATACTCTTCTAGTGAAAGGACAGGCTGGGATTTAGCTCAGTTGGTAGAGTGCTGTTCTGCAGTCTCTGAGGTCCCGAGTTTGATTCCCAGCACCACAAAAATGGGAGAAGGACCTAGCAATCCACTCCCAAGGCAATCCCGAAACAATCAGCCATTGAAAACCCTGTGAGGGTCACTATGAAGTGGACATGACTCTATGGCACCTAACAACAGTGAAAGGACAGCATTTCTCAAAGTATCTTTGTCAAAAAAGAAACCCAACTCTTTTTCTCTATGAAAGGAAGGAACAATGCCAAAACCAGTTGGGAAAAGTTCATGCTCTAAATGCCCCTCCTTTATTATTATTATTTTTTTAATCTTTTGAGAGAAAGCCTCACTATATAACCCAGGCTGGCCTCAGATTCAAGATCCTCCTGTCTTAGTCTCCTAAATGCTGGACTGATAGATGTGTGCCACCACATGTGGCTTTTCTAAACCCCTTTTGGAAATTTGCAATGTGCATTCCCATAGTAAAGCTCCTGAAAAGTCCTATAGAGAAATCCGTTGAAAAGACCATAACTGCACATTTCCTACATGTATTCTTCGTGTGATGAGGGACGATATCCTTTTTCTGCACACAGCCCTCTCTAGCCCTGGCTACCCATAGTGTGCGCTATGCTAGAAAATCAGTGTTATGCAGAGCATATTTTGGGGAAAAGTAAGTCTAGACAATTGATGTGAAATATCCGTGTGGGGGTTCACGGATATTTAAGAGTTCCGAGCTCTTAAACAGCAATTGGTTGATTGCACAAGGAAGGAAATGAGAATGTAGGAAGGGTGGGTGGGCCCCTCCTCGCCTCTGTTGGAAGATCTCCTGGGGAGCACTTGGGAGCTCCTCAAAATAGCATCCTTAATCCTTCCCTGCTGAGGCGGGCCAGCACAAGGCTGCCGCCAGGGTGATTCAGCCTTTTGCTGCTGTTGAAAGCATCGACTTTGCCATCTCCCCACTCGGATGGTGCTGAGGTCAGGGATTTGCTGATCTCCAATCCCCAGGCTGAGAGTGCTCAGATTAGCTCCATGACTCACCCATTTGCCTGCCACTGGCATGCGTGATTCCAGAACAGGGCCCAGGTTGGCTCCACTGCGTGTGAAATTCCTCGGTGCTGCCCAGACCCAGCCCTTGGGCTGCTGGTCAGGTGACCTTGTCTATGCAACAGTCTCTGGCCAGCCTGGCGGCTCGCAGCTCAGCACCAGGGTGGACACCAGGGCCCTGATGCACCATGATGCAACTCGAGCTTCCTCCGTCATTCTCCCTTGGCCCTCATAATAATCGGTCCTGCTCAAGTTCAAGTCTCGGAACTCAGAGCTCACGGGGCACCTGACTCAGCCTCACGAGACAGGCAGCAACCCGTACCTCCGCCCTATCATGGGGCAGAAACCCTGTGCGAAGCAGGAGAAAAAGTCTGCTTTTGCTATTCCGGATCTCTCAGCCGTCACCTGGGGGTTACATGTGGAGTTCCAAGAAGTGGAGAGCAGGCTAGGAAAGGCGCACTTGACCCTCCTGCCAGAGTGAGATCATCGTGGATCTGGTGGAGGTTGGAGACGAGATACTCTCAATTTCTCTTTCCAGCCCGTCGGTCTATTTGGCCAGTGAGCGACCTCCCAGAAGAATGTAGGCAATGTGGAAGCCATGTACTTTTCTATTTCATTCACCACTATGTCCCTTGTTTAGGGCCTTGCTTACAGTAGATGCTCAACAAATAAACATTCATTGGAGGAATTCAGCCAGTGCTTTATTAGATTGAAGATGGTCATAAAGTCCTTGAAGCTACTCCATGAAGAGGTAACTTCACTGTTCCTTTCCCTGAAATCTGTGTTCTATAAGTGATCAATAGAATACAGAAAGAAGTTGGACTTCATTCATGTCAGCTCAGAGCTCCAAATAACCCAGAGAAGATTATCAGGGTTTGTTAGGGCCTCTCTTTGCAGGTCCTGGGATGTCACTTCCAAAACATCCCATTGGTCGAGTGGATAGAGATTTGGGGAGGGGGGGAGGACTAGGCTCCATCTCCCCATGATGCATCTAGCATAAGCCCCACCCCCCAAAGATGTGACTATGTCCTCCGTGGGAGGAGAGGCAAAGGCTTTGTGAGGATCTTTAATCGGCCACACCTACCTCTCAAGGTTGTTGAAAGGATTAAATAGGATGATTTATACCAAGTGCCTGGTGCATTTTTGCACATTAGGAAAGACATCTCTTCCACTGGGTGGGTACAGCTTTTTGGCAAGCAGAGATTGGGCTGGGATTTAGCGCTTGTGCACTTCCTTAGCGAGGTAGCCTTGGGCAGGACCCAACCTGTACAACCATACATAGCAACCCTGCCTAAAACCCAGTACATGATTTCTAATGTTAAAAATAGCTGACATCATTCCTGCAATGGCCATTGGCTGTTTGGGCCAACCTGGTATTTATTCCTTTCCTGGTCTCAGCACAAGATCCCTTTTGAAAACCATCTTCCCCCACTACTGTCATGGTAACCAGGGGACATGTACTCCATCCCTCCCTGCCTTAAACTAAGAAGCCATCAGGTGACCTAGGTTGAGCTAATCAGATACTGACTTCCTGGAATCTGAATCTTAAGCAGAGTGACACAGGGGTCAAAAATTACTGTTGTTCATTCATCCCCCAAGAAGTTCCTGGGAGGGACGGTCTCTCGGTGCCATGTCTGCCCTCCAAGTACTGTACACAGCTCCCTGCTAACTAGGACTAGCTAGCTCCGGCCTTCTCCTTAGAACCCCAGGAGGAACTTCACATAAGCTGCCTGCAACCAGATCCTGCCTCTGGGTCTGCCTTGTGGAGGATTCCAAACTAAGCCAGGAGTACCCAGGGCAGGCTGAAGGCAGAGCCTGGAGCTACTGGTCAGCTTTGGATGACAACTGGACCAGAGACTTAGGAGAGGCCATGCCAGGGCTGGCTGTAGGGAAGACAGTCTAGAAGCAGGAGGGAGGTTGGAGTGAGACCCAGGGGCCAGCACGGAGGCTGTTGAAGACATTTTGGATAAGATAGTGCAGGGCAGAGGCTGGGCAGTGGCTGGAGGCAGATGGAGGCTGTTCAGGCTGACAGGGGATCTGTCCACCAACTAGAACAATAAGAGGACATCCCTCACCATCTGAGAAGTTGGGCTGGTGTCTCTGAACTCACAGGAGCCACTATAGACGTTGAACCTCCAAGCATTTCCCAGCCCCCGGATCCAGATCTGGGGAGCCATAATCCCTTCAAAAGAGTGTTTAGAAGTGGAAGGTGGAGCCCAAGGTGCTTTTTACAAAGCAAATAAGAAAAGGAAAAAAAAAATTTTAAGTTAAGCACACACACGCACATACATACACTGTCAGCCATGCCCACAGGGAGAAAAAAAAAAAAACAGCAATTACTATTTACTCCCCAAATCTGGAGTGATTTGTGGACTGGTGAGGGAGAGAAGTTATTTATGGTGTGCGGTGGGAATGACTTTTAGCTCCTGCCTAACCTCCGTACCCCCAGCAAGTCTGTCCCAGCCTTGGAATCACCTCATCCAAACAAGGGTATGTGCAGGAAAGCAAACTTAGGGGCACAAAAGAAAAGAGAAATATATAAATATAAGAGAAGTAGGGAGGGCTAGTGACACTGCTGATTCTGTGCTTACTTTGAAGTCTTAGGACTGGAAGCGATCATAAATTTTCTGGTGTGAGAGATGGGGATAATAAATGCTGCTCTTCACCGCGGGGGTTTTCTGCTCACATGGCATGCATTAGCACCCAGGAAGCTCCCCCCTCGTCCCCTGGCTTCCTCCAGCCTCTTCCAAGACACCCTGTGATTCCAGAGCAAAATAGTTATTTGTTATACTTGGCCAGTGGCCCAGAAATGCTTTTAACGTAACCATTGCCTACTTCTCACTTGCTCCGTGATGTTCTTCCAGATCTTGAGGCCACACGTGTCCAGGCAGTAGGTAGGACAGCAATGCTAGCAGTGGCCAGCTGTGTGTCTCAGGGCTACAACTCAATCTTTCTGGATCTCAGAGACCATCTCAGAAGAAAAATAGCTGATGGGTGGGGATGGCGCGTATAGGTGCTAAGTGGCTAACATGCTATTAATCTTCTTACCCGAAGAAAATCCAGGGCAGCCTGACTTATCCATGGGGTGCTCACTTGTCCAAACATTGTGAGCCCCTCCTAATGCAATGGTCCACATGTTTCTCTGTGAATCAGAATCAGCAGGGGAATTTGTTAAATCTCGATGCCTAGGCTCCACCCCCGATTCTGGTCCAGGTGCTCTGGAGAAGGGTCTGGCCACAGGCATCTCTGAAGAGCATCCCAGGAGATTCTCACATGCAGCCCCAGCACTGACAGCCACTGTCTTCAGAGGGTGTCCCATCTGAGTTGCCAGCGGCATCACCTGGAGACCATTTCCTTCTCTTCGCTCTCCCTGTCCTGAACTAGCATCCCTAGAGAAGGTGCTTTGGAATCTGCACCTTAACACATTCTTTGAGTCATTCTAAGTTCAGTTGAGACATCCTCACTTCTGGGAAGGACCCCCTTGTGCTCTGAGTCCAGGTTGGGAACCCCTCCTAGGACCCCAAGTCCCCTTGCAAGGCCCTGATCATAGCCCGTCATTTATGCCACCCTTCTCTGCCTGTCTGGACATCTCCCCATGCTAGCAACATTCAGCATTATTTCCCCGGTCTCTAGCCCAGGGCCTCAGGTGGACAGCCCTCCATGGGAACTCCGGGAATGAACCAATGGCGAGGACACTATTGGCTCTCTGCACCCTTGCAATGGCTGGGCCTTTCAGATCCACTTCAAGGCTTTTGCAAATGCAGTGCCTTTTGCATCTGGCCACCTGGAGGTGACAACGCAAGATTGGCCAATAATAATCATCTCAAGGTGACAGAAAGCAGAAGAGAGCAGCTCATTGTGGCAGAGAAGGTCTCAAGGCACAATTCTTATCTGCCATCGATACAGTCATGTCTTCCATCAGAACTTTGTCTTGTTCTTTTCTCTTTCTCCTGACTTATGATTTATAATGAGCAGTACTCTAAGGGGAATAACATTGGTTTAGGAGCCATAGAGCCCTGAGGTCAAACCCTATCACTTATGAGCTTTGTGGTCTTGGGAAAACCACCTAACTTCTCTGATCCTGATTCTCTATTTCTCCAACGTGAAGATGACTTTGTTCAAATTACAGGGTTTCATTTAGGATTGACATATGTAATAGCAGATAGCTCACAGGTTCATATTCTGCTTCCGGTGCTACAATGGTTCATCTCGATTATCAGTTTGATTGGATTGAGAAGCACCTAGGACATTTGTAAAATACACTTCTAAGTACATCTGTGAGGGAATTTTCAGAGACGACTAACCAAGGGGAGAAGAGCCACCTTGAATGCAGGTGGCACCATCCCATAGGCTTAGGGTCTAGATAGAATGAAAAGGGAAAAAGAGAAATCCCATAGAGCAAGCATTCTCTCTCTGCTTTCTGGCCACCATATTCTGAGATGCTCTGCTCCAACCTACCCTCTCCACCATGATGGTCTGAAACCCTCTGAAACCAAGAGCCAAAAATAAATCTTTCCTCCCTTAAGTTGTTCCGTCAGGTGTTCTGTCACAACAACTAGAAGTCTAACTCAGGTGCCAATATGAACCACTTGAAAATAGAAGATGGCCAGGTGTAGTGGTGCATGCCTGTAATCCCAGTCACTCAGGAGATAGAAATGGGAGGATCACAAGTTCAAGACCAGAGGGAGCCTGTGTAACTTAGAGAGCTTCTGCCTCAAAGTAAAAAGTAAAAAATGGCTAGGGGTACAGATCAGTGGTAGAGTGCTTGCAAAGCATGCATGAGGCCCTGGGTTTGATCTGTCAGTACTGCAAGAGAAGAAAAAAATAGAAAGAAAGAAAGAAGAAAGAAGAGAGAGAGAGAGAGAGAGAGAGAGAGAGAGAGGAAGGAAGGAAAGAAAGAAATTAAAGACCATTCTAGAAGGTATGTACAGGAGTAAATGGAAGTTCAGAAAGGTTGAATAACTTGTCTGAGGTCGTTGGCCAGTTATTCGTGGAGGATCGTTACTATTTCTCCAGCGTACTTGTGAATCATCCACCCAAACACGTGGGACACAGCAGGAATTCAATAAACACCAAGTCCCCTCCATCTCCTCCTTCGCCCATCTCTAACACTGCATGCAGGGAAAGCAAGTTTCTCCATGCCTGTAACTAAGAACTCAGGAGTCGCTCCTCCCTGGCTGAGTAAGTGGTTTGTCTATACCTCAGCACTTACCCTAAACACCACAGCTTCTGCATTTGAGGCCCCAGCACAGCCAGGAAAGACCCAGAGAGCTCTGCTGGTCAGGTGGGGACCTGCTAATGGAGAGGGGGTGTTCTCTTCCCCAACCTCACTGCCTCGGTCGATTTGCATTGATCCCCGTTTGGCTGAGTGAGAGCCGTCTTTCAAAGTTTATTCTGGTGTCAATTTTTATAGTTCCCCCAGCAGATCAATACCATGCAAAAACATTAAGGCAAACTTTGTGAAAGCCAATCGCTCAATATGAGTTTTATGAATGGCTCCCAGCCCCAGCTCTGAGCATTTGGAAGTAAGTAGTACCTTTAATCAGATGAGTGACAGAAGCCCATCAATATGGTCTGCTTTCTCAGCCCTTGGAGGCAGAAAGGTTGTGCCTCCGACTCCCTTTATCCAAGGCACTCGTTTTCAACAGCTAGAGAAGTGGTCACAGGCTTAGTCCTCATGCTGTCAGCCAATTTTTAAATAAGAAACAAAAATAATAGGCATTTCACAGCAAAAGAACATCCACAGGGCCAGTAAATATAAGCAAAGGTGTTTCTCCCCAGTGATAATCAAAGAAATGTCAATTACAATCATAAAGAGAGAATTTTCTCCACAGCCCTCTGTTTGGCAGAAACTGAAAAATATGCATTGTTGAGAAATGTTCAGTCACTTTCTGGTTGCTATTGGTAGAGTATGTTGACTTCAACCTTATTTGAAGTTGTTAGGTGTCATCGAGTCAGTGTCCAACTCATAGTGACCCTATGTACAACAGGTGAAACACTATTGTCAGTGCTTCTCTGCTATTCATAGGGTTTTCAATGGCTGATTGTGTTTTGGGAGTGGGTTGCCTGGTCCTTCTCCCCTTATTTGAAGAGTGACTTAAAATTGTCATGTAACCCTAAAGTATGCATGCCTCATGACCCACATATATAGGCACAAGATAGATATATTGGCAAAGACTCTCATGCACATGTCCAGTTGACTTATAGAAGGATGTTCATTGCAGTGTTGTTTAAATTAAGGAAAACATGAAAATAACCTGGATGTCCATGACGGAAATGATTCCATCTACCATCTCATGGCATGGCATAATGAAATACTGTACAATGATGAAATGCCAGTTTATACATTGACATGGATGACTTGAGATCACATTAGTGGGTGAAAAAAGTAATTTGTACACTATGATACCATATATCACGTGTTCGAAGTCACAAAAAGCAGTAGTATACAATGCTAATGAACAAATGCGATATGAAAGTATCAAAAGGTCTGTGAGAAAATAATTGTAAATATTGAAGTGATGCTTAGTTCCCAGCTGAGAGGGAGGAAAATGTTAGTAATGATGTGGTTCTTAGAAGAAAAAAATATTACTACAGTAAATATGCCTGCAGCTGTAGCACTGTGGAGTCTAATCCTGTCAGATCTTGGAAGCTAAGCAGGGTCGGGCCTGGTCAATACTTAGATGGGAGACCACCTGGGAACACCAGTGGGAGAAGGTCCTGGCAACCCACTCCCAAAAAATAATCAGCCATTGAAAAGCCTGTGAATAGCAGAGAAGCACTAACAATACTGTTTTGCCTGTTGTACATAGGGTCGCTATGAGTCAGACACCGACTCGACGGCAACTAACAACAACAACAAGAGTAAATATAGTAAAATACAAGTTCCATGAAGCCAGCCTTGTTTGTTTTATTCACTACTCAATGCTCAAGGAGCGGAACAGAGCCCAGCACATAGAAGTTGTTTAATAAATGTTTTTTGAAAGAGTGAATGGTGGCCTTGAAAACTCCAGGTTTGAATACATGCTGCCTTTACATGCTTCTCTATAGTTTTATTGGTTTGCAATATTTCATTGGGAAAACAGGAGGAGAGCTCCAGGCAAGCTCAGCTTCAAGTCCCAACTCTGTTCATTAAAGCGATCTTTTCCTGAGTCTGTATCTCACTAACATTTTGTGGGTGCGGGATAGTTTTTTCTTAAAAGTCAAAAGTCAGGGTGGGGAATCATGAGTACTGGCGAAGAAAATAGATACTAATGACACTGTGTTTTTTTTATTAACTAGTGGGCATACGCTAGCCACTTGTTCATGATTCTAAACTCTGGATGCATGGCAGAACCACATGAACCTTTGAAAAATGACTATGTCTGGGTCCAAAATTGAACCAAGGATCAATTTCTCAAACTCTCTGAAAGGTGGAGTCCAGGCAACAGCATCCTTCCAGGCTTCTCCTGGTGATTCTGATGCCCAGTGAGGGTTGAGATCCGCCGCCCTGGTTGCACCACCTACTTCAGGAGATAGCACATCCTTTCGTTCACCTCTATCTCCCTACCACCTGGCCCATGGGGGGGGGGGAGTGAAATAACTGTCACATGAAAGAACAAAAATAATGCAGCTGCCCCCACTGTGCTCCTCTAATGTGGACATTTCTACCTCCCTCCAACAGACACAGAAATGTTACCCCACTCAGGCATGCTAGCAGAGGAGAGGGGCCCAGATCTAAAGCTAGGGGGATCAGAATATTTAGCCATGGCTCTAGAAAAACAGGTTGGAGGAAGACTCATTAACAACCTGTGTTGTGCAGATGACACAATTCTGCTTGCTGAAAGTGAAGAGGATTTGAAACATTTACTGATGAAGATCAAAGGTTATAGTCTTCAGTATGGGTTGCGACTAAACATCAACAAAACAAAAGTCCTACGACTAGATCAGTATGCAACTTCACAACAAATGGAGAAAAGATTGAGGTTGTCCAAGATTTTGCTTTGCTTGGCTCTATAATCAACATCCGTGGAAGCAGCAGTCAAGAGATCAAAAGATGCATTGCTCTAGGAAAAGCTGTGGCAAAAGATCTCTTTAGAGTATTGAAAAGTAAAGATGTCACATTGAAGACGAAGGTGTGCCTGACTCATGCCATGGTATTTCCAGTCGCATCATATGGTTGTGAAAGCTGGACACTGAACAAGGGAGACAGGAGAAGAATTGATTCTTTTGAATTATGGTGCTGGAGATGTGGACTCCAGCCATGGACTGCCAAAAGAACCATGGACTGCCAAAAGAACCATGGACTGCCAAAAGAACCAACAAATCTGTCTTAGAAGAAGTGCAACCAGAGTGCTCCTTTGAAGCAAGAATAGCCAGACTGAGTCTTATATATTTTGGACATGTAGTCAGGAGACACCAATCCCTGGAGAAAAACATCATATTTGGGAGAGTGGCAGATGAATGTAAAAAAGGGAAAACTTCCCACTAGATTAACTAACATAGTGTCTGCAACAATGAGCTTAAAATAAATAAGATCCTGTGCCTGTGCACAGAATCAGGAAGTGTTTTGATCTGCTGTACATAGGGTTGCTATGAGTCAGACTTGACTCAATGGCACCTAACAACAACAACAGCTAGAAAACCTGCCTGCAGCTCTACTACCCTGATGTCCAATCTTGTCATTTCTCAGAAGCTAAACAGAGTAGGACCTGGTTAGTCCTTGGATGGGAGACTGGGAATACTCGGTACTATAGGAGGCTTGGGAAAAGGATCTGGCAGCCCACTCCTGAAACAATCAGCCATCGAAAACTCTATGAATAGCAAAGAAGCACTGATAATAGCACCGGGCACGGCACAGTATCAAGGAATGTTTCATTCTGTTGTACATAAGGTCTCTGTGAGTCAGACCTGACTTGACAGCATCTAATAACAGTAACAGCAACTAGAAAACCTATTGTTTTCCTCTTCATACACTATTATGTGCGGGTCCAGGAGAGTTGGGGATGATACTCTTGTCACTCTTGAGGTCTTCACAGTATTGTGGGGTAAAAGCAGGTGCTCAAGCCCAGTGGATGGGGAGAAATCAGACTCTTCACTACCTCTCATTTTATCTAAACAAATTTCCTGTCCTGATTGAGTAACTTTGATGTATCAGACAGAAAATAAGACCACTCCCTGTCCTGTCTATGGAGGGAGTCCTGCAGGAAAATGTTGTTAGCAGCCATTGAGTCGAGTCCAACTCATAGTGACCCAATGAACAACAGAATGAAACATTACCTGACACTGTGCCATGCCCGACACTATGTCAGTGCTTCTCTGCTATGCATAGGGTCTTTGATGGCTGATTATTTCAGGAGTGGGCTACTGGGTCCTTCTCACAAGCCTACAGCACCCAGTATTTTCAAGGTGGTCTCCCATCCAAGGACTCACTAGATCAGACCCTGCTTAGCTTCCAATATTAGATGAGATTGGATGCCAGGGTGGTATGGCTGCAGACTGCAGGAAAATTGTTGTTGTTAGGTGCTGTGGAGTAGTGTCGCTCTTAGAGTTTTCAATGGCTGATTGCTTCAGGCTTGCCTTGGGAGTGGATTACCAAGTCCTTCTCCCATTTTTGCGGTGCTGGGAATCAAACCCGGGACCTCATAGACTGTAAAGCGATGCTCTACCAACTGACCTAAATCCCAGCCCCAGTACCTGTCCTGGTTATAGTCTGAGAACCTTTCTGTGGCACCTTCTAGTAGAATCAAGAAAGTACCAGCATCATCACTTATAGAACAGGAGTCAGAAGCTTAGGAGAAAATCCCGGAAAATAATAAGGAAGCACTTTCTTAAAAGACATCTTGTGTCACCTGTGTCTTATGAAAAAGATGGGCCTTGATGATTCTGATTTAAAGAGAACTTGTAAAGACTCAGACATGGAGAACTTTCAGGAAATTCTTAACCAGCATACTACACTTAGACTTTCCTTTTCAGTTACGCACCAGAGTGATACGTGTCTGAATAAATCTATACTAGCTCTTTCAATGAGTATAAAGGAAAAACTCTAAGTGATTAAGGAAGCACGAGCTGACAGTGAACGAGAGCATCATAGCTCCTGTATTAGCAGGACATAAAATAATGCTGCATGTGTCGTGAAAGGTGTCACAGAGTCCATAAAATACGTAGTTGGCAATCCCCTGAAGGGGCTCCTTGTCCAGCCTGCTTATTCATGTGTTGATTGACATCCAGTGAACAATCTATTACGTTCCTCTTGTTTCAGCATCAAAACAGTCATTATTTCAATTTCATTTTATTGAACACCTACAAGTACTGCATACCCACAGCCCAGCTGTGGGGGAAACAAGACAATTTAGACATGTTTTCCGCCCACTGGGAACTCAACGTCTCCAGAAAACTCTCAAACACGCCAAAGGAGCTGGCCTTTCACACAGAGGTATAAATAACGTGCAGTTAAGGACAGAGGAGAGAGAGTTTCCGACAGAGGGAGGGGGAAGGAAATTTCTTAGAGGAGGTGTGATCTCGTCTGTAAATAAATAAAACGTTTATCCATCCCATTGGAGGCTGCTGAATGGATGTCAGCAACCTCGAGATCTCCCCGCGCCATGGCCCCTAGAATCCCCATGGATACACCAGGGCCTCCCATGTGTCTCTATGGAGTATCAGGTGTCTTCAAAAAATGAGGTGTCATGATGGGACAATCCACTAGAATAGTCTAAGCAGGAAATGAGGGTTTCAGCAGCGACCATGTGTCAGGAGAAGGTTAGGTCCAGAAAATTCCGAGTGGAGCAAGCCAGTCTGAAGGATTTCAGAAGCTATGACCAAACAAGGGCAAGGGGCAGAGGACACAACATAATTCCAGTGTCCTCTGCATGGGAGATTTGCCGATGGCGTGTTTTGATGTGTATTTGTATGTATGTGCAGGTGGGTGTGCATGTGCATGTAGGATTCCATGTTGGCAGAAATATTTGTGCTTTATACTCAACTCTGTGCAGGGACTCTACCTGTATGTATTCCTACAGATGGCATAGGAACAAGCCACCTGGGTGTCCGAGCAGGAATGTGTGGGAATTTTTTTGTGCATGGCTGTATGTCTACCTGTGCAAGTGTGGATGCGTGGGGAGCTTTTATATATGTGGGTCAATAAGCCTATGTGGAGAAGATGTGTATGACGTCCTATAGCTGTAAATGGGTTATTGTTATTGTTAGGTACCGTCGAGTCATATCTGACTCATACCGACCCTCCCAGGGTTTTCAATGGCTGATTGTTTCTGGATTGCCTCAGGAGTTGATTGCCACATCCGTCTCCCGTTTTTGTGGTGCTGGGAATCGAACTCAGGACCTCAGATATTGCAGAGTGGCACTCTACCAACTGAACTAAATCCCAGCCCCATAAATGGGTACAATTGCCTAATTGTCTGGAAATGTTGGTTGGGATAAATATATGGGTGAACAGATAAGCTGTCTTTGTTTGTGTTTGTAGGCTGTGCTCCCTGAGGAGGTGGATTTGTGTCCAAGCATGTATTAGGGGAAAGTGTGTGTTTGCAGCGTGGACGTGCCCCTCAGGCTGTGTTGTGTGGGAATGTGCATGCAAAAGCATGAGGAGGTATAATTTGGATAAGTGGGAGTGGGCTATGTGGCTCCATGGATGTGTGAGAGGTGAGTATGTTTGTATAATGGAGGGTGGGGGTAAGAGTGATTCTGAAGTATGTGTGTGTGAGAGAAAGAGAAAGAAGGAGAGAGAGAGGGAAGGAGATGGAGAGGTATTTTCTATGGCCTGTTTATGCACACACAGAAGTTCTGGCATTGAGGTGCCTGGGAGTCTGACCTCAGGACCCAGCGCCACCCATGAGTTGAAAATGTTAAGCTACTCATCACCAAGTCCAAGGCCTTGCTCCTGTTTCAAGCTGGCCTGGCACTGGGTGACTGGGCCCTTTCCTTATGTGGGCACATTGAATAGAGGGCCGAGCTTGAAACTGGAGTGTCCAACTTTTCATGTAGGGCTGATCGGATTTTATTTGTCATTTTCCTGGCTGCGGACAGGCCATGTCCTTCTGAGATGGACTCTAAGGGCAGCTGACTCAGTTTCCTTCTGAGGATACAGGGAGGGCCACAGGGAAGAGCAGAGACTATCTATTTTTGGAAGCCTGTGGAGCATGACAGAATGTGGGGTGTGAAGAATGGAGAATCAGACCACGTTCAAGTTCTAGATCTGTCATTCCCAGGCTGGGTGATCTTGGGAAAGATATCTGGCCCCTCTTGGCCTTGCTGGGTCATGTGGGAACAAACGGCATGTCTGTTGGCCAGATGAGGCAAATCAACAAAACATCTTCTTCAGCCAGCAGCACAGTGCCTGGAAGCTCCTCATTCACCCTCCTAACCTCGCTGGGGCTGATGGATCCTGTGTGGCCTCCTGCTGAGGTCTTGCATTCAGCCAGAACCAGCCCCATGTCCCCGGCCTTCGCTTGGGAGCTGTGTGGATTTGAGCAAGAATTGCCACCTCTCTGTGCCCTTGGGCTGGTGAAGGGCTAAACAGATCGTTTGCATGTTATGGTTCATATAGTGGATATGAATTAGCCCCCCAAAAGGCTCCTGTGTTAATGGCTTGGTGCCCAGCTGGTGAATCTAATCAGTGAGAGCTCTGACCTAATCTATGGCTTAATCCCTTGAAGGATTCATAATTTGATGGCATTATGGGGAGATACTGGAAAGCTGGAAGTAGGGGCCCCGTTGGAGGAAGTGGGTCACAGGGGGCGTGTCCAGGAAGGATAAACCTTGTGTTCAGTTCCTTTGTCTGTCTCTCCCTGCTTCCTGGCCACCATCTTCAGATCAGCTTTTCCCAGCCACATGCTCTGGCCACCATGATGTTCTGCCTCACAACAGACCTATAGCCATGGAGTCATCCACCTATGGACTGGAACCTCTGAAGCCATGAACCCAAATAAAGCTTTCCTCCTTTTACATTGTTCTCTCAGGTATTTGTCACAGCAAAGAAAAGTCTAACACCACATATCCATCCATGGAATACCGCACGACAATAACAGGGGCAAATCCATGAACTGACCCAAGCCCCACCCACACAGATGCATCTCAGAAATATCTGGCTAAATGGAAACAGTCTGACGCAAAAGACAATGAACTCTGTGGTTCCTTTATACAAAGTTCTAGGAAAAGCAAAGCTACATACACAGAAAGCAGATTGGTGGTTGCCTGGGGTCAGGGTTTAGGAGACCAGAGGGACCTTTTAGGGTGAGAGCATTGTTCCGTGTCTCTCTCATGGTTCTAGTTATGTGACTGTGAAAAGTCCCAAAGCCCATCCCAGAGTGCACTTAAAATTTGGAAATTATGTTGTACGTAAATAACACCCAGATAAATTCAACAAGAGGGAGACTGTACTGTGATGTGACCCATTGTGACGGGACTACTTCTATTGGGGTGGTCCTGGATGGCCGCTCTGGGGAGGCACCATTTATTGCCATCCCCTAGGGACTGGAAGACAGGCTCAGACTCGAGTTTCCCTCCCCCACTCTGGCCTGGAAGCTGGTGTGGTTTCCTGGCTCCAAAATGTCCCTGGGACATCCTTCCTTTCGCCATGGGATCATTGTCCTATGGCCAGCATCACTTCCTAAGTCTCTCTTCCACCAGTCACCTTGGCCTCATTTGCCCTGGCCAAGGACCTTCCCGTCCCGCTGTCCCTAGTAAATATTTTAGTGCTCACGGAGATCAATGACGCATCATCGATGGGAAACTGGATGTAAATCATCTTGGCTTTTCCGTCACCCCAGAAATCAATGTTCACACATTAGGGCTATTAGCGCCTCGGGAGACCTTTGATGGATGGGGGAGCCAGGACGCCAAGCTTGGAGTCTTGCCGTCTGTCCTTCCTGCACAGATGGAGGCGGAGGGCAGGTGCCCAGAGAGTACTGCATTTCTCAGAGACCGACTGTCCCCTCCACAGCCAGCCATGGACAGTGACCTCCAACTGGATCTTCTGGCTCTCTCTTCTCTCTCCAAGTACCTCAGATTCATCTGAGATTTTGAGAGCAAGCAGGTGGACGCAGAGCGTGAGGTGTCTACTTAAACCCCCAACGCCTCTGCTCAACTGCAATCACTCAGGTACCTACCACGTGTCAAGGACATGCGTTGATACCTGTGAACATCATTTAGCCTGGTAACTCCACCTTCTCATTCACACAAAGAATTGCACACTACACTTGGGTTTGAAGGAGGGCTTTTTTTGTGGTTTTGTTTCCAATGGGTGTAAATGTTCTAAAAATTCAACAGTGGACAACGGATTAAATTATCTATGGTTTGCGCAGGAAGTGAAATGTGGCACAGATGCTGCCAGTGAGCTTGAGGTTGGAGAAGTTATTTGAAGACAGGGGGAGATACACACACACACACACACAGTAAAACATATTATAAAACTGTATTTTATGGCCCTACTTGAGTAAATTTTGTACTTTTATCAATTTATGAACTCACTTGGATAAATTGACTGGGAAATTTTGAAACATATTCAGAGATGTATTCCTTTCTAATACCCATTTATATAATATATTTATTACACATTCACTTACTTTATATATATGTATGTTACTATTGTTAGGTGCTGTCGAGCTGGTGTCTGACTCATAGCAACCCTACACTATTGTCAGTGCTTCTTTGCTATTCATAGGGTTTTCAATGGCAGATTGCTTTAGTGAGTGGGTTGCTAGATCCTTCTCCCAAGCTTACAGCACCTGGTGTTCCCAGGTGGTCTCCCACCCAAATACTGACCAGGCCAGACCCTGCTTAGATCTGACAGGATCCGATACCACAGGCTAAATATATATGTATATATATCCATATATGATTATATTTCTGTTTTTACCTGGTATGAAGTATTCAGTGGTGACTATTACTAAACTATTCTTATTCTTATGGCACTTTCATTTTAGGACCTCTCTGAGTAGAAAAAGTGTAGGAAAATGCATAGCATATTAACTCTGGTTATCTCTGGGTCGTGGATCCAAGCATCAATGTTTGTGTGAATCATATATTATTACCCACATTTTACATGTAATTATAGTATATTCATTTTACAATATTATATTTATTGTTATACATAACCAAATACATTGTTGTTTGTTGTTGTTAGGGGCTGTCGAGTCATGCCCGACTCATAGCGACACTCATAGGGTTTTCAATGGCAGATTGTTTCGGGATTGCCTTGGGAGTGGGTTACCATGTCCTTCTCTCATTTTTGCGGTGCTGGGAATCAAACTCAGGATCTCAGAGACTGTAGAGCAGTGCTCTACCAACTGAGCTATATCCCAGCCCCAACCAAATACTTATATGTGTATATATTACTTTTCTGTGATGTCTTGCTTTTAAGCAATGAGCAAATATTATTGATGCAAATTGGCTGAACTGAAAGTTTAACAACAGTGACCTCCAGAATTGCAAGAAAACACCCCTAAATAGAAGGCATACATGCCCACAGATTGGTAGATTTACCATCAGGTCCATGACAACCCTGGTGTGGCTCACACCCAAGCGTACCCATGGGACAGTCACTTGCAATGCAAATACAGACCCTCTCTCAGGAGGGCACAGACACAGAGGCCCAGGAGCCTGACTGTGAGCCCACCCACTTGCGTGTGGATGGAGCCATGCACGACCCCAAGGCCTCTGCCCCCAGCTCCTCTGTGTCAGGCCCGGCCTTCCACCTGCCACTTCTCTCTGCCCAGGAAGAGACTGGGGATGTGGCGGGAATTTGGTGTCAGTTTTCATAAAATCCCAGGGCTCACTCCATGGACTTGTGGAGGAAGCTGCCGAGCAGCCCCAGCTAAGCTCCCAGGGCCTGGGAGGCCCACTGGGATCGGTGCCATGGGGGCTCGCTGGGAAAGGGCATAGTGCCCTGCAGTCCACCCGTGCCGACTCGCTGGACCCAGGCGTAGCCTCTTGCACTCTCCCTGCCCCCCAAGTGGGCTGGAAGGCCCAGGGGGACAAGCTTGCTGAGCTTTCCAGAGCTTCCTATTTGCTGAGACCTGCCTGTTCCCACAAATCCCAAAATAGAGTCCCTGGCAGAGACGTGAACTCTGAAATGCAGAGACAGCTGCAAAGAAAAATAATGGAAGGGAGAGGGTAGGAGCACTGTCTGCTTGGCCTGGAGCTCCAGAAGGATTTCTGGGGCTGGCAAGGGCACGGAGGGGTCACTCAGCACCACCCCCTGTCTCTACAACGTGCTTAGAATTATGCCTGCTTGAGAAGGTGCAAACTTACGCAGAGCGTTCTAGAGAAAGACAGGACATCCTCTGCTTGGAGCGGGCATGGGGCATCGGCCATTTCTCTGCTCTCACTGAAAGTTCTTCTCTGAGTCTATCTTCAAATCCTCCTCATCCCCCTTTCATCTCCATTGGGCCTCTTACTCTTCAGAAGTTACTAATTTCACTCTCATTTTTCAGCAGAGTGGATCACAACAGCTGTTCAGTATATATTTGCTAAGCAGCTTCTCTGGACAAGGCGCTGTGGTAGGGCACAGTGAACAGCTAGATGTGGCCCAGGCTAGACGGAAGCTTTGGCTGCAATGGGAGATGGCAGCTGTGATCAGAAAGGTGGACCAAATAATAAGGGCTCAGGAACAGGGGAGCCATAGGCTTAAGCCACCATTTAATCCTAACGACCATTCAAGGGTACTACGTATGTAGCAGGCACAGGCCCTGGGCCTTACTGGTCATGCTCATTAGCAGAGTGGCTCCCCACTGGTACCAGAGAAGGTACCGTGAAGGCAGAGGAAGTACAGAAGCAAAGGAATCTTCTTGCAAGGAAGATCATTTCATGGAGGTCTTGAAGGCCAAGGAAGGTTGACTTTCAGTGGGCAGCCATGAGGAAGGAGAAGCATCCTGGTGGCAAGACGGGAGATGGGGGAAGGCCAAGGGATACCCACGTTTTGAGGGTAATGGGAGGCAGGATAGAGAGAGAAGTAGGGAAGAGCAGCTCCAAGGTGGTAGTCCAGCCACCAAGGGGGCTCATCAGGGATCACTGGAGAAGGAACAGAGGCAGAAAGGAGGTAGGCACCCCTGAGAAAAGCCAGCAGAAGCGGAAATATGGATCAGAGAGTCTTCCTCAAAGCCAGGAGATAAGGTGGGAGCTGGAGGACTAAGTCACAGTCCAAAGGTGCCATTGAGGTGAGTGGGCAACCCGGAGTCCACCTTGCCTCAAGCTCCTCAGTGGCTCCTGTTGTAAGGGGAGGGGCTGGGAAGCACTACACTGGGGAAAGGGCCCCCACAAGGCGCTCAGGCAGGAACACGCCTGGATTTCTCTAAGCTAGCATGGGAGCCCGGGGCCTTGGCAGGGGTCTCAGCACCCCGTGGGCCTCGGCCAGCCCCTCCCTAAGCAGCAGCTGCTCCTGCCACTACTTTGGCAGAGAATGTGGCTCAGAGAGTAGCCTTAGCTTTTTGACAGGGTCACAAATGACTGAGGGAAAGAATTCTACCCACAGTCTTTGTCTGTGTGAGGTTTTGTTCAGGAAGGGATGGGCCTCTGAGCAGAGGGTGGGGGAGGTAAGGACGGCATTGAAAGCAAGCCAACAGTTGAGGTATGGGGCAAGGCAAAGAAGCTGGACAGGAGGAATCTCACATGTGCACAGTGTCTGGTGTGCAGTCTGGTGTGCAGTAGGCAATAAATGTTTGCTCATTAAATGGACAGAGACATAGGAAGGAGAAAAAGAAAAAAGAAAGGGAGAGACAAAGGAAGGAAAAATGAGAGAAGGAAGAACAGAGAGAGAGAAAAGAAAAATATTCTGACGTTAGGTCAGGATACCTGGGTTTGTATGCCAGCTTTGGTCTTTAGTAAGCACACTGGTGCAGCTTCAGAGTCTGAGGGTTACCTTTGCGATCTGAAAAGTGAGGCTAAAGGAACATGGAAAAGTATGGATTCTAGATCCAGATGGCCTGGGATAGAATCCAGGAGCTGGCATGCATTTGCTGTGTGACTTTGGGCAAGTTGAATAAGCTCTCTGTGTCTCAGGATTTTTCCATCTATAAAATGAGGATAATAAGCAAGCCTACTTCATATAGTTGTGATGTAGACTACATTATTTAGTGTCTATAAAGTGTTTAGGAAAGAGATTGGCACAAGTCAGGGTTTAATAACACCAGGTGTGGTTGTTATCAGAAAGAGGAAGTAATTTTTTCAAAGCTACACAGCCACTGGCTGGCAGATGCAGTCCAAGTCTGTCTGATCCCCAAAGCCATATTTTCTTATTTATTTACTTATTTATTGTGAGTTATGTAAAAGCTTTTTTAAAAAAATGAATTCATTTTTAAATCTTGAGATCAAGTCTTGCTAAGTCATGCAGGCTGCCTCTAGCCTCCAACTCACAATGCTTCTTCCTCGGCCTCCCGAGTCACTGAGATAACAGGTGCGCGCCACCGTGCCTGGCCAGTTTACTTTTTTCAAAAGGTGGTTATTTATTTTTGCAATGCCATGGTTATAGGATGATAAGAAGAGGTAGCATATCTTCTTTGCCTTACCCACACTTGTGTTTTAACCTCTGTGTGAACATGAACGTTTTTGTTTATCTCAGAGTTAATATAAAAAGAGATCAGCAAACTTTTTCCAAAGAGCTAGGTGGTAAATATTTTAGGATTTACATGCCACATATATTCTCTGTAATGTATCCCTTTATAACCTCTTAGAAATATGAAAATCACTTTTAGTTTGAAGCATACAAAACAAAACAAAAAAACACAACAACAACAACAGCAACAACAAAGGACTGGGACAAATTTGGTCTGAGGAGATAATTGGCTGATCCCTAATATGAAATGTCTACTAACTGGCTTGTCGGAGAAATCACTCTCTTAGGTTTGTTGGCAGTGAGCTATTCCCTGAAGTCAAGTAGTAGTAGTTGTTAGGTGCTGTTGAGTCGAGTCTGACTCATAGCGATATGATACCCAACAGAATGAAACACTTGCCAATGCTGTGCCGTGCCTGGCACTATGTCAGTGCTTCTCTGCTATTCATGGGGTTTTCAATGGCTGATTATTTTGAGAGTGGGCTGCTAGATCCTTCTCCCATTTTATGTACTGCTGGAGATTGAAGCCAGGGCTTCAGAGAGCACAGAGCGATATTCTATCTACTGAGCTAACCCTCAGCCCCAAAGGAACATAGGTCTTCATTATTAAAATATAAAGGTTGACCCCATTCCAGATCTTTGGTACTGACACCAATTATAATAACCTGATTACCTACATCACCAAAAGATGGCACATTTTGTAATTAGAAAGAACTGTGATTTTCCTTTTTACCAGGCAAACACAAGGAGAAAGCCTTGGGAAATCATTAACAATGCTGTCTCATTTCCCTTAAATACATTATTCCACACCAGTTCTCCCTTGGATCAAGTTCATGGGAGGAAACAGGGCAGCAGGCCATGGTCACAGCTCTCGTCTCCTTCTCTGTGCCCTTTTCTCCTTTATCTTGCGCTCCTGCTTGGCCAGTTTGTCCCCCTCTGTCTGCAGCATATCCTGTTCCTCCTTCCTTGAAGACTCATCCCAAAGCGACTCTCGCTCCACTTTGCAAGCATTGAGAACATCTTCTTGCTGGGTGTTTCAGAGAAGCAGTGCTCGTCCAGGTGGTCCCTGACTCCTCCTCATGTGCTCCGCCCTCTGCCTCTGCCCCGTCAGCACACTGGGCCAGCAGGGCAGCTTTGCTCTGCTTCTCCTCTTGGGACGCCACCCTGGGCTTCATCACCATCCATGCCTGCTTCTTACTCGGGGCGGCAACACCCTGCTCCTCATCTTCTGTTTCCGCTGTGGTGACCCCATTCCGCATGTCTGGCCATCTTTCCAGTCTCCTTGCCTGTATAGAGGAGGGAAACTTCTTCTAGGAAAGCAAAGGAGAGACCCACAGAACATCCTGCTTCTCTTCTTCCTCTCCCTTCTGCAGGGAACCAAGGATGGAGACACCAGAAATGGCTCTGTGCACTCCCACGGTCCCTGTGACCAGCATCTAAAACCCCCAGCCCCACGCTATCACCTTCCCCAGACACTGGGCAGCTCTGTCCTTGGCTCAGCCCGAAGCCATGTTTTCAAGCACAGGGAGGCAGCAGAGATAGAACCTTCCTTTGTCTGCCCATGAGCCCAGGACACCACCCCCATGGTCAAGGCTGGGAAGCCTTCTGCAGCTCTGTTCCCAGCCAGGCCCAGCCCTGGACAGAGCCAGAGCTGCTGAGGGGAGAGGGCTGTGAGCATTCCTTCCTCTCCGCCTTCCTCAGCACGTCAGGGTGACAGAGAGCAGTGCTGGAGCAGAGTGCCTGGATAATATCTGCCCAGCCTTGCCCAGAACCCCCTCGGGGTGGCCCTCCAACACCAGAGGCAGCCACTGGCCAGGAAGCCAGAAACAACAGCAAGGGATTCATTACATCCTTTGTGCTCTGCCCTCTACAAAGAGCACCTGGCTTACTTTTGCTCCATCCCTAGGAGGACTCACTGATTGGTTCCTTTATAGATAAGGAAACTGAGGCTCAGAGATATCAAAGTATTTGCCCCCTGTCACCCAGTTTTAAGGGGGAAAAAACAAGATTCAAAGTCAATATTGATTCCAAAATCTGGTTGTTACTCTCATGCTAGTTGGTTACCCTGAATACGTTTTTCTTCTTGTTTTATGCAATTAGTCCAATAGCAAAGCTAGCTGAGAAATGAGCAATCACTGGGCGCAGCCAATGAAAGACCACCAAAGGCCATCTTGCTTTACCTCTCATCGGCAATCTCAGTATAATGCATACAAATATATGCGAACCATATTCAGCAGCATTTTCCAACCTTTTTGGCACCAGGTACTGTTTCTGTGGAAGACAATTTTCCCATGGAGAGGAGAGGGAGGGGGTGTAGCTCAGGCAATAAGGGACTTGATGAGGAGCAGCTATAAATACAGATGAAGCTTCACTCCCTAGCCTGCTACTCACCACCAGCTGTTACACCAGTCATTTGGAGACCCAAAATATGCAGAGTTCTCTGTGAGTTTCTGAATTCCAAAGGGTGTCTCCAAAAATCTCTAGGCCAATGTTTCCCCAGTTTTAGACATTTAAATACCACTTAGCAATTCATAAAATCTGATTATTACTTACTAATATTTTTTAAACATAATTTGTCTTTCTTTACCAAAATAAGTGCACCCAAAAAGAAGAAAACTGGAATCACGACCGTAAATCAAAAACCGCTGCCACTTACCACCAATAGAAATCAAATCTGCATGCTGGGCATGGTGCAACATGCCTGTACTCCCAGCAACTCGGGAGGTGGAGATAGGAGGATCACAAGTCCAAGGCCAAAGGGAGCCTGTGTAATTAAGAAAGACCATGTTTCAAAATAAAAAGTAAAAAATAGGCTGTGGCTGCGGCTCAGTGTTAAGGCACCTGCAAAATCATGAATGAGGCCTTGGGTTCAATACTCCAGTAAAAAAAAAAACTGTAAATAAATGTCATGAAAACCTATATGATATGGATCTTACCTGGGTGTCCAGACCTTTCTGAAGTTGTGAGTTGGCCATCGGTTGGTCGGTCTATCTGTCTGTCTGTCTCTCTCTCTCTCTCTCTCTCTCTCTCTCTCTTTCTGCATGGCTTTGCAATGGAAGGAGTGTTAATTACCACACATCTAGCTAGTGATAACAGCATATCATATTACAGACCTATAGGCCAGGAGTCTGGGCACAGCTGGCTCCATTCTTTCCTGGAGTCCCTGGGAGAATTCAGATCTACACTGTTGTAGGCCTGAGGTCTCCATTTCCTTGCTGGCTGAGGGCTGGGGGCCACTCTTAGCCCCAGAGACCTCTCTCTGGCCTCTGCACATGGCCAGACTGCTCCTGCTCGACCTGTCAGGACCAGCACAAGGCATTTGATCCTGGTTATGTTGTTCCTGTTCTACTTCCTCTGCAGCTAGGGCAGGCTCTCCTAGCTTAAGGACCAAGTCCCACCCACATGACCCAGGGCTCTCTCTCTATTTTAACCACCTTATCATGCAAAGGCCCACTGGGCATGGTGGTGTGTGCCTGGGATCTCAGCACTCAGGAGGCTAAGGCAGGAGGATACTGGGTTTGAGGCAAGCCTGGGCTACAAAATAAGACCATGTTTCCAAAAAACCAAATGAAAACAACAGCAAAGAAGCTAAGTCCCTTTTGCAAGAAAGGAAACATAGTCACAGGTTCAGGTGTCTTTTGTTGTCCTCTTCATCGGAGTTGGGTCCGACCTATTGTGACCCTAATAGGGTTTT
The DNA here is from genome assembly GCA_007922755.1 of Pedetes capensis. Lineage (NCBI taxonomy): Eukaryota > Metazoa > Chordata > Mammalia > Rodentia > Pedetidae > Pedetes > Pedetes capensis. The sequence goes on along the minus strand of VMDO01000247.1, from coordinate 76,794 downwards.
CAGTGACTGTTTCCTACCACATCACATTAAAACAAAATGGAGCTGTTTTTCTGGGTAGAATCAGAAAGAGAGGAGGGGAAGGAAGGAAGGAAGGAAGGAAGGAAGGAAGGAAGGAAGGAAGGGAGGGAGGGAGGGAGGGAGGGAGGGAGGGAAGGAGAAAGGAAGGAAGGAGGGAGGGAAGGGAAGAAAGGAAGGAAGAAAAGGAGGGAGGAAAGAAGGAAGGAAAGAAAAGATAGGTGAAAGGAAGGAAAGGTGGAAGGAAGGAAGGAAGAAGGGAGGGAGGGAAGAAAAAAAGAGGGAAGGAGGGAAGGGAGGAAGGAAGGAAGGGAAGAATAAAGGAAGGAAGGAAAGGAGGAAGGAAAGAAGGAAGGGAAGAGGGAAGGATGAAGGAAGAAAGGGAGTAAGGGAGGAAAGAAGGAAGGAAGGGAAGGAGAAAGGAAGAAAGGAAGGAAGTGAAGAAAGGAAGGAAGGAAAGGAGAGAGGAAAGAGGGAAGGAAAGAAAGGAAAGATGGAAAGAAAGAAGGGAGGAAGGAAAGGAGGAGGGAAGGAAGGGGAGAGAGGGAAAAGGGAGGGAGAGAGGAAAGGAGGGAGAGAAGGAGGAAAGGGAAAGGATGGGCGAGGAGGGGAGGACAGGGAGGAAGGTATGAAGCAAGCTGTTCTCTGAATGATTCTATAAGAAGCCCTGTCTGTGGACCACTTCAGATAATTCCTGGACAAGGCCCAGTTCTGTCATCCATCCTGCCCTCACTGTCACCGCTGAGTGTTAGAAGTTGTTGTTGTTGTTGTTATGTGCCGTTGAGTCGGTATCAGACTCAAAGCGACCCTTATAGGGTTTTCAATGGCTGATTGTTTCTGGACTGCCTTGGGAGTGGATTGCCAGGCCCTTCTCCCATTTTTGCGGTGCTGGGAATTGAACTCGGGGCCTCAGAGATTGCAGCGCAGCGCTCTACCCACTGAAAACCCTATGAAGGTCGCTATGAGTTGGACTCTACTCGACGGCACCTAACAACAACAGTGTTAGAAGTACTCTATCCCTTATTCCTTCTCCCTGGGTTCCAAGCCTGGATCTGGCCTGGCAATTGATGCCTCCACCTGCAACCACCAGGAAGCACTACAGCGTCTCAAGGCTGTCCCAGAAAGTTTGTGCTCACAACTCCTCTTATTTTTGGACTGCTGGAGATGCTGCAAATCTCTCCAGGTTCAGGGTTGGCTCTTTCTAGGGTCACTGCCGGATGACCAAAGAGCTCCCTGCAGCCCCCTGTACCAGCAACACACTCTTCACCCGTGACCTGGGGAGGCATTAACAGCAGGCCTGGGGAAGACAGGCCCCATGTGGAAGGCCCTGGGTGGCTGGCTTCTTTCTCTAACAGGCCTGGTCTCTCGCCCTTTGCTAATGACTTTGATCCTTTGCACTTTGTAAAAAAGCCCCACACCATCAATTGCTCCCCTCTGGCTTTAACCTTGCAACCCAGTGGGCCCTTGTAAAAGGCGGGGGTGTGGGCCAGAGGGAGGCCAGGCGAGCACACACACAGGCACATACACGTCCCCAGATCTGCCCTGGCTCTGTTCCTTTAATGGTCCCCTCCCAGGACACTCACAAAAAAGGACAAATAAAACCCTTTTTTACAAGATGGCAGCGTTCCGTGCAAGACTGACTTCATCAACAGCCGATTCTCAAGTTACTTTGCTTTCACACACTCCCCTTCCAGAACTCACTTTCTGCAAAGGCCTGGCTCCTTCATGCTCATTGCTGCTTCCCTTAGTTCTGGAAGCCTCCTTTCCCATGCCCAGCCCCAATCTCACCCCTCACCCCCCCTTCATCTGTTCTTCCTCCTTTCCCCATTCCATCAAACTATAGGGAACCCAAGTGAATTGGCCGTCTGGGGAGGGAGCGGACTGGTTTGCAGGAAGTCAGGAAGCCAGAAATGAGAAGGAACCTTGTTGAATTCAAGGGGGATTGTGGAGGTAGCCCTGTGGGTGGTATGAAGCAAGGCCCAGGTTTTATTCTCCTGGAAAAAGCATAGATATGGCCAAGACCCCTGCGCTTGTGATTTTAAGACTAATTTCTCCATCTCAGCCTGATCCGACACATACAATGATATCAGAGTCATCTGCAATGTCTCTAGCAAGTTATTTGTTATGCATAATAAAGTCCGAAAGTTGCAGGGTTTTACATTTCAAAAAGCATAATTTGCCTAATTCAGGGTCACTCCCACTTTGTTGTTGTTGTTGTTAGGTACCATGGAGTTGGTGTCCAACTCATGGCAACCCTATGTACAACAGGCAAAACAGTGTTATTACTGCTTCTCTGCTATTCATAGGATTTCCAACGGCTGACTGTTTTTTGGGAGTGGGTTGCTGGTTCCTTCTCTCAAGCCTCCAGCGCCTGGTATTCCTAGGCAGTCTCCCATCCAAGGACTAACCAAGCCCGACCCTGCTTAGCTTCTGAGATCTCATAGGATCAGATGCCACAGTGGTACAGCTGCCTGCACCTCCTATTGTAGAGTGTGTGTAAGTTAGCTTTTGCTGTTTTAGTAACTACTCCCAAACTTATTGGTTAACAGAACCACCATTTATTTAGCTTGTGATTCTTTGAATTGGAGATTCGTGTTGAGTTTGGTGAGGAGGTTCTGGTCTTGGCTGGGCTCACTCAGGTTTTTACAGGCAGCTGTACAGAAAAATGGAGACAGTTGGTGTTTAGAGATATAAACACATTTAGACCTGGCCAGTGAAAACAAATACTCCCTAATACATTGCTTCTGAAAGGAAAGAAATGAGATGCAAACTACCCACAATCAATAAACTCATGGAATGAGTTGCATCAAATATCTAAGTTAACAAAGAGAGCCCAGATGCTTGAAAATATTTGGAAAATCTAAGAGATAAGAGAGAGAGCCAGCAGAAGTTTTTGAAGACATTGCAGAAAACGTGAGAACTATGATTCCCTTTTAAAAGAGTAAATTCTAGACTTGAGATGAGCTAGTGAGGACAGTTGGCTTGTCAAGGTCTAGGACAATGATAGCATTAAGTAGAAAACCAGAGTTTTGTCATGGAAACTGCCAATGCAGGTTGGTGGCAACCAGGTTGACTATTCCATTTAATAAGTATTGAATGAGTACCAACTATCTCTAAATAGCAGGTGCTGTGTGATGTGTCAAGTTCATGACATAGAATAAGACACACACTCTCTCTTGCTCTTGGGAAGCCTATATCAGATGGTTAAATCCAGAAAAAATGAATGCAGTCTCATTTCAAAGGGCCTGTGACATTCTGTTGTGGTCCTGAGGTACCATCTGGGAACTTTAGCAATCCTATAGAAAATCTGGGAAAGTACAAGCTTGATGGAGTCAATCAACAAATCTGCCCACCAACTTCAAAACTAAAAAGAAAATACAGAGATAAGTTTGAGAGCAATTTACTCATTCAGCAAACACACAAGTTAAGCCTTAGCAATCTTGGGAAATGGGGAACGTTTGTCTGATGGATTTCTGACATCCTCCTTCAGTACATTTTTATTGCCTCCTGATTTCTCTCCCTCTCACCTGACCAACTTTGCAATTCACTCCCACCATATTTCATAGCCCACAATTTAAATTTTTTTCTCAGCTTCATATCGTTGTATGTTGTTGTTGTTGTTAGGTGCTGTCAAGTTGGCATCTGACTCATAGAGACCTTATGTACAACAAGTGAAACAGTATTGTCGTACTTCTCTGATATTCATAGGGTTTTCAACAGGTGATTTTTTGGGGGGAGTGGGTTGCCGGGTCCTTCTCCCAAGCCTATAGCACCTGGTGTTCTCAGGCATGCTCCCATCCAAGGATCAACTGGGTCCAACCCTGCTTAGCCTCTAAGATCTGACGAGATCGGACACCACAGTGGTACAGCTGCAGGCTATATCAGTGTATATAGCTCTGTAAAAACTGAATTCTGTGAAGGTGCAAAGCTTCATGCACTTTGTGGAATTAGTCATCAAGCAGAAATCTGCATTTGCCTTTAATTCTGTACTTCTTTATCCTAGAGAAATCAATCTTTAACTGCAGAATTTCCAGAATAGAAGGTCTTCTGTGAGATGATGCAGCAAATGCAACCTTCCATGGGGATAGATTTCTAGTAAGGCCTTTGTTTCAGTGTCAAGAGTTTAAGAAAACCATGTATTAAGCTCCCAATATATGCATCCCAATGGCTTGAATAAATGCCATTTGTTTATTCCTCCCAGCAACCGAGGAACTGGGCCTTGAAAAGTAAGGAAGGGTTTGTGGAGTGGGAGAAACAGTCTGTATGAAGACCCCAGCTCTTGGGTAGGAATGGAGTTTGGAGGGGTGCAGGGAGAAAGGGTTTTTGGGTGGGTGTCTGGGGTAGTAAGGGAAGAAAACAGCAGCAAAGCATGAAAACAAGAACCAGACAGTGGAAAATAGCAATTATAGTAGCTAAGAGGTATAAAATGCTAAATTGAGACCACACCCTGTGTCCAGCGTAAAATATAGCATGTCTCTGAATGTTCACAGCAGATACGAGGGTGTAGGTACGGTTGTCATCGTCACGCCTATTGAAGGAACAAATTTGGACATAAATCACCCGATCATTGGCACTCAGTCAACCAATAGCACAAGCAGAACTCAACCCAAGTCTGTCAACCATGAGGATCCCCACACTGAATGACTGAGCTGTAGCACGAGCGGCCGAAGGCACCATTCTGGTATTATTCTGGAAGGGAGTCAACGAGAATCTCCTACATGGCATTAAAAGGGTGAAAGTTATGATCAGGTCAATCTTTCTGGCATAAGAAAAGCCCCACAGTCTGGTCAGTACGATGTCTCAACTCTAGGAGAATGATTATTTTTCTCCTTATAAGGAATGACTATAAAATGGGCATGGTGGCACACACTCGTAATCCCAGCACTTGGGAGGCTGAAGCAGAAGGACCACAAGTTCAAAGCCAGCCAGTTCTACACTGTAGCAAGATCCTATCTTTAAAAAAAAGAATACTGATATACAGACTATAGAATTTTTCCTTTTTCCCTCATAGTCTTTCCCATGGACTCAGCAATGACCTATATGGAAAGCCAGAGGAAAGGAGACCAAAGTCACAATACCCAGGCTCTCAGAAGGTCTTTGCCACACTTGGGTCATTCACTTGGTGAATCTGTCTCCTCCCGTGCCAAGACCAGATTGGGAGCATGTCTGTCTTTACCCCCTGAAATTCAGATAGGGCACGGTGGAGGTAGAGGGGCAGCCAGACCCAGCCTGGACCTCCTTCACCTAGGCTTAGCACAGAATAACACTCCACTCCTCGTAAACTAGCTCTGCAGATAAGTCTGTGTAAACCTCCAGGCTACCCAGAAGCTTGCCAGCCTGGAGACTCCATCCTGAAATGTTGTTAAATACACAGAGGGTAGTTTCTTTCCAGCCATTACTGTGTGTCAGTGCAGATCTTTCGATGCCTTTAATTCCTAACAATGACATCATCCTCGTTTGCAAAGCATACTCTGGCCCTGGACTGGAAAGCAACTCCCAAGGAAGCCGATGGATTTGGGTAATGTTCAAGCCGTTCTCTCGGCCCCCAAGGCCGAGGCAGACCAATGATTAGGGAGGCAGATAATCTCTGGAATTGTTGGAGATTCTGATCTCTTGACTGAGATGAAAAGACTGGTCTCCATTTCCTTGGCTCAGTGGTCAGTAAGAATGTGTCTCATCTCTCAGGAGCCACAGAGCCCTTGGGCCTTGGCCAAACTCCAATCTACTGTATCCTCCCTGACCAGGCCCCAGATGGTATCTCAGGACCACAACAGAATGTCACAGGCCCTTTGAAATGAAATTGCATTCATTTTACATTTGGGAGCCCTGCAGCTAAGGGAGGTTAACAGCAACAGAATAGGTCATGGAGTCACTTTTTCAGTTAACCAAGATTCTGAAGAACTCATTGGGCCCCCAGGCCTGTGAAAGGCATTGGTGATGAGATGGTGGCCACCCTGGACCCTATACCAACCCCTTGGAGCTTACTGGCTGATAGGGAAGACAGAACCTAGAGGAATGTGGAAGATAACCAGCTCTGTATATATTTCTGTTGAATGAATGAATGCATGCATGCATGAATGAATGAATGAGTGAATGAATGAACGCTAAGTGTCTGTGCAGGCCCCAGAACTGCAATGGAGAACTATGAAGATATTTACGACCATGCAGTTGCTCAAGGGAGCATCAAGGTAAAAAGACTTGAGGCTGTTGAATTTTACATGGGAAAGTGGCTCCTCTTGGGCCTGAACAGGTGAGGTGTGCAGGGTAGACCTGTCCCAACTCACTGACCCTCCTCAAAGTGGTTGTGACTATGACTGGGAAGAACTGTGGCCACTTGGGCCCAATTCCTAATCACCTTGGAAGTCAGCTGGGATTCGCAGATTGCCACAGGGCTCCTTGGTATGTGATGGGACCAGGATGAGGGAGAAGAAGGTAAGGCACTCTTCCCTGGGCTGATTTAAAGGGGTACCCAAAACACCTCCATAATCAGCATAAATAACATCTTCATAGAGTATTTTAAAGATCATAATCAATGCAAAAAATCCCTGAAGGAGAAAATAACCCAGGTTCCCATAAAGACCAGATGCAGCCCTGCCTTTATACACCCCAGCCTTGCTTGCCTCCCATTCATCATGGCCCTGCTTACAATAAAATTAAGTAAAGACCCTCTAGGCCATAGCTTTCTAGTTTCATTTTGTTAAAATATTGTATTGAAGCGTGATTAATCAGCAGGGCATGCTGGCACATGCCTGGAATCTCAACACTTGGGAGGCTGAGGCAGGAAGATGGCAAGTTTGAGGCCAGTGTGGGGTACATAGTGAGTTCCAAGCTGACCTAGGCTACACAGAGAGACCCTGCCTCCAAAAAATAAACAAAATAAAATAACAAAATAAAATAAAATATGATTTATTGTGTGATGGATACACCGGTTACCCTAATTTGCTCATGTACCTGATCTACAGGTACTGAAATACACTGTATTCGCTCCCATGCACTTATGTGCCAACTAAAATTTAAAAATATTTTAAGGAGTAGGGTTGTAGCTCAGTTGGAGAGTGCTTGCCTAACAGACACAAGGCCCTGGGGTTGATCCCTAGCACCACAGAAAGAATAAATAAATAAATAAATAAATAAATAAATAAATAAATACGGGAAAGAAAAAGAAAGAAATTAAAATATTAAGGTTTTTAAAAATTTACCTTGACTACTGAGTGTCTGGTGCCTCTCAAAATTTGTCCAACGTGAGCCCCTTCCCACCCTCTCCCTAGCCTGAGTCGAAGTGATTTCCCTTTTAATTAGTGAGATGACAACGCTCTCAACCCACGCACAGAGTGGCAGTGAGGATGTATACATAAAATTCATTTTGTGCAGTTACTGGCACTCCATAAATGGTGACACCTTGTACGTCTGTAATAAAGCCTGTGTTGTGCCAGCCATGGTGGTGCACACCTATAATCCCAGCACTGAGGAGGCTGAGCTAAGACCAGGAGTTCAAGACCAGCCTGGGTGACACAGGGAGATCCTGCCACAAAAGAAAACCACAAAACAAAACAAGAATAATCCTGTGTTGTCACTGATGCACCCCTTTCGGGAGTTCTCTCCACATGGAACTAATTCGGGGCTTTGCAGGACTGCAGATCCTGTATAGACATGGCAACACTGTCACTGAGGACCAAGTCTCATTCTGGACCCAGGCCACTGAGAGCTGCCGAGAGGAAAGAACTTGCTGAGCCAAAGCTGGAATTAAGAGCCCTGTGGACTCCTCGAGTTCAAAACCCCATGGTGGGGTGGCCCAGACTCTCACTGTGAATTTGAACTTGTCCTGCAGGACTGAGGTGTTTCAGGACTCAGGCACGCAGGATTATAAAAAGGGACAATTAAACCTATAAAAGCAGGGTTTATGGGGGAATTTATAGTGTCAGAGGCCTTTTATAGCTTTTTAAGATTAGTTTAAATAGAGGGAAAAAGAACAGGGGGAAGAAAAAGAGAGGGCTTGAAACCTGAGAAGACTTGAAAGTTCAGAAAGAAGCTTTTAGGAAGCACAGAGGGGGTCATAATCAGAGGCACATTTTTCTTGTCTTGCTGTCTTCTTGCAAATTGAAGGAAAAAGAGAAAAGCCAAGGGTTTCTGTCCCCCCCCCCCGCATTGTTCCTCTTTCCATGCCATCAGTGTCTGAGAAGAAAGACCAGCAATCTCCCTGTCCTGCTCTCTTATCCACGCCCATGGACCTGCAATGGGAAGGATCTTTATCAGCGGGAAGCTAACCCTGGACCCAGGGGATGGGCAGCACGGGCACTGTGAGCAGGGCTGGGGTCCCTCAGAAAGTGGTCTGAGAATCAGTGATCCACCTGGACACCCTCCTTCTCTTCCCTCCTAGCCACAGTGGCCTCTTTCCTCTTTCTTGGAGGATCAGAGTCCTTAGCTCATGCTGTTCTTTTGGCCACAAATGCCCGCCCACCCTGTTTTTTTCAGGTTATCCAAACTCATCTCTAAGATTCTTTTTCCAAAAGAAAAAATATATATATATATGTCATCTTCAAGATAGTAAGTAAAATAAGCAGGCTTTGTAATTGTGGATGTAGTCTTCTCTCACTTATGGAGGAAAAACTACACATCCAGAGAGGATTATTATATTGGAAAATTTATAAAGTATTTGAGAAATGCTAGGCAAGACCTCTAGAGAGGTGAACAAGCTATCTGAAAGGCACAGAGGGAAGCTCACTCATTCTTTTGTCTCCCCTTTTATAAAGTTTAACTTTTGTTCCATGTATATAAATAATCTACTCAAAACTCAGCTTCGATTTAAAACACTTAAATTCTTTGGATATAATCTGTGCTGTTTTTTGCAAGATGTTACCACAGCTGGTGGAGGTGGGGGACTGGGTGAAAGGTACTTAGCATCTCACTGTATTGTTTATGACTCTACAATTGCCTCAAAAACTTTAATTAAAAAAAAAATTAAACTCACTTCACCCCTGCCGATTAAATCAGTTCCACCCAGAGGGAACCCATCCTGATGGGCGTAGGAATTACTTCAGGCATTGATCAGTTTGAATTGCTGGCAGATTGTTCTGGCTGTTAAATAGAAGTGGGATTTAGCTCAGTTGGTAGAGCACTGCTCTGCTCTCTCTGATGTCCTGAGTTTGATTCCCAGCACCACAAAAATGGGAGAAGGACATGGCAACCCACTCCCAAGGCAATCCTGAAACAATCTGCCATTGAAAACCCTGTAAGGGTCACTGTGAGTCGGACGCAACTCGACGGCACCTAACAACAACAACAGCATATCTCCATACCCTGCAGTCATAGCCCTGTAGTATCCGATCCCATCAGATCTCGGAAGCTAAGCAGGGTCAGGCCTGGTTAGGACTTGGATGGGAGACCGCCTGGGAACATCAGGTGCTGTAGGCTTGGGAGAAGGACCCGGCAACCAACTCCCAAAAATCAATCCGCCATTGAAAACCCTATGAACAGCAGAGAACCACTGACAATAGTGTTTCCCCTGTTGTATGTAGGGTCGTTATGAGTCAGATACTGACTCGACGGTACCTAACAACAACAGCAACATATCTCCATAGCCCCATCATAAGCTGAAAATATTGAGTCAATATGTGTTGAATACACCAGTATCAAGGAAAGATTTTATCATGTACCACTAGCCCATGACAAGACCAGTATTCATAATTCAAAGCACAGTGTCTACTGAATGAATACAGCTTTTGCAACATCATAAAATCAAAAAATCATAGGTTGACCCATCATAACTCACGGAGCATCTGTAATTTGAATTCATTTTATCTATAAAATTTATCCTTTTATGTCAACCAGAGACTCATCTTCCAAATGCACCTGTCCAAAAATTTAATTACATTTAATTTTCAATTTCTGTCTCTCCCACTAGGTTGCAAACTCCCTGAGAATAGGAACCAAGGCAGCCTTGCTCACTGCTCTTCCTCTGTCCAGCCCATATACCAGGTCATTGTATAAATAAATGTTTTCCTGGGAGAAACAACTCAGCCTCATGATCAACAATGACTTAAGTAAGCTGCTTTCTTTTTTTCTGTTCTATTCAATGTGCAGCATTCTTATTGGGTTGCTCTGGCACCATTGAGTATAGACCTTTCCTATTGGACTGGTTTTCCACTATTCAGTATGGAGCCCTTCTATGGGATGCAGGGCCAGGTAAGAGGTCATCAAGGGGCAGCCAACCAGTTCTTCCATAATGACTCCCAAGGCTAGTTTCTCTTGTTCTGCCAGTCAGTTGTTTAGAATGCTAATTTTAGGGCATCTATATTTTTACCTATAAAGATAAAGGGTTTTGTTTTGCCAGACTGTATGATAGAGCAGACATATGAGAGGAAGGAAAGGTCATAGTGGAATGCAGGTACCTAGGTTGGTTCCAGGACTGGGGTTAAGCTCAGTTGGTAGAGAGCTGCTCTGTGTGCTCTGAGGCCCTAGGTTTGATCACCAGCACCCTAAAAATGGGAGAAGGACCTGGCAGCCCACTCCCAAAACAATCCTGAAACAATAGGCCATTGAAAATCCTATGAATATCAGAGAAGCACTGACATAGTGTGGAGGAGTGTTTCCTTCTGTTGCACACAGGGTAGCTAGGAGTCAGACCCGACTCAATGGCACTTAACAACAACAGATTGGTTCCAGCTTTACTGCTAACTAGGCAAGTGGCTGAACTTGTTGGGACCTCAGGACTCTCATCTCTAAAACAGAACTAATAACAATACCTGTCTGCAAGGGTTCTTGTCAGCATTAACTGAGTTAATACATGCCAAAAGCTTAGCACAATGCCTGACAGAGGAAGACCCTAACAAATGTTAGCTTAAAGCACCATTCCAAGCATTGGAAGAGCGCTCATGGCATGGTGCCTGCTTGGTTTTCTTCCCAAAGCTGATCTAAATTGGTTTGAAATTTTGGTTCTGCCACAAAAGTCAAATTCAGTTTTCTTGGTGAAGAGGTTTAACCTCTTCTATTTCCTCTTCTAATTATAGGCTTGTTCCAGTTGCTGTGACTCTTGTTTTCCATTAAATACACTCAAGAATGTCTGGGTTGATTATTTCTTTGGCCAGGCCCCTAAAAAGTTACTGAATATTTATTGAGCTCCAGGAATTCTAAGTACTTAAATACATTATTTTATTTCATCATATTTATTTATAATCTTGATTCTGAAATAATTTGTGGAAATATATCAAGCACCAGTTATTATCTTACCTTGTTTAATCCTCGAAAAGATCCTATAAAGTACACACTGTTTTTACCCATGAGACTAAGTCACTTTACCAATATCGCAGAACTAGTAACTGTAGTAACTGGAGGTAATGTACTTTGAACTCAGCGATGACTGAGGGTTACTGTAATCTTCAGCAATTTAGGATAATAAAAAATGATATCAATAATTATTGAGTGCAATAGCAATACATAAACATCATATCCAAGGCTTTCAATTTTCTGGGATGCAGAGGTTTTGATGTCTATGATTCAGGAAGATTATGTCCAAAGGTATATATACTTGTGAATATATATATATATTTGTTTTCTCACACATAAAGTATTTTTCTACTTGTTTTGTATTGTTTAAATTAAAAGTTAGGTTCAATTGTTGACTAAAAGTTGTATGTGTACTGTAGGCAAATTTCTATAAAAACTATTCATTACTGGCCCTGATGGTGCTCATCTGTTCACAGCACTCGGGAGGCAGAGGCAGGAGGATCACAAGTTCAAGGCCAGGCTGGATTACATAATAAGACTCTGTGTCAAAAGACTAAAACTAAAACAACAACCCCCTGCCAAAAGAAAATCTCCACAAAACAAACAAAAAAAAACAGCCAAACAACAACAAAAAAAACACCTAAGCATCACTTGATTGTTTGAAAATTTAATAAAAACTTTGAGTGCTTGGTTAAGTAACTTTAATTATATTAAATTATATTAAAAGAGTATGCATCATTCTTTTTGGAAAATTAGATATAATTTTAAGTAGAGAGCTTAGCCATTAAAAACTATAGTAAAAGACCATGTATCACTCATGTTTTTGTAAATTAATGTAAATGTAAACATTTTGGTAGTGGGTTTAGCTATTTTGAAGTATATTATTTAATAGTATATTACTATAGAAAATATGAATTTTTAATCATGTCAATTATCATCACCTAAACATACACCTGATTTTTTGTTTGGGTTTTCTAATACTGAGCCTGTCACCTATGAACCAGAGAAGTTTGGAAGTAAGGATTCACTGCATCTTTTCTAGGTTCAAATATCTTCAAAGGCTTTTTAGTACTAGAGAATAAAGTTCCAACTATTTAGCCTGGTAATTCAAGCCAGCCAAGGCTGACTCCAACTATATGAGTTGGTTTTGCTTCTTTGTGGTTTCTAATAGCCTCCCTTCAGCCTGCCCCATTTTTCCTGGGCAGGAAAACCAAAGGAACAGCAATTGGGAGGGAGGGAGATTCCACCCTCGCCTTCTCTGCCTCTGTGGAAGTGGAATAATTCAATCAGGCCTGTGATGGAAAGCCTAGTCATCCAACACGGAAGGCCATGGCGAAGTCAAACTGACTCGGGTTCATTGTTCTCTCCCTCTTCCTCCCTTTTTTTCTTTACAAGCTAAATTTAATGGAAACAAAACCAACCCACAGCGAAAGAAGAAAAAGAAATCAGGCTTCTTTTCACCATTTTTTGTTTTGTTTTGTTTTGTTCTTTTGGATCAGAAACACAGGGCTTCCAAATCAAGTTAAGTGAGGCCCAGATGTGCGCTCATTTCAAATGAAAAACACACCCCATCATTTCAGGCAGGACTCTGCTGGGGCGCCTGGTGATTGCAGGGCCTGAGACAAGGAGAGGATTTCTCCAGAGAGTTTGTCCCAGACTGTGGCGGGAAGAGGGTTGGGGAAGATGAAGGGCGGCCAGGCTTTTCCTGTCCCTGGGGAGATGAGGGATGGAATGCAGGTTAATTAGGTTGGGAGGTCACTTGTGGACCAATCAGGAGTGAGGAAGGCATCTTTGAGTGATGTGGAAGGGTGGTTAGAACTGAAGTGGCCACATGTTGAGGGCTGGTGTTATTAATGAGAAAGCACCACATCTATATTACACATCCAGAACAGGGCCTGCCAGGGAGAGAATGAAAATCAGTGAGAAATGACAGTGATGCTCACGCTTCTGGGCATTCTGGAAAATTCATTTTCCAAAAGAGAATGGTAGATGGCAGCTGGAATGTGGAGAAACGACAAGATGGGCAAATTAATATATTTCCTTTAAAAGCTGGGAGGAGGGGAGGGGCCTTTGGACAAGCTTTGGTTCGGGCATTAATTTTCAAAGACTGATCAAGACACTGACTTGTCACAAGGACTTTCTTCTAGTGTTGGCCCGAACTGAGAACGTTGAACCGTGTAACTGAAGACATCTCTTGGTGAAAGATCCTCCTTTTAGTGACTGTAATTCACATTTTCATCAACGTCATGGTGTGCATAGATGAAAACAGCCATTTAAATGTGTTTCTTCTGTCTTCTTGTAATAGGTTTGATTTTACATTTCTTGCCATCTGGTTTGTTGAACAGAAATGTGAAAGTACTTTTTTTTACTATTGCCGTGCTTCTTATGGGGCTTGGTTTAAGATGTGGCCCTTTCTTCCTTTCTTTCTTCTTTGTTTTAAAATTTTAAAAATTTTGTCAGTGATGGGGATTGAACCCAGGTCCTGCACTTGCTAGGTAAGCACTCTACCCTGAGCTGCCTCCCCAACCCTGTGGCCCTTTTCTTTTTACTCTTGTTATTGTTGTTGTTAGGTGCCATCAAGTTGGTATCTGACTCATAGGGACCCTACGACAACAGGCAAAACACTATTGTCAGTGTTTCTCTGCTGTTCTTGGGTTTTCAATGGCAGATTGATTTTTGGGAGTGGGTTGCCAGGTCTGTCTCCCAACTTTATACTGTACTGGACTTTAACTCCGATTTTCCTTTTGCCCTGCAAGCAAACAGGCCATGTGGGTATTTCTGCAAGGTTCCTACCCTTCTATTAGCAGAACTGGTCAACCTAGCATAAGTGCATTATGCCATGAACTGCATTTCATCTCAGCCCTTGCTTCCAAAGCTCACACTGTAGTTTACCCAGGATCATCCCCATGGAATCAAGGTGGATTATTACACTGCACTGAGCTGGGCGAACTAACGTTAAGTTTTCAATAATTATATTTCTCAGATTGGCCCCATAATACCGATCACCGCTGGTCAGCTTTGTGTATCAGCATTCTGCTTATGGCCTTAAACATACTTTTCCATATACACCTCATCTCTACCCTGGAAGTTGTTAATATGCCCCATTTTGCAGAAGAAGAGATCAAGACCCAATGAATGCCAAGTCCAGGATTTGAAGTAATTTCCACGGACAAAGTCCTTTGCCTTGCACTTGCATCCTGAGCTGCAACTCAGGGTGTTAGATCTCAAAGGGAGCAAAATGCTTGAGGGGGAGTGGGCACCAACCACCTAGGGAGGCTAGAAGAAGCTTTGTGGTAAGGAGATGCCAAGTTCCCTGTTAGGTCCTGGCCTTGTATGGAGGCACACGAAGTCAGATGTGAGTGAGTCTGGGACAGGGGCAGGAAGGATGGGCAAGGGCAGGGTGTCCAATGCAGCACCCTAAATATACTATTACCCTTTTTTGTTGTTGTTATCTGAGTGTTTTAATAAGCTTCCACCATGGAGGGAGGGAGCACCGAGAGGAGGGCTTATAGCAGAGCAGAGTGGCCAGGGGACACTGAGGGTTTTGTCCTACCACCCCCTCCCCGTGCCTGGGACATCGGTAGTAGGTAACAGGTGACACACAGCTTTTAAAACGTCCTAGGTCTGAACTTGTGTATTTGTTTCTTGCCATTGCTGTGGCAAATTGTTGCAAACAGTCAAAATTTCTTTTCTTATTGTCTAGAGGATGGAAGTCTAAAGACTCAAGGTGTGGCCAGGCCTGTACTTCTCCACGGCTCTCAGGGAGAACCCTCTCTTGCCTCTTCCAGCTTCTGGTGGCAGCAGGCACTCCTTGGCTTTTGACCACATAACTCATCTCTGCCTCCATCTTCAAGTGGCTTCCCTCCTGTGTCTATATCTTCCATGTCTTTTTGTAGAATAGGGTGGGGGGGAGGTAGAACCTGGGTGCTCCACCAATGAGCTGCACCCTCAGCCTCGTTTTTATTTTTATATTTTGAGACAGAGTCTTGCTATATGGCACAGGCTGCCTCGTGCCTAGAGCTTATGACCCTCCTGCTTCAATTTCCCAAGTCACTGGGATGATGGGCATGTGCCACGGTGTCCAGCTGTGTTCTGTGTCTTATAAGGACACTTGTCTCTGGATTTAGGGCCCCTGTGAAAAATTCAGAATGACCTCACTTTGAGATCCTTCCCTGAATTACTTCTAGATCCTCAGCATTAGGATATGGATATATTTAGGGGAGGATCATGATTTGATCCAGTGCAACGTGTAAATCAATTATTAAATAAGATGTAAATGAAATCACTGAAAGCATAGACAAGGAAAATGGGATTCTGTTGAGGGCAAGACAAGGCCTGTGAAGGAGCACCTGTCCATGTGGCCCTATGCCATATTCTAGGAGGCCCTTCAGTAGTTGCCCAGCAAGGACTCTCATTCCCCACTAGACATGGTGTATACATTGTCAAATCTTGATTTAAACATCTACTCTACCATTTTCAGCTTCAATCTGCCCTGCAGAATGGAGCTCTTCCTAGTGCCTACGCTGGCAAGGTAGATGCAAAAAGGTGACAAGTAGGGATATAAGCTGCACATTGTACATATTACAACCATGGAAGCCATGGATATGTCTGTTGTTGTTAGGTGCCATCGAGTTGGGTCTGACTCATGGCAACACCATGTACAACAGGATGAAACACTCTCCAACACTATGCCATGCCTGGCGCTATGCCAGTGCTTCTCTGCTATTCATAGGGTTTTCAATGGCTGATTGCTTTTGGATTGTTTCAGGATTGGCTGCCAGGTCCTTCTCCCGTTTTTGTGATGATAGGGATACAACCCAGGGCCTCAGAGAACACAGAACCAAATAAGCTAAACCCCAGCCCCATGATGGATAGGTTTATTCATGCATGTTAACAGGCACATATTTATTATATATATATTTCCCATAGGTTTATTGATCCTGCTGGATACTAGCCACTATCCAAGATGGTGAGACTGTAGCTAGAAGGGTGCCCAAAAGCGCCCTCTCTGGTGGTTTGTATTCTACTCTGGGAGACTGAACAGCGACAATGAATAAATACAAACCCAAACACATAATTTCTTCTAAAAGCATCCTTCTAGACAGTGATAAGAGGAGTACATTTTTCAGACATAATGTGCTACAGGATGGGGGAGTAAGGGGTCCCACTAGAGGGGATGGCCTAGAGAGGCCTCTATTTGGTGATGACAGGTAAGCTGAGAAGAAGTAAACCAAAGAGCACAGGGAACAGCAAGTGCAAAGATCTCATGGCCTTGAAGGTTGACACATTGAATTATTGGTGACAATGTAGCCCCTTTCTAATAGTCTTTGTTTTTATGGATGATGTTTATAAAGACAATAGTCTTCTATTCCAATATGGAAGTCATTCACTAATATTGTTTGCCAAATATCTCTGCCTCTTTGCGTTTCTTCACCCTCTAATGCTTGAGTGAGGGATACGAATAGTTTCAGACAGAGTGGAGAGTAGAAAGAACATGTCACTTCTGGAAGGTGCATTAGATTACTGATATGAAGCCTGCCAGAGCTCTTTGCTCTAGGATAGAGACTGACAGTTTTGAAGATGGTGGCTAATCTTTTATCCCAGGAACCTGAGTGACTTCAATGAACAGAGTCATGCTGCTAACCAAAGATTATAGGCAGAGTGAGTGGTGATCATCTCTAGCTATTTGAAATCACTGAGATTCCAGGACTGTTTGTTACTGCATCAGAACCTAAACTATGCTGACTGATACACTTTCTTTCCATCATCATTTCTGTACCCTACTGTGGTTAACCACAATTGAGAACAAAATTTCATTGCAACCCAAGCTGCTAGTTGTGCGAGAACATTCCCATGCTTCTTTCAGACAGAGATGTGAGAACCCAGAGGGTTCTGAGCTGCTGTGTGGGCCACAGCAGCTCAGAAATAAGAGACTCTTTAAGAAAGCAGCTGCCTGCCTCGCCCGCACGAGCCTGGGCATTCCTCACTAGGCTCAGGAGCTCTGCTGTTCCTCCTACACACTCACACTCCCTAACTCCACTGTGTCAATCCTTTCAGTACATCCTTAGCAGGGTAACACAATCCCACTGTTGCCAGCCAAACTGATCCCTGGTCTTCGAAAGGTACTTCCAGGGCATTAACATTACTCATCTCTGGAATGGGAATAGATTACAAGGAAATCTGGTATTGGGAACGAAATGTCTGAGCAAGCACAGTGTGGCTACTTTTATACTTTAAACCCCAGAGTCTGCATCCCTTGTGTTCTCAGAGACTGAGTACCAAACCAGAATGAGGGAAGTGGGTCAGGTGGGGCCAGTGGAAACTCACAAGCACACGCGCCTTCCGATGGGAAGCTGTAGGTAGTTCCCAAATGGCCAGTGTAGCCAGGTTGCCCAGTTCTGGGTAGAGAAGCCAGACATCTATATTTACATAAAATATTTGGTTGTAAAATATGAGAAACTAATTACGGAATACTTAAGCACTGTGGTTTTCATTGATGCCATTTACAGAATATATCCAGAATTGCTCCACAAGGTGGAATTGCATTTCCCTTGGCCCCTTGAAGTTAAGTATGGCAGGTGACTTGGCTTCATCCATAAGATGTCAGTGGAGGTGGCACACATTGCTTGCAGGTAGAGAAGCTACAGAAACCACCAGTTCTTCTCGTTGCTTCATTCACTGCAGAAGCGCATAAAGAAAGAAGGCCTTCAGCTAGGCTCTCAAGTCGTAAGAACAAATGAACAATGCGACTCCAACTGACCCCACCACCAGCAACACAGTGAGCACAGAGCATGAGCAAGAAACAAATGTTTGCTATTTGCAAATCTAAAATGTGGGGGATGTTTGTTACCACAGCATAGTTAAAACTTATGACCAATACAAACCCTGTACAGATGATACAGAACAAGTCCACGTCCAAATTCTCCAGTTTGCGGCCTCAAATGAATCATTTTTCTCTTTCCTTTCCCCTAACCTATCCTTCTGTCATCATCTCTATTTATTTGTCTCATTTGGCAAACATTTTTTAAGACTTCTACATGTGAGGTACCGGAGGTATTGGCAAGATTGCTGTCATAAGTACAGAAAATCCTTTTAAGACATTTGTTGGTAAAGTTCATTCAGAGAAAACTAGGCCAACTATCCTCAGGCATCATGTCCTGAAACCCCAACTGGTGTGGACCAATCAGTTGTAAATGTCTTTCAAGGGCTTTATAACCCATAGGAAATCACCAGAATCTTCCTTCCTTCCTTCTCTCCTTTCTTCCTCCTTTCCTCCATACTTTCCTTTTCCCTTCCTTCCTCTCTTCTGTTCCTTCCTTCTTGCTCCTTTCCTCTTTCCTTCTCTTCCTCTCTTCCACTTTTCTTTCCTTCCTTTCTTCCTGCCCTCCTTCTCCTTTTGCCCTTCTCTTCCTTCTTCTCTTCCCTTTCTCTCCTTCCCTCTCTCCTACCTTCTCTCTTTTCTTCCTTCATTCCTGTTCCCCTTTCTCTCTTCTTCTTTTCCTTAAATAAATTAAAATACATTTGTTCACCTTTGCTCACTTATAACATCTTGTGTTTTCCTGAGGAGAGATGGAGGTAGAAAAGTCAAAATGATGCCTAAACCTTCATCATAAGATCCGTGCATAATTAAATACATAGTGGAGAACAGTGCCTGGCACACTGTAAGTGTGAGATTGATGTTGTTGTTGTTAGGTACTGTGGAGTCAGGTCCGACTCATAGTGACCCTTATAGGGTTTTCAATGGCTGATTGTTTCAGGATTTCTTCAGGAGTGGATCACCACATCCTTCTCCTATTTTTGTGGTGCTGGGGATGGAACCTGGGTCCTCAGAGAATGCAAAACAGCATTCTACCCACTGAGTTAAACCCTATCCCAGGAACATTGACATTAGAGCTTAAGAACGTAACACTGGATGTATGTGTCGTAAGAATGATGTGTACATCACTATCTTTTTTCATGGAGGAAAATGTCGGGGAGTGGCAGAAATAAAAGTGCTCCATGTTAGCTTCTCGGGGGATATTGGTTTGTTGGGACAACTGGCCTAGATGTCCTAGCCGGCATTATTGCATGGGATCCTTATCGCAACCTGACGAAGCAATTTTTACTACTGCATTTGATATACAAGGAAACCGGGGCTGAGACAGGCTGTGTCTCTTGCCTCACATCTGCCAGCTGGTAGAGGCAGCGTGGGTCCTTTCAAGTCTTTGTGACAGATCATGACATTTTACCTTCCCAGCTAAGGTAGCCTCAGGGCTTTAACTCAGGCCTACTCTGGCCTGGAAGGCAGTTCTGCCTGCAGTTTCCTTGGTAGGTGTTTTGCCCTCCGCTCCCCCCGCCCCCCCCCATGCCCCCCTGCCCCCCCAGCCCAGTCAGTGCCCCATAAAAACGATGACTCATAGCTAGAAACTCAGCATGGCCTCCTGTCCTTCTCACTAATCCCCAGGCTGGGAGGAGCTTTCTGGAATTTTTATTGTCAGAAGACACTGTAGACTTTGGGGGCTCCATCACCTCTCCAGGCCTTTAGTCAGCTGGGCATGCGGAGGTGGGAAGCCAGAGGCTGTAAGCCCTTCAGCTGGCCTCATCCAACCACCTCTCCACCCTGGGTGCTTCCTCCTCCTCTCCATCCAGGACACCAGAGGCCCTGTGCAATACGAGAATAAAATATCCGATCCTAAATTGTGGCATGAGGCCATTTGCTCCTCCCCACTAGCCCGGAATGGAGTTGATGCTTCTGAGTCACAATCCCTGGGGCTCATTAGTATGGCTCTCAGTTTTCTCATCTGCAAAATGGGGAAAACGGTATTTCTTATAGAGGGTTCTTGTTGTTGTTCGGTGCCATTGAGTCAGGTCTGACTCATAGCGACCCTATCTATGTACAATAGAAAGAAACACTACCCTACACTGTGCCATGCCTGGCACTATGTCAGTGCCTTTCTGCTATTCACAGGTTTTTCAATGGCTGATTGTTTTAGGAATGGGCTGCCAGGTCCTTCTCCCTAGCCTGCAGCACCTGGTATTCCCAGGTGGTCTCCCATCCAAGGACTAACGAGGCTGATCCTGCTTAGCTTCCAAGATCAGGCAGAATGGGATCCTATGGTGCTATGGTAACAGACATTATATAGGGTAGTTGAGGGAATCTTTAAAAGCATGGATGGACATACTGGAAACAAAAAGAATACTCATGATGAGAACAGCTAATAGTCACACTGAGCACCCCCACCATAGCCACACAACAGTAACAGAGGAGGCCGTACCCAGATGGGTGGTTTGCCCTTTGCATCTCTAAACGGACAGAGGGCATCCACCCTCCAAATTGGTCAGAGCCCACCATCCTTCCAATCCCTGACATGCTCTAACATCTAAACCCTTGCCTGGCTTCCAGAAGCCTCTGGTCTGGAGGGTCATTGTGCTACTTGTCAGACTCGCAAACACTATCTGTGTCATTTTGTATAGTGTGGCCTCATGGGAGGTGGGTTGGTTTTGGAATCCGGCCAACTTGGTTCCATTCTCTGCCTAGCCACATGTTAGCTGTGTGAACCTGGACTGCAAGTTTCTGTGGAATACGGGGAAATATTTCTCCAATCTTGCAGGGTATACAGAGAAGGATTACATAGACCACACTGCTCTACCTGAAGGGTATCTGGCTCACACTCATTGTTCACAGCAGCTCTTTATGGGGAGGCATATGATCAGGAAGATGCAGAGGGGTATTAGAGTCACTTTGAATCAGAACTGACCAAGTGGCCTAGGTCCAAATCCTGGCTCCATCCTATGTGACGCTGAGCGAGATACTATCCTTCTCTTAACCTCAGTTTCCTCATCTGTAAGGTATGAAGACATGATTGCAATAGCATGGACTCCTAAGGTTGTTGTCTCAAGGACCAGTCACCTGTTGTTCTTAGGTGCTGTAAAGTCAGGTCCAACTCATAGCAACCTTATATACAACAGAATGAAACACTCCCCAACACTGCCATGCCTGGCATTATGTCAGTGCGTCTCTGCTATTCATAGGGTTTTCAACGGCTGATTGTTTTTTGGGAGTGGGCTTCCAGGTCCTTCTCCCAATCCTATAGCACCTGGTATTCCCAGGTGGTCTCAATGGGATCGGATGCCAGGGTGGTATGGCTTCGGGCTGGTACAGCTGCAGACTACCAGACACCTAATTAAGGTTAAAAAAAAATGGATCAGGCCTTTCTGTCATTATTTAAAAATCTGAGAGCCTCCCTGATTCCACGTCCAGTTTGTAATGGGTCAGCCTGTGTTGGACAGTCCCACAGGAGTGGCCTCCAGCCTGCCACTCTGGAATCCACCTTTTGCACCCGGCCCTTTCATTGTCTGACAAGGTTTCATTATTTCCATCTCGGCCAGGAGCACGTATTCTTTCCCTTTGAAACGCCTAGCTATAGAGGCTCACACTCAGCTCTCCATCTCTGAGACTGGGGTCGCTGGTGGGGGCCGCCCTGGAAACCCAATCCCCCAGCTCCTTCCCAAACCCTCCGTTCTAATCATGTTGTTCCTGAGACACGGGCTCACCTATAAATCATTTTTAATGACAGTGTGAGAAGAAAGAAGTCGCAAAGCAAATCTTACATGACATTCTCATCACCAGCGGCATTTCATATCCTAAATCAAATGCTTTACTGCGCTGCGTCTCGGGCATTAGGCGAAATGAAGGAAGGCTATTATTTTCTGCCTTTGTGCACCTTTTGTGTGCTTGGGGTCACTCACTTCGGGGAATTCCCGGCTGTTAGGCTTGAGGGGCTCACCTGGGGGGGGGGAGTCAGGATGGTCGGAGGTTCCACCAGGATTCTTGGGGGACTTTTACACAATGAGGCAGCCTGTGCAGTGGGATCCAGAGCTGGTAATATGAGAAAGTTATGAGAATATAAGCCAGGCCTGATCTGGGGTTCCTCTCGGTTCACCTAAGGGGCCCCTTCCCTTCCCGGGAAGTCGATACAGTGAAAATCAAACCGAACCGACAGCAAATAAAAACAGGCCCTACCTCTCCTCCCCCAAAACCCGAGCCTGAGGTGGGGATAAGCGTGAACAGGGCCGAGTGCAGCTGCTGTGCTCTGATTTCTTCCATGGAGTGCCCACCGGGCGCCTGGCGATGAGCTTAGCTGGATGCTCAGAAATCATAGTCCTCCCGGTCATTCCCCCACCGGCCCTCTCGCCCCCACTCCTGTCTTGGGCAACTCCATGCCGTTACTGTCTCTACAATTCGACCTCACTCAGCCATCAATGTTGAAGTGCCTACTGCATGCTAGGAGCTAGAGTTGCTTCTGGCAGAGAAGTGGTTCCCAGGGGGCTGGTCTTGAGCTTCAATTGTCAATGAACCAAAGACATAAATGTGCACAACAGGCACAATGTGTGATCAGAGGCCACTGGGTGCTCCTAGAACAGTTGTTGTTGTTGTTGTTAGGTGCGGTGGAGTCCAGTCTGACTCATGGTGAACCTCATAGGGTTTTCACTGGCTGATTGTTTTGGGGTTGTTTCAGGAGTGGATTGCCATGTCCTTCTCCTGTATTTGCAGTGCTGAGAATCGAACCCAGGATTTCAGAGACTGCAGAGTGACACTCTACCAAATGAGTTAACCCCAACCCCTCCTATAACAGTACCTGGTGTATATAAGGTGCTCAATAAATGGTTAGTCAATTCATGATTCGGCCAAAGAACCTGAAATAGAAAAAAAAAAAAAGTGATCGGGGTAATACTAAAGTGTAGGACAAGGTTCAGCATTGTTCTGTCCCCTCCCCACCCCAGTCTCATCCCTTCCACGTGCTGGAGGAAGAGGGGCCTGGAATAAGAGCTCCTGCATCTCACCGTGAAGGTTAATTCCTATTAGCAAGAGAGACCTGTCAATGTTCCACACTAAGAAATCTGGAAGACTTCAGTTCCTCTCCTACCTTTGATTGCCTAGGAATAACACCTGTTCTTGGCTTGTGTGTTTACAATGGCCTCGGAGGAAGGCACCTTAAGTTCCAGTCACAGGCTGTACTCTGCCCTGCTGTTCAGACACTGTGGCTTGTGAAAGAGGAGCAGTGATAAGAAAAGCCACATTCTGTGGGCCACTACCACGTACAGACACAGAGCTCAGACCTTCATGTGTCTCTGCTCCGTTAGATCTCTGCAAGGATGGACGCTCTAAATAACTCTTACATCCAAGAGGGTCTGGGAATAAAGAACTAGGAGAGGAGGGCTGAGTACTTACTGCACATTAAATGCTTAATAATTGACACTTTTCCTTTATTGTTATCCTCCACTTATAGGTCAGGAAAATGAGGCTCATAGGAAGGAAGGGTGGAAAGCG
Source organism: Pedetes capensis (assembly GCA_007922755.1). Lineage (NCBI taxonomy): Eukaryota > Metazoa > Chordata > Mammalia > Rodentia > Pedetidae > Pedetes > Pedetes capensis. The sequence goes on along the minus strand of VMDO01000247.1, from coordinate 53,246 downwards.
GCTGTGCATCACGGCCAGAGAGGTAGTGAACACTTGGAAAACCTGAGCTTCCCAGTCATGCAAGATCTTCCTCACCCTGGAGCTGGGGACCTTTCGGCTAGTTATTTCAGTTCTCTGAAGTTCAACTCGTAGTAAGAGTAGATCGAAGCGTAACAGGTTGCCAGCTTCATATGTTGAAAAACGTTTGAATCTCAGTGGCTTCATAAGGCCAAATAATTCAAATAACTTCCTCATAGTATTGGTGGGAGGATTAAGAGATGCACAACAGCCAGCACAGGGCCTGACCAATGGTAATCCCTCCAGACATGGGAGTTAGCTTAATTATCATCTCCATGGCTTTGCTGGATAAAGGAAAAAGTGAGCTATGTATGTTTACATCAGGATTGGAAACAAAGCTACCACAAGGTTTTCCACCCTTGGACAAGCCTGTGTCACCTCCCCAGCTTAGTGATAGGGGATCAGCAATTTCCTTTACATGGGTAAATCATTCACCACAAGCTGTTCTTAACTCTCTTTCTCCACCCCAGGGCAGAGAAGTCCAACCCCAATGCTCTCCTCTGAACCAGAACTCTGGGGACCGCAATCTCCTTTCTCTTCTTGTCCTAGGGAAGCTGGGGGGTTGGTGAGTCAGAGAGCAGGTGTGCCTTGCAAGTGCGGGCATAATGAAGGTGAAGGAAGCAAGTTATGAAGGGCAGTGTTGACTAGAGCATGGCTTCCTGGAAGCTGGGTGTTCCTCAGAAACATCCCCACCGTTATCCTTATTATGATCGTTATCATTTTCATCATCATCTTTGCCATTAGCTCCTATGACTGCTGCTTCTCCTCCTCTTCCTCCTTCCCCATTAGAGGATTCTACTCTACTCCTCACTCTCATCTACACTCTCTTGCTCTCATCCCTTGCTGGGTCCCTGTTCCCCTTGGGGCATGGCGGTCTCTTCTCTCCCCACCTCCATCATGACTTAGCATTATGCTAAGGTTCAAATTTTCTCTTTTCTCATTTTCCCTCACCCTTGCCTTCCCTGTACCACAGAACCCTACCTGTCCCAGGCACAGTGGCATTGACTGGCTCAGAATATGGTATAGCTCAGTCGCAGCTTTGAGCCTCAAAGAAACTTGGGGCTGGGCAAACACAGTCGCAGAGCAGATCAAAGCATTGTCAGGTTCTTCTCCAAGGAAGAAGATAGATTTAATAACATCAAAATGGAGCACAAGAGAACCCCCTACTGTTCTGAGTGTTATACCAACAACACCAAATCAGAGAACATTCAGGAACTTAAATAATGTGGGGGATGTCTGCCTGGCTTATACTCTTAACTACAAAGAGCCCCAATGCACAGGAATAGACTTCCAGAAGACCATATTCAATATGACTGTAGTTGATGGCATCAGAACTTGCCCAATCTGGACCAATCAGAGTGCCTTTCTAAGGAGTTTGGGATGGGCACTGAGGGAGAAGTCATTCTCCCTGTAAACTTGAGACTCCAGCATGTGAACTTGGGAATCCTGGGAAGCTATAGTTCACTGATCACATGAGCAGAAAATGTGAAATGATGGTGGTGGTGGTAGTGGTGGTGATGGTGGTAGTGGTGGTGATGGTGGTAGTGGTGGTGGTTATGGTGGTGGTGATGGTGGTGGTGGTGGTGGTGATAAAGATGACAGCCAAGATATCAAGCACATATTCTGTGTCAGCCACTTGATCGATGTACATGTAGTATTCCTTATCACCCTATGAGCTAAAGAAGAAAGAGAGTGAAGGCTATTATTTTACAGATAACAAAAGCCTGCAGCTGCACCACTGTGGTATCCGATCCCATCAGATCTCCGAAGCTATGCAGGGTCAGGCCTGGTTAGTACTTGGATGGGAGACCACCTGGGAACACCAGGTGCTATAGGCGTGGGAGATGGACCTGGCAACCCACTCCCAGAAAACAATCAGCCATTGAAAACCCTATGAACAGCAGAGAAGCACTGACAATAGTGTTTCACCTGTTGTATGTAAGGTCGTTATGAGTCGAACACCAACTCCACAGCACCTAACAACATAACAACAGATAGGAAAAGTGAAGAGATTTCTAAGACACTTAGAATTCCTTGCTGGTGGGGCAGGGGAAGCCGGTCAGCCCAGAACTGAGTGTGAGAACTCCATGTGGAGTCCCAGCCTAGGACCCTCCTCACCCCGACTTAGTCCTTGCCCTTGAATTCATTGGGACACCACAGCCTCATTTCTCTTAAGCTTCCATTGATTCCCATTGCTTTCACCAAAGGAGTGTTAGCAAATAGTGTTGAACTTTCCGTAGGGAGGCAGTGATTCTTCCTAACAGAGTGGGTGGTGACTTTTTAAAAAGTAACCTTGAACCAGAGCCAGGGTTAAGGTGAGACAAATGAAATGTCCCCAGCCAGAGTTTCAGGAGCTACTCATTCTCAGGGTCACGCCTGCATGGGGGTCCCATGAGTACAGATCACAGAGGGATGCTCCTCACACTTCTACCCCAGGTCCCTTGTGTCCCTCATTCAAGTCTCCGTACTGGTTTAAACCGCTCCCTTTCCCTTTCTGGCAAGAGTTCCCCCAGCTATAAAATGAGGAAATCAAATCTAGAGTCACAAAGAGAAATTGGGGGTGTGATATTCTGACTGTGGCAGGTAAGGAGCACACTCGCTGCAATCCCCCTGTCCTGGGTCTTTGGCAGTCATCACTAATATACCATGGTCTCTTCTTGCTGAGCCTAGACACGTTCTAAGACTTCATCTCCATATAGAGCCATTAAGGATCTGCTGCTAAATATTTAGAGTTGGCTTTGTTGTTGTTATGCCATCAAGTCGGTGTCTGACTCATAGTGACCCTATGTACAACAGGCAAAACACTACTGTCGGTGCTTCTCTGCTATTCATAGGGTTTTTAATTAGGGTTGGATAAAATTTCTCCAAGGTGAGAGTCTCCCCCCTTTTTTCCTTTCTCCCTCTCTCCCTCTCTCTCTCTCTCTCTTCTCTTCTTTCCTCTCCCTCCAACTCCACCTTAGTGTCTACAATGGTACATAATCCAAATGAACCTCTGACTATCTATCATCTATCTATCTATCTATCTATCTATCTATCTATCTATCTATTTACCTACCTACCTATCTAGCTATATACTTTTATTTATTCATATTTTTTACCATACTTGGGGGGTGAACCCAGGGTCTCACACATACTTTGCAAATGCTCTACCGCTGAGCTGCACCCTCAGCTCATTTTTAATTTTCTAAATTTTGAGCCAAGTTCTCTCAAAGTTATGCAGCCTGCCCTTGCCCAAGAGTTCATTATCCTCCCGGTCCCTCCTCCCCCATCACTGGGATTACAGGTATGCACCACTGCGCCTGGTTCTGACTACATTTTCAAATTAGACCAAACCGTGAGGAAGAATGTGTATGAATTACTTGCATTTGTCCTTATATATAAGCAATAAAAGTGTTCATATGAATGCACAAACAGGTGCATGTCCACACACACGCCCACATATTTCCATGCATGATGTATTATGGCCTATGTGTAAAAACTGAGGCCAGATTAAGATATTTGGAGGCCCCAAACCATGCAAAGATCACAATCCCTCCAAATCTCATAAACTGCAAAATAAGAGCCCAGCAGGCCCAAAGTTCTGGGTTTTGTCGTAATAACTACCCTAATTTTTAAAGTATCAAATATCAAGGTCATTTAAAAAGGGAAGTAAAGGCATTGGTGTCTATGTTTTGCTGGAGCCCAAGTATGCTAGATTTTTGGGAAGGGCTAAAGCTAGCATGCCTGCAGCCATAGCCTTGTGGCATCCAATCCCGTCAGATCTCAGAAGCTAAGCAGGGTTAGGCCTGGTTAGTACTTGGATGGGAGACCGCCTGGGAACACCAGATACTGGAAGCTTGGTAGGAGGACCTGGAAACCCACTCCCAAAAATCAATCCGACATTGAAAGCCCTATGAACATAGAGAAACACTGACAATAGTGTTTCGCCTATTGTACGTAGGCTCACTATGAGTCGGATACCTATCTGATGGCACCTAACAACAACAAAGCTAGCACAATTCTGTGTACACATGAGTGTGGTCAGGTACACAGATAATCATACAGTTGCCATACATGGTCGCATACACACAAATATTCACAGTTACTCACTTAACATAAATGCATATGCCCTAAGCATACATGGATCTACACACAGGTCTACCTGGGGTAAAGCATACATGCCTATGAATACACAAGATGACACATCCATGCCCCCAAATGCACAGACACAGACACAGATACAAAAGTGCATGCCTATATACACACGCTGGTCTAATTTGAAACCTCTCACATATTCTGGCATGTGTGCACACTCACACAACACACTCACCAGTGCCCAGACTCACCCTCACACCCTCCTCGGGCACGCACAGACACACCGACTCCCATGACACAGCCCCTCTCCCATGCTCGCATAGGGCCAGCACGGCCTCCAGTGTCAGCCCCCAGGCCAGCTGTCCCTCAGCAGCCCTGCACTGTCAGGGAGCCTGCTGAGGATCAGGGGGGCAGCCGACAGTGATAACAATTTCCAGAGCCAGCAGAAGGGAGCCTAATCCGCAGTGAAAAGCTGACAGGCCGGGCGCCTCCACGAGCTTCCTGCCAGCTCCTCCTAACTCAGCCCAGCACCGGGAGGTGGCAGACTCTTTGTCCCCTCAAGCCATGTCATCTCCTCTCTAATGATGCCAACATTTTGACAAAGCTGAGCAACACAGCCGGTAGGTGTGAAGTTGGAATTAATTTTCCTTTGGAAGGTCAAGTGCATTAATGAGCTTTTGGCTGGCTTGCCTTATTCTTCCTTTTTGTCCTTTTTGCAAGAAGGAGAAAAAAAGAGGGGGGGGAATGCTCTTTCCTAGGGCTATTTTGTTCTTCTCTTTTCCTCTCTTCAGAAGACATGGCCCTTTTACAGGAGCCCAGTAAGGCCCCCGTGGGCAGACAGCTGGGCTCAGCTATGGCCTGCCTGGGAGAGCTTAATCCCTCCTGGCATTTGGGGAGTCTCACGCAGTACCACAACTACACTGGAATAAAATATATTTCTTGCCTTTAAGAAGCTTAAATAAATAAAAATTTAGAAAACCAAATGGGTTTTGCTGTATATGCCAAATCTCATTGATTAGTAATGGCTGCCCGCAGCTATGTGGAAAAGCAACAGGGACCACTTCAGGCTGAGGGTCAGTGAGCTCATGATCCATTAGCAATGTCTGCCTTGCGCATAACATAGGGCAACTGCAGCATCCAGAAAGGCTTAGGCTTTGTTCATTTGTTAGTTTTGGTTTGTGTTTTAGGTTTTCTGAGACAAAGCTTCACTTTGTAGCCTAGGCTGGCCTCCAATTTGCTATGTGGCCTAGGCTTGTCTGGAACTCATAATCACCCTGCCTTGGCCTCCCAAGCACTGGAATTATAGGCGTGTACCAACAAGCCTGACTTATTCTTTTTCTCTTCTCTTCTCTTCTCTTCTCTTCTCTTCTCTTCTCTTCTCTTTCTTTCTTTCCTTCTTTCCTTCCTTCCTTCCTTCTTTCCTTCCTTCCTTCTTTCCTTCCTTCCTTCTTTTCTCTTCTGTCTTTCTTTCTTTAAAAAAAAACTACAAGTCAACATGTTAAAAATAAATAGGAAAATCAGGAAATAAGAATATTTAAAACCTCAGGGAAAAATAAAGAAGAGTCCACAGGAAACGTAAGGAAGAAACTGTACATAAAGCTGGAATTGTAAACACAAATGTCTTTAGGGGTGAAGAAGCTGACATAAATGATTACTGTGGCCCTACGGGGACTCTGCTCAATTCTAGTGAGCATTTCTCATTGGAAGAGGGAAGTTGCTACTTCATTCAATCAGTCCCTGCCATGGAAGAAAGTGGGCCAGATATTGTCACACCCACTAATTGTTTATTTTTAAGAGAAATCAGAAATGTGAGTGATTTTCTTCCTCAATATGAACTGTTTGGATTTTTTTACTTTTGCCAAAAGCTCTTCCTTTGTGATTTTTTTAAAAAAATCAGTCTGTGGGCTCCATCGCATCTTGGATTTTTCCAGAAAACAGCCAGTTTGGGCTTGTCTCTTAGACCACACTGGGCAAATAGAACACTAGCCCTCACTCTGAAGACTGGGAACATCGGTGTGCATGTGCATATGACTGATTTGTGACTCTGTGCTCAGTGCCAGGCTCACCCTTACTCTCAATCTGCACATATTAAATAAATAGTTGGGTAGAGCAAATCCCATCCTAATCCATAAAGCCATGTTAGGGTGTCCAAATATTTCCCAGCTTGGCATGACAACATCTTCTCTTTTTTCGTTCTTGGAGGGAAATAATATTTCCTCTTATTCTGTCTTCAATGCTATGGATCCAGCCTGTCTAGATGCACATTCCAGCTTTACCTGCTAGGATCTGTGTAACCTTAAGTAAGCCACTTCATTGTTGTGAACCCAGGTCTCTTCACTTTTGAGATGGAGCTCCCTGTAGCTGTGGTGAGGACTAACCTTGAACTTACAATTTATCTTGTAAAGCTAGAGAATTTTGAGAATGGAAAAGAACACAGTGAATATTTGCCCTGAAGCTCAAGTATAAACTGGGATTGTCCCAAACAATCTGAGTAATCACCCTGTACTACAAAGCACTTAGAACAGTGCCTGGGACATGGGTCTCAACCATGCTATCTGCCATCATAGAGTGATAACATCATGACATTATTGTTATCAGGCACCATCTAGTCAAGCCCAACTCATAGCGACCCAATGTACAATAGAATGGAAGAGGCATTGTGTCTGATAGTGTTTCTCTGCTATCCATAAGCTTTTCAATGGCTAATTGTTTGAGGAGTGGGCTACCAGGTCCTTCTCTTGTTTTCTTCATACCAGGGATTAAGTTCAGGGTATCATAACACTCGGAACAAGCACTCTACCACCTGAGCTAAACCCTAGCCCCTTAGGATGTACTAGCTAACATCATAACCTCATGTCCAGCACCAAGCTTCTGCTTTACTCTCTGTTATTCCTTTGCAACATGGATTGGTGCAGAGTGCTTAAGTCTTCAACTTCAGGGTTCCCAGTTCTGCTAAGTCTAGTGCTGAACACCTGTGTTGTGCCCTTCCCACACTCCAGAGGGAGGGACAACTGAGTAAAACCCTGAAGACAGGCAATGATTTTGGCAGGCAGTGTATATGGAATTTAGAAAAGGTGGCTTACAGGCAAAGAGAAGACCTTGAACAAAAGGTGAGTATTTGGTTGGTGATCTGATGGGCATGATCTGGTTGAGTTCAGATCCTCAAGGGCTACAAGGATGAAGGGTTCATCAGCCTGAGGAATGAAGCTTGAAGGATGGTGCATCTGGGCTTTGGATACATTTCTTGGCTTTTACATCATCCGTGAAAGATCTGCCAAGAGAGGATTGTGCACTGAGACGCCAACATGAAAACAACTTATTTTCCTGGGAAGCATCTCGAAGATCAGTGACTCAATTACCATATCATATTTTAAAAGGATGTTGCAAAATTCCCTTATTAAAAAAGAGAAGGAGAGATAGTCACCACCAACCCCCTTTTGTTACTATTATTACAGAGTTTCATGGACAGAGAAGGCAAACAAATCCTCCAAAGAAAATGAAGATTTCTTTCTAATCTGGGAAAATGCAACAGAATTTTACTGAGATAAAATTCCAGTCTCCTGTCGGGGAGACCCTCCAGCAATTGCTTTGCAAGTGTGACATCTCCTCATGTCCATCCTCCACATTCCATTCATCTGTTCCTGTCTCCCAGACAGAAAGACACTGATGGAGCTGACGCACAGCTCACTTGTGATCAGCAACAGCTGGGCACCCTTCAAACCCTGGCCTTTCAGAGCAGGACACCAGGGCCTGTCTGTCTGTCTGACTTTCTTCCAGCTCATGGGTTTCTCAAAATGATGCCAGCACAGAAACTTGGATGCCTCTGTGTGCTCACCTAGATGCCAAGATGGGCACTCTTACAAATTGCATCTTTTCCAAGATGTCCCTCTGCCTCCTCCCTACATGTGGTTTAATCTCCCTTTCCCTTGTTAACAATTGCAGCCCAGATCACCGAGGAGCCTATGCTATATTGAAGTGTTATAGTTTGAATATAAAATGACCCCCACAAGCTCATGTGTTGAAGCCTATGTCTCCAGTTGGTGGTGACATTTTGGCAGATTCTGGGAATTTTAGGAGGTGGGGCCTTGCTGGAGGACGTTGGTACCTGGGGGTGGGGACTGTCTTGTCTCTGGCTCCATCCTGTCTCTTACTTGTTGCTTCCTGTCTGCCATGATGTAAACAGCCTCCTTTTCCACACTCTCCCGCCGTCATGATGTTCTGCCCAAGAACATAGACCCAAGTGACTTTGGACTGAACCCTCTAAAACTGTGAGCTAAAAACATCCTTCATCTCTTAGGCTGTTTCTGACTGGTATTTTGTCACAGCTACAAGAAAGGTAACTAATCCCTGTGGCTCATTTAATTTGCCCTTTACTGAGCACAATTTAATGAGGACTATGCTAGACACTGTCCAAGCACTGGGGATACCACAGTGACCAAAGCAATGTCCCTCTCATCATAGAGCAGAAACTCTTAAGCTTTCCATACGTCATTTGTCTCTTTGATAAGTTCTTCCTTATTCTTCAAGGCCCAACTCTGTATAGACCACATCTGTCCCCCAAATCATTGTGACTTCTCTTCCTTAGAAAAACTGATCCCATTTTGTGTGCTCATCCCTTTCCTGTCTTCTCTTGTGCTTGTGACATTCTGCCTTATAGTATAGCAAGTAGTGGGTGTGCTAAGCCAGGAGTTAGTAAGGGTAACTCACATTTGGGAGGGTAGGCTCTGAGCTCTAACACCATAAATTTGAAGCCTCATTTCTTTACACTTATCTCTGTGAACTTGAGCAATTGACTTAGCTTCTCTGTGCCTCCACTTGCTCATCTGTAAAATGGGAACCATAACCACACTTACCTCCTAGGGTTTCTCTGAATATTAAGGAAGATAACAGATAAATCACTCATCTAATTTGCTTAGTAACTAGGGCATAGTAAGAACTGAAAATATCTGTTCTTTGTAGTCTTTTATTGATAAAATAGTAATTGAGCAAGGTGAAAGATGTTACTGTTACTGCCAATGGCTGATTCTGGTTTTTTTGTTTTGTTTTGTTTTGCTAAGCAAACAAAAGACTACATTTCCTAGTCCTTTTGCAATTAAGAAAAGGTGAGTGATAGGTTGTTATCTGTGAAATATTACCAGAAAAACTGGGAGCCATGGAGCATGCCTGAGGCAAGAGAATTATAAGATCGGGATTAAGCCTGTGCAATTTAGGGAGGTCCTGTCTCAAAATAAAAAATTAAAAAGAGTATGAGGGTACAGCTCTGTGGTGGAGGGTTTGCCTGGCATATGCAAGGCCCTAGGTTCAACTCCAAGGTATTTAGAAAAGGAAAAAAGTAACATTAACAGAAGAGACATCTGTCACTGTTGTTTTTGTTGTTGTTGTTGTTGGGTGCCATTAAGTCGGTATTCGACTCATAGCAACCCTCATAGGGTTTTCAATCAATGGCTGATTGTTTAGGGATTGCCTTGGGAGTGGATTGCCAGGCCCTTCGTCCATTTTTGTGGTGCTGGAAATTGAACTCGGGACCTCAGAGACTACAGCGCAGTTCTCTACCAACTGAGCTAAATCCCAGCCCCATTGTTTTTAGGTACCATCAAGTAAGGTCTAGCAACAACATCTGTCACTAGCAAGCTGAAATAGCAAAAGTTTCCTCTATAACATTCCATGGCCTCTATTCTCCTACTGGACAGACCAATAACTTCCACAGCACATGGTCCAGGAGGTCCACACTATCTCTGCATTGTAAGCATGGTTGGATTTGGTGGGTGCTGGGACAGCCAATGCTTAGGTGTACTAAACTGCCCACCAGGGCATGGCCAATTGCATTGGAGTCTATGACTACTGCTGGAGCTTTGAGAAGTCCAGGAGACTCAGCCCCTCACTCAAAAAACCTAGACATGACTTAGCATGAGCAGTAAGGGCAAGTACACTGTTTGCCAGGTGATAGAGCTCAGAAAAGTGTGTGCAACATGAAGTCTTTCCTCCTAAGTGTATTAGTCAGCTGGTATGTTGCTATGACAGAGAAACTGGCCATAACAAACTTATGAGAAAAAAGATTTATTGGGGGCTCACAGAGGACCAGAATCCATAATGGTGGTAGGGCAGAAGTGGTAGCTGCAGGAGGCAGGGCCTGTGACAGAGAACCTCACATTCTGATGGATCAGGAGGCAGAGAGCACAATTGGAAATGTGGGTCTGGAGTAAACTCCAAAGGCCTGCCCCAAGGGATCCACCTCCACAAAGCTAACATCCCACCTCCCAAAGTTCGATAGCCTCTGTAAGCAGTGCCACTACCTGGGGACCAAATTCTCAAGTACATGACTTTGGGGGACATTTTAGATTCAAACCATAGCACTAAAGCAGAGGAAAGACCTGAAGAAAAGATTGTTCAGGCCAATAGGGTTGTCATTTGTTGTTGTTGTTAGGTGCCATCGAGTTGGTATCCGACTCATAGTGACCCTCTGTACAACAGGGGAAACACTATTGTCAGTGCTTCTGTGCTGTTCATAGGGTTTTCAATGGCAGATTGATTTTTGAGAGTGGGTTGCCAGGTCTGTCTCCCAAGCCTACAGCTTCTGGTGTTCCCAGGGAGTCTCCCATCCAGGTACTAACCAGGCCCAACCCTGCTTAGCTTCCAAGATCTGACGGGATCTGATGCCACAGGGCTACAGCTGCAGGCAGGGTTGGATAGCTACTGCTTATTAGTGCCACTGCAGTATTTGCAAAGTTCTTTACAAACTTTATTCACTTCTCACAATCACCCTTGAAGTCATCTAAGTTCATTTTTCACATAAGAGACATGACCCACAGGGATGAAGTCAGATGGCCAGATGACTGCTAAGAGGTGGAAGTGAGGGACAAATTGAGGCTTGCTTAAGGTCCAAATCCCTTCACCAAAGCATCTGCCTTGGAACCAGCTTCCAAAAATGAGAAAGGAAAATTAATGGCACTGGAGGATCTGGGAACTTTTAAGACTTAGGTTCCAATCCTGACATCACCCTGGCTAGCTGTGTGACCTTTGACAAATGGCTCCATTTCTCTGAGACTCAAGTTTCCAATGTGGCAAATGAACCCATAAAGCCATTCTGTCTTACTGCGAAGAATTTACAAAGGACTAATGGAAAATTGCCTAGCACATGTCTTGGCATTTGTAATGTGCATTCTCTTCTCTCCTTCCATTAAGAAAAGAAGGGAAAGAGTACTTCCTGCCTGTCACACTTCCCTTGACCATGAGAAGCTGAGAAAAAGAGAGTCCCTTCTGAAAGGGTCGTGCACTCACTCTCACTCTCTCTTTCTCTTTCTCTCTCTCTCTGGCTGCCATCTTTGATTCTCTTGACTGTCACTTGGAGCTTGACATTTACACATCTGTGATGGATGAACAGGGAATATAAACACCTCGTTAGTGTTCCAAAGCATTGGTTGGAGTTGGGAGGGAAGAAAGACCAAGGTCCAAGACCTTAAACAGAAAAATAATACAGGCTCCCATAAAAATGAGAAAAGGGCGGGCAGAAGAGGGAGGTGCACCATCATCGCAAAGAGTTATTTGACCTACTTGGAAACTTTAATTGCTGGTAATGGCCAACCTGTTGGGTGGTATTTTATTAACGCCGATGGATTTTCACAGGATATTTCTCACTTTGCTCTCTGAGAGCCTCAGGAATTCATTAAATATTAAAAGGTAGTGTTCTGGGTTGTTCAGTTAAAGATGCCCTCCTGATGAGGTTTCCCGCAAGTTAGAGACCTGAAGAAAGCCAGCTGACACAGGATGGATGCTTGCTGTCAGCCAAGGCAGGGGAGACAATAAAATAAGCATAATCATGAAGCTTACTGGGCGCTTCCTCTGTGCCATGCACCATGCTAAACACTTTGTTATGTATTTAAGAAATATATACAAAAACCTATTAAAGGAAGTCCTCCTGGCATCTCTATTACATAGATGAGGAAAAACTGAGGCTTCAAGTTCAAAGAGAGGGAGGATGTACAGTGGAGAGCACTAGCCATTTGGAGTCAGATAGATGAGGACTTTTCCAGACCTGCTTCTTATTAGCTGTGTGGCCTTGAGCAAGCACCTAAGCCTTTCTGAGCCATGATTTCCTCTTCTATGGATCTAGGGATTATCTTCATTCTATAGGTGGGGAAGCTGAGGTCGAAAGTCAGAGAGCTCATCAGTGATAAGGTCAGAACTCTTAAGATAATCCCATATTTGGTCCAATTACTTATCACTGCATAAAGAACAACTCTGGAAAGTAGCAATTTAAGCCAGTCATTTCATCTTGCATATGATTTTGTAGGTCAAGAATTTGGGAGAGGCTCAGCTATAGTTTTCCTATTTCATCCTCCAGGGCCTCTGCATGGGGCTTGTGCTTCCTCCCAACATGGCGATGTAGGGTAGTTGGACTTCTTATGTAGTGTTTGGCTTATTTTACATTATATTATTGTTATGGCATTCCACCATAATCCATTGGTCAAAGCAACCACAGACCACTCTCCTTACTCCATTCAGTGGAAAGGCTGTACACCCTACCTCTCAATGGAAGGAATGTCAAAGAATTTACAGCCATCTTTAATCTGTCTCCCTGATCCATAACAAGAAACACATACATAGTAAATTTTCTTTAGAAAAAAAAAAATCCTAGAAAATAGAGGTGGCTAATACCCAACAGCTTACCCAGAATTAGTGGGGGAATTAAATCAACGAGGATAAAGTACAAGGCTGGATTCTTGGAAAAATAATAGGTGCATAATGAAAGTGAGGGCTGGGATTTAGCTCAGTGGGTAGAGCGCTGCGCTGCAGTCTTTGAGGTCCCGAGTTCAATTCCCAGCACCACAAAAATGGGAGAAGGGCCTGGCAATCCACTCCCAAGGCAATCCTGAAGCACTCAGCCATTGAAAACCCTATGAGGGTCACTATGAGTCAGATACCGACTCGACAGCACCTAACAACGACAAGAAAGTGAGATACTCCCAACCTTAGGGATTCCTATATACTTCCACTGGGGAAGTGACATCATACCAAGTGTCAAGTTGCCAGAAAAAACACATGACACCCAATTAGACTTGTGTTTCAGATAGACAATGAATCCCTTTTTAAAGTGTGTCTTGCTGGGCGCAGTGGTGCACACCTATAATCCCAGCGGCTCAGGAGGCAGATGCCCTGGGTTCAACCCCCAGTACTGAAAAAAAAAAGTGTGTCTTATAAAATATTTGTGCTAAGAAACCATTCATCATTTATCTAAAATCCAAATTTAATCGAGTACTCTGGCTTTACACTTGTGTGGTTTTGATTTTGGCTAAACCTGGTCATCCTACCAGAATGCAAATAGAAGGGCAACACTAAGAATTTTGATTTCATCCTTTGCCCACGGAGCTGAAGGAGATTGGATTTGCAATTTGAATTAGATACAAGCCATAGTCTTTCCAGAATTGATGTTCTGCACCTCTAGTCATGCCAGGAAAGATGCAGGAGAGGAAGAAAAGATGTCTAAAGGCTTCCCAGCCTTCCCACCACTTTGATGCCATCACCAAGGATGAGTGTCTAGTATTCAGCATGATGTTTAGTCATGGAGCTCACGGTCCAGTCATGTGGCCCTGGAGAAGAGGCTTGACATTGCCATGCCTCAGTTTTCATATCTGTAAACTGGGTGGGAGAGGGAGCAATACCAGCTACTTAATCTAAAGAGATATTGAGAAGAATAATGAGATAAAAATTTAAAAGTTCTTAGGACCAGGGCTGTAAACCTATGAAAAGTAGTTTTGGGTGTGGGTTCAATATGTTGAAAATAGAGGATATGCATTCAGGAAAAACTCAGGATTAAGATTTTAATTCTATGTGTAGCCAAATGAATAAAATGCTTAAAAATATTTTCAAATAAAAAAAATTTTTTTTCAGTACTTGAATGTTGAACTCTGAGCCCTGCACATACTTTGCACATGTTCTGCCACGGGGCTGTACCTCAGTCTATTTTACATTGTTTTCAGTTTTGCTAAGGTACACAGGCTGCCTCTGGCCTTGAATTTGGGTTTCTCCTGTTTCTACCTCTCGAGTAGCTGGGATTGCAGGCATGTGCCACTGTTTTTAGCATTTTCCCCCAATTTTTAAATAGCTAATGACATAAAACAACAACAACAACAACAACAACAACGCATAACATTAAGAGCTGAATCCAAACTGAATTTTTCATTGGGTTTGGGCTCAGGTTCAGGTTCAGAATTTTGGATTTTTTTTTTTTGTTGTTGTTGTTGTTGTTGTTTGAATACTTGACCTAGAAAGGGTTTAGGGGTTAGGTTTGGGTTTGGGTTGAAGTCTTGCTATCTACACTTAAGATTCAAACTCCAACCAAACCTAAACCCTCTAAATTTTCACATATTGAACTCACACTCAAACCTGAACCCATTTTTTTGCAGATTTGAAGGCCTGCTTAGAACAGTGCTCAATCCATGGCAGTTGTCCTGTGTTAGCTTTTACTAATATGAGTTGAGAGACAGGTGTGCAGACTCATGATTGTCAGATTCAGCAATAACTGCCCTGATAGGAGTATTAGGGAAATGCTAAGAGTTGAAAGCAAACGGTAGTGGAAAAACTAAGTAGGGTTGTGACAGATGAAGAGGAGTTTGCCAAACAGATATGAAGGAAATGCTCTTAGGCAGGGGGAATAGCATATATAAAGGGATAAAGAAAGAAATCAGGAAGTGAGAAGAGCCCTTCGTAGTACAAAGTTGATGGAGGGGGGAATGGAGTCTGAAGTGGTGGGTTGTTGGTAGGTGCTGTTGAGTCAGATCCGACTCATAGTGACCCTATGTATAACAGAAAGAAACACTGCTTGATTCTGTGCCAAGCAAATAATCTTTTTTATGTTTAAGCCCATTCTTGCAGACACTGTGTCAATCCATCCAGTTGAGGGGCTTCCTTTTTTCATTGACCTGCCACTTTCCCAAACATGATGTCCTTCTCCAGGTATTGTCCCTCCTGACAATATGTCCAAAATACATATGACACAGTCTAGCCATCCTTGCTTTCCAAGGAGCAGTCTGGTTACATTTCTTCTAGGACAGGTCTGTTGGTTCTTTTGACAGTCCATGGTGTATTCAATAGACGTCTCTAGCACCATAATTCAAAAGCATCAAATCTTATCCTATCTCCCGTGTTCAATGGCCTGCTTTCACAACCATATGATGTGACTGAAAGTACCATGGCACAAGTCAGGTGCACCTTCTTCTTTAGTGTGACATCTTTAGTTTTCAACACTTTACAGAGGTCTTTTGCAACAGCCTTTCCCAATGTAATGTGTCTTTTGATTTATTGACTCCTGCTTCCATGGGTGTTGATTATAGAAACAAGTAAAGCAATCTTGGATAATCTCAATCTTTTCTCCATTTATCATGAAGTTGCATACTGACCCAGTTGTAAGGATTTTGTTTTCTTGATGTTGAGGTGCAACCCATACTGAAGACTGTGTTCTTTGATCTTTATCAGTAAATATCTCAAATCTTCTTCACTTTCAGTATGCAGAGTTATGCCATCTACATAATGCAGGTTGTTAAGGAGTATTTCTCCAATCACAATGTACCATTCTTCTTCATAAAATCTAGATCCTTAGATTATTTGCTCAGCATAGAGATTGAAGAGGTATGGTGAAAAGATACAGCCCTGACATACACCTTCCTTAACTTTAAACCAGGCAATGTTTCCTTGTTCTGTTCAAACGACTGCCTCCTGGTCCATGTATAGATTCCTTATGAATATAACTAAGTGCTGTGGTATTCCCATTCTTCAAAATGTTATCCATAATTTGTTGTGATCCCCACAGTCAAATGCCCTGGCATAATTAATAAAACAGAGATAGACATCTTTCTGTTTTTTTCTGCTTTCAGCTAACATCCAGCTGACATCAGCAAGGATTCCCTTGTTCCACACCCTCTTCTGAATCCAGCTTGATTTTCTAATAGTTCCCTGTCTAAATATTGCTGCAATCACTTTTGAATGATCTTTAGAAAAATTTTACTTGTATATGATATTAATGATATCATTCTATAACTTCCTTATTTTTTGGGTCCCCTGTCTTGGTAATGGGCACAAATATGAATCTCTTGCAGTCAGTTGGCCAGGTAGCTGTTTTCCAAATCTCTTGGCATAAACAAGTGAGTACCTCCAGCGCTACCTCTGGTTGTTGAAACATCTCTATTGGTATTCCATCAGTTCCTGGAGCTTAGTGTTTTACCAATTCATTCAAAGCAGCTTCCACTTCTTCCTTCAGTACCTTGGGTTCCTGATCATATGCAACCTCTTGAAATGTTTGGTCATCCACCAATTCTTTTTGGTGTAATAACTCTGTGTATTCCATCCATCTTTTTTTGATGTTTCTTGTGTCATTTAATATTTTCCCTGTAGAATCCTTCACTATTGCCACTTGAGGTTTGAATATTTTTAAGCTTGAGGAAAATGTTATTGTTGTTGTTAGGTGCTGTTGAGTCGGTATCTGACTCATAGCAACCTTCATAGGGTTTTCAATGGCTGACTGTTTCAGGATTGCCTTGGGAATGGATTGCCACATCCTTCTCCCATTTTTACAGTGCTGGGAATTGAATTCAGGACCTCAAAGACTGCAGCGCAGCACTCTACCAACTGAGCTAAATCCCAGCCCTTGAGAAAAATAGAGTGTGTTTTTCTCATTTGGTTTTCTATCTCCAGCTCTTTGCACATGTCATTATATTTGATTTTGTCTTCTCAAGCTGCCCTTTGAAATCTTCTGTTTAGTTCTTTAACTTCAGCATATCTTCCTTTTACTTTATCTGCTTTATATGCAAGTAAAAATTTTAGAGTCTGTTTTCACATGTTTTTTGGTCTTTTCTTTTTTTCTTATCTTTTAAATAACCTTTTGCTTTCCTCATGAGTGATGTCTTTGATGTCATGCCACAACTCGTTTGGTGTTTGATCATCAGTATCTAATGCATCAAATCTGCTCTGAAGGTGGTCTCTGAACTTAGATGGGATATACTCAAGGTCGTATATTGGCTCTCATACACTTGTTTTAATTTTTTTCAGTTTCAATTTGATCCTGCATATGAGCAGTTGATGATCTGATCCATAGTCAGCACCTTGTCCTGTTCTGACTTTTGGTATTGAGATTTTTTTTCTTTCTTTCTTTTTTCAATTCTTTTCCTTTTTTTTTTTTTTTTTTTTTTTTTTTTTTTTTTTTTTTTTTTTTTTTTTTTTTTTTTTTTTTGGTACTGAGGTTTGAACTCAGGGCCTTGCACTTGCATGCTTTTCACTGAGCTGCTCCTCCAGGCCATTTTTAAAATTTTTGACACAGGGTCTTGCTAAGTTACACAGACTGCCTCTAGTCTCAAACTTGTGATCCTCCTGCCTCTGCCTCCCCAGTCACTGGGATTACAGGCATGCACCACCGCACCTGGTGGTATTGAGATTTTCTATCATCTCTTTCCACAAATGCAGTGAATTTGGTCAGATACCGACTCACAGCACCTAACAACAACAACAATGTTCCATCTGGTGAATTCCATGCATATCATCACTGTTTTTGTTTTCTTTGTTGCCATGGGTAAGATAAGTGGGAAAATTAGGATTAGGGCCACAGAGACTTTTACGCCATTTCAGACACTAAAGGTCAGACTCTGGGCAATAAAGGTAAAGAATGAAGAAGAGAACTGCTGAAAGAGAAATTTCAGAAGTAGAAGGAGGGAGGAAGGCTGGCTTTCTAGCCTCCAACCAAGTGGGAAATTTGCCTTCTGTACTAAAACATCAGAAAGCACATTACATGCAAATATCTCTTTAATTCAGAGGTTTGGTGTGAAAATGCCTATAATTGAAGAAATTAGACTCTTAAACTTTGGGAAGTATTGAGGCAAAATTTCTCTTCCAAGTCCCCTTTATCTTTCCAGAGGAAGGTGCATTGGGTTCATCCCAAAAGGAAGCAGGAAGAGGTAAACAAGAAAGTAATAGTCTGTAGTTGTGGTACTAATTCCTGGTCAAGACTTAAAAAAAAAAAATAAATCCTAATAATACTAACTGCTTGCCATCCTGAAATCTAAGGAGATCTGCCCTGTATCGAGCCATTGGTCTCTGCCAAGCATTGTGTTAAAGGCACTCCTATAAAAATTAGTAAGACATATCTACTTTACAAATGGGAATACTGAGCCTTTAGTTAACAACCTAGTTATTCAGCTCATGAATGACCAAAACCCAGATATCTGTGAGTATGGGTTCTGCCTTCTAAATACCATGCTGGAATTCAGCATTCCTCAAATAGCAACCTATTGTTACCATCTCTACCTCAACTAGACTGTGACCTCACATTATCTTTTATTAAGTGAATTTATCTTACCTTTAATAATAATGTGACCAATACTTAGAATACCATGAACATTAAAAGAGATGATAGCCATTCAAGTCAGTACTGTTTATACAATACTATGTCTGCACGAAAGAGAGCCTTACTCTATGATTCCATTTCTGTGAAGTTCCAGGTAAAGCAAACTGTATATGAGGACACAAATCAGGGAGGGGATTGCGTTTATGAGGCAGAGGTGAGCAGATAGACTGGGAAAAGACTAGAATCTTAGTAGAGCAATGGCAATGATTTAAATCTTGATTAGGATGTTGGTTACTTGAGTGTATACCTTTGTCAGAAGTCTTGGTCTATAAACTTAAGATCTGTGCATTGTATAGCATTGGTATTCTTCATTTTCTAAAAGTTCCAAATTTAAACTTTTGATATAATCTTCAAAGGAATTTCAACATAGATTCACAGAGATGAACCCACTTCGTATAATCTTAAACAACTGTGTCTTCTCTAAACATTTGTCATACATGAGAATTGATTATTTTGTATATAGTGTAATGGTTCTGTGTTGTAGCTTTAGGTAAGTATTTTAATTTTCAGGTGTAAATATTTAAAATATGTCATACTCTCTGTTAAAAGAATCTTTTCAATAGAAAAAGTGTTAGACTCTATCACTTAGGAGCTGTGCAACTTAAATTAAGCCATTCGTTTTCATTAGTCTTCATTTTTTCATCCATGGTTGTGTTTTCAGTGACAAATATATCCCAGGTTGGAGTGGTGCACACACACAAATGTAGGTTAAGGAAAAATATGTCTCTCAAATATGAAGAAAATATAGAAGAGTGGTGAATTTCATAGCATATAAAGTGTTTACCTTAAGAACAACTTCTTGATTACCTGGAACCCATGGCTGTTCATTTATTCATCTATTCAACTGATATTTGTTGAGGGCCAGTGATATACTACATATTATTCTAGGGAGAGAATATACAGCAGCCAAAGGAATAAAGGGATAAGAGATGGTAACAGGGGGACGAATAGGATCAAAGTACTTTATAAGTTGTTGTTGTTGTTGTTGTTAGGTACCATGGAGTCAGGTCCAACTCATAGTAATCCTATGTAGTGTTTTCAATGGCTGATTGCTTCAGGAGTGGGCTGCCAGGTCCTTCTCCCTAGCCTGTAGCACCTGGGATTCCCAGGTGGTTTCCCATCCAAGGACTAACTAGGCTGACCCTGCTTAGCTTCCAGATTAGATGGGATCAGATGATCAGGTCATATGGCCAGAGACACATGTATGAAAATATCATAATGAAACCCATTATTTTGTACAACTAATATATACTAATAAAAAAGTTATGAAGACTAAAAAAAGAAGCAAGAGAAGTGAATCAAAAATACTGAGGATAATTACTATTAGTTCTATTAATCATGATTAAAAGCAAAAAATCATCAGAGACGATTAGCTTTGCTTCATTCTCCCTTTTCCATAGATCTATAATGCTTTTGATTCCCTTATACCTTCAACCCAAATATGAAATTATAAGGTGAACAACAGACATTCTTTTGAGGTTGAATTTCCACTTTCAACATCTAACAAGGTAAAATTTTAAAACCCTATCTTTCATCTGGTATGGTGTTTCATGCCTGTAAATGTAGCACTCAGGAGCCTGAGGCAGGAGAATCTTGGATTCTAATGAGGGCTACGTAGTGAGTCCCTGTCTTGGAAAAAAGCAAGCAACCAGACAAAATAACTCTGCCTTGGTGTGTCTTATATGGGTTAGGGAGAGAGATGCTAAATAAGCAAGCAACAATATTATTTGCCATATGGTGTTAAGAGCTATGGAGAAAAAAATAAGTCATGGAATGCCTATATGGAGTACTTGGGTGAGGGGAATGTGGCAGTTGAAATAAGGGGATAAAGGAAAGCATTAACAGGTGAGTTTTCAGTTAAAATCTTAAGGAAGTTAAAGAATTAGCCAGGCAGATATTTGAGAGAAGAGCAATCTAGGCAGGGAAAATATCAAATTCAAAGACCACTGGAAGAGAGCATGTTAGGTATATTTGAAAACATGGAGGAGAATGGAGGGGCTGGAGCAGTGAAAGTCATAGAGAAGAGGTGAAGGAGAAGAAGTCAGAAGATGCCCTGAAAAATGTCCACTAGCATTGTCTTTTAGTGGGCTTCAGCTGCCCAGTTACTGTTAACACATACCACCGCATATCCCCTTCATACTTCCCCTAGAAGTGAAAGTCAACTGAGTTAGCTTATCAACAAAACCTGTGAAGCTTCATTGAGTCTAGGACTGTGCTTCCCAAACTGTATGTTAAGGTCTCTGGAAGGACTCATAGAATTCATGGAAGTTCACAAGATATTTTAGACTTTGGTGGGAAACAGAGATACTTGAATTTTGTTGGTCACCATACAAAGTACATCTATAAAGAAATACACTCTTTCAACAATAGATTGGCTGCATTCATTTTGCTCTGGAGTCTACATTCTATGATGTTAATATAGTCACACCTACCTCTTTTGATGAGTGTTTGTATGGTATATCTTGTTCCATCCTTTAATCTATTATCTGATAATTAAAGTCAGTGTCTATCCTAATTGTTGTGTTTATAGCATTTACATTTAGTGTGATTATTTATATGGTAAAATTTTTGGCTCATATTTTATTACTTATGTTCTATTTGTTCCTTCTACTTTTCCCATATTTTCCCTTTCTTCTCTCCTTGTAGTCTACCTGGACACTTTTTAGTATTCCACTTTAATATATCTATCATGATTTTGAAAATATTTCTGAGTAAATTTTTAATGCTTGCTTTAAGAATGAGTATATACCATTTCTTTACATATGGAATTTAGAGTTGACATTTATTTTCTTTCAGTACTTTACAAATGTGACAGTTCTTTCTTTCCTCCACAGTTTCTGATAAAAAAAAGTCCCCTATAATTTGAATTGTTCCTCTGTAAGTAATGCATAACTTGTCTCTAGCTGCTGTAATTTTCTGAAATTTCAGAAAAATGACTGTAATGTGTATTACTGGATGTACATTTCTTTACATTTTTCCTGTGTGGAGTTTACTCTATTTCCCTAACATGTAGGTTTATGTCATTTGCTAAATTTGTGACATTTTTATCCATTCTTACTGTAAATATTTTTTTCAATTTCACATGCTCCTCTTCTCCAGAACTTTG
Organism: Pedetes capensis; assembly: GCA_007922755.1. Lineage (NCBI taxonomy): Eukaryota > Metazoa > Chordata > Mammalia > Rodentia > Pedetidae > Pedetes > Pedetes capensis. The sequence goes on along the minus strand of VMDO01000247.1, from coordinate 31,620 downwards.
ATGAAACTAATATCAGATGATTTCTTGTTATCTAGCAAGTTCCTCAAACTCTGTTCCTTAAAAAACAAAACAAAAATGTGTGTGTGTGTGTGTGTGTGTGTGTGTGTGTGTGTGTGTGTGTTGGAGATGATCTTTTGTTATTATCTAGTAGGTTCTTAAAACTCTGTTGCTAAAAATTAGATATAGATAGATGATAGATAGATAGATAAATAGATAGATAGATAGATAGATAGATAGACAGACATAGATAGATATAGATGTGTTGTGTGTGTTGTTGTGTTAGGTGCCATGGAGTCGGTATCCGACTCATAGCAACCCTCATAGGGTTTTCAATGGCAGATTGATTTTTGGGAGGGGGTTGCCAGGTCCTTCTCCCAAGCCTACAGCACCTGGTGTTCCCAGGCGGTCTCCCATCCAGGTACTAACCAGGCCCGACCCTGCTTAGCTTCTGAGATCTGACAGGATCGGATGCCACAGAGCTATGGCTGCAGGCAGATATAGATAAATAGTTCAAATTATCTAGTTTTTATTGACTTGTCTTCAGGTTCACTGAGTCTTTCCTCTTCATCTCCCGTCCATCACTGAGCCTATTGAGCAAGTTTTCCATGTAGGCCAGTGTATTTTCCAGTCTGGAAACTTCCAGCAGATTTGTCATTATAACTTCTATTTCTTTGCTGAGACTTTCTATGCTTTCTCTATTTCAAGCAACTGCTTGTTGCTGCATTTTTTATGATCCCCACTTTAATATTCCTGTCAGACAATCCCAGCATCTGTATTGTCTTGGTAGTGTCATCTGCTGCTTGTCTTCTCTCATTTGAGTTGAGATTGTCCTGGTCCGTGGTCTAAGTGGTTTTGTATTGTATCTTAGACATTTTTCGGATTACGTTGTGAAACTGTGGTTCTTATTTAGATCTTCTATTTGAGTAAGTGGCTAAACTGCTGAAGTTCAGACTGTGCATTCTGGCTGACTTCTGTGGGCTCTGGTTTGAGTAGCAATTTAGTTTTCAAATCTTTTACAACACTCTCCTGATATCCTGTGTGCTACCTAGAGGCCAATATGAAGCCTGGGTGGTATTTCCCTCTCTAGTCTTCAAAGGTTTTTTTCTATTGATTCTGGTTAGTTTCATCGTGGTCTGCTTGGGGGGTATGCCAAAGACTTTACACCCAGGTTTGTTTGTTTGTTTGTTTTCACCTCATACATAGATTTAAACAATTGCTTTCAATAGCTCCCTTCTCTCTGCAATCCTCTTCCCTCTTCATACTGTCTTTGGGAGAAGATCATGTACCACATCTTCATCATCATTTGTGGGTAGTCAAGAAGGTCTCACCCCATGGTCTCTGTTGCCATAGAGACAGTGGGAAGGGCCATATCACTACCAGCATTTATAAGGAGTGGGGGAGGTCGCCAGAGCTCCATCCTACAGTCACCACAGCACTTGGTGGGAAGAAGTGTTTCCATGTTTGTGTAGGTGGATGCCACGCCACCTCTTGGTAACCCCTAGTTTAGAAAGGGATGTGGCTTCTTTCCTGTAGTTCAGTTTGGCTAGAGTTTGTTGTTGTTAGGTGCCATCTAGTCAGATCCAACTCATAGCGCCCTGATGTACGACAGAATGAAACAATCTCTGACACTCTACCGTACCCAGCTCTATGTCAGTGCTTCTCTGCTATTCATAGTGTTTTCAATGGCTGATTGTTTTGGGATTGTTTCAGGAGTGCCTTCTATGTCCTTCTCTCATTCTTGTTGTGCTGAGGATCAAAGCCAGTGCCTCAGAGAGTGCAGAGCAGCACTCTAAACAGAGTTAAACCCCAGGCCTAGGCTAGAGTTGTTGTTGTTAGGTGCCATTGAGTCATGTCCAACTCATAGCGACCCTTTAGGGTTTTCAATGGCTGATTGTTTCGGGATTGCCTTGGGAGTGGGTTGCCACGTCCTTCTCCCATTTTTGTGGTGCTGAAATCAAACTCAGGACCTTAGAGACTGCAGAGTGGCACTTCACCAATTGAGCTAAATCCCAGTCCCTTAGGCTAGAGTAGGAACAGTAAAACAGGCTCTGACCTCTGATCTCTCTGGCTTTAACTGGAGTAAGTTACGCTTGGAGTGTTTCTTTTTCTTTCCTTCTTTTCTTCCTCCCTTCCTCTCTTCTTCCCCCTTCTCTTCTTTCTCTTTCTTCTCTTGTTTCTTTCATTCTCTGTTTCCTTCCTTCCTTCCTTTCTTCCTTCCTTCCTTTCTTTCTTTCTTTCTTTCTTTCTTTCCTTTCTTTCTTTCTTTCTTTCTGTCCATCTGTCTTTCTTTTCCTTCCTTCCTCCCTCCCTCCCCCTCTCTTTCTTTCTCCCTCCCTCTATCTCTCTCTCTCTCTCTCTCTCTCTCTCTCTCTCTCTCTTTCTCTCTTTCTCTCTCTCTCTCTTTCTTTCTTTCTTTCTTCCCTTCTTTCCCTCTTCCTTTCCTGCATTCATTACTGCTTCTGGGCTGCTGACTATTCTAATGGCCATGTTTGGAACTATGGAGGGCTGAGGTTTCTAGCCAGCCCATTTTCTTTTCTCTGCCTTTCACAGTCTTTGGATAGTTAGCTTTATGTGTATGGTCCAGAGATGTTAGCCGCATTTATTAGAAGCAACAGATTGGGATATTGTCTCATTCCATTTATTGACAAAATTCCATGTCTTGAGAAGCTGGGTTTTTTGAGCTGGCTGTGTTAAAAAGCAAGTGTCTCATGGAAATCATGGTGGAACGAGAATTTAAAGTGGTGATGACCAATACGATCCCAAAGTTTGAGTAACTGCAGTGTCCCATCCATATATGTCCCATGAGTGTGTAATTCCATGTATGACATTATCATACTTTCTTCTCTTTCAATCAGTCTGTATTATTTTTTCAAACATATTAGAGCATTGTTGTTGTTGTTGTTAGGTGCTGTCGAGTCGGTATCCTACTCATAGCGACCCTCATAGGGTTTTCAATGGCTGTTTCAGGATTGCCTTGGGAGTGGATTGCCAAACCCTTCTCCCATATTAGAGCATAGATGCTTAATAATTTTTTTTTAGTTAATAGCTTTGTAAACAGAATTGTTAGGGGCTTTGTGGAAATAATTACTAAGATGCTCACATCACCGTGAACTGAGAAAGTGTGGGATCCTCTAGTCTCAAAGAGAGACCTATTTGAACCCAGAAGGAAACTAATAAATTCACCCAGAGGGAACTTGGAGGACAAGCAAGACCTGAGACCTCTCTGGAGTGTTGGGAGAGATGGTCAGAAAGAAGCAGGCACAGAAAAACATGAAACCACGCTGGTGTGCTGGGCCATTAAAAAAAAATCCACTTTGAGCTTTGTTAATGCAAAGCTCTTTATCTGAGGAGCTCAAAGAGCTTTATTACAGGTAAATATCCTTGTCTCCAGCTGTTAATAGGAGAGGCCAGGCCCAGAGAGATTAGTGGAGACTGCCTATTTAAGGTCACATAACACCCAGTGACAAAATAGAGACACAGAGTGGTCTGTAATGGGATTTGTCTGCTGTCTATTGTATCAGCCTAAGAAGCTGGGTGTGTGAGAGGGGGCTCCAAGGCAGGAGCTTGTGGGAAACAAGAGTCTCAGCAAAGTGCTACCACAGAAGGGACTTTGGGGGTTCCTAAGTATGGCCTCCTTTATCTCCCAGACCCCACACTGACGCACTGAGAGCAGAAGTGATTTGCCACGTTTCAACAGCTTATTGGTGGAAGAGCAAGAAGGTGAAGGAAGGGCTCTTAAGTCTCTCTGTGAGTCTTCCTCGTTCTCAATTTTGTCTAGGGCATCTATTAAGGAAGTACAATGTCTCTACAGCTGGCTCATTGAAACTTGTGTTGGATAAAAACTAGCGGTGAGAATGTTGGCAAGGATTTGGAAGGAATTTGAGAGGGAAAGTGCATAGACTGGGGCCCAGAGCTTTGGCCTGCTGAGGATGTGTGTGGGACCCAGGACAAGTCATCTCCTAGATTTGTGCCTCTGTAAGTAAATTTAAGGAGCCTGGGCTCTTTGCTTCATAACCCACTTCAGCCTTAGTAAAACCTACCTGGTGATGAAAGGTAGCCAGACCTCAGGTTCCCTTCCTGGAAGATGGGGCTATTTGTAGTGTCCATCTCATGGAACTCACCGAGCACATCCATATAAACCGTCTATCACAGAGTCTCATGCATGGAATTCCTCATCAATGTTGGCTATTTACACAGCCTTAGGAGCAGTCTGCTCACATGGTCCCACTTGATATAGATAGGGTGGGTCCACTCGATCTCTTCTATTTACCACTCTTCTGTCATGTCTTCTAAATCCCTACCAGGGTTTAAGCTTTTGATCCATTTAGGGTTGCCAGGTAAAACAGAGCTCACTAAGCTAAATTTGAATTTCAGATAAATGATAAATGAATTTGTTTAGTATAAGTATACCCCAAATATTTCATGGGCTAAGCTCATACTACAAATTTACTCATCACTCATCTTTATTTCAATTTACCTGGCACCTCATTTTTAATATTTGCTGGATATGGAAATCCTTAGCAGGAAGACAGTCTTGGATCCAAAACTTTGGCTCTAGAGAAATATATTCCTCATCTTCCATGTTATATCTGAAGAGTTAAGGCAGGAGGGATTTAATCTATGGTTCTGATTTTTCTCACAGAGGAGGTTAGCCATACTCCCACACAGCTCAGGCCCCCCCCCCCCAGGTGGCTTAGTTTCCCAAATTTTAGCAGCATGGTGCATTAGAATTCAGAAAGGGAAGAAATTTGTCATTAAATAATCATTTTGGTTTATGGAAATGATGTTTGCATCCTAGTTCCAGAAACATCTAAGAAGAGAACTCAAATAAAAACATCAACAATCTGTTGTCAGGTTACCTGGAAATTATAAGGCCATCCACACTCAGGCTAATAAGAAAGAGGTGTAACAGATCCGTAGGTACTCAGATTCTAGGGGAGAAAGCTAAGTTGCTCAGGGTGAAAATGTATCCTGGCATGCAAATTAAGGGCGATGAAATCCTTCTAGGGCAATGTATGGTTCTGGTTAAAAGGTTGATAATACTAGACCACTTCAACCTGATCTCCCTACTTCTCTAATTAACCTTTAAAAAACAGATCTCAAGGCTGAGAGTTAAAATGACTGGTGTCTGGTCCTGAAACAAGGTAGACACTGGGTAACTCTTAGTTTCTGTTGCACCAGGTGAAGCACCTATAGGAGTTTTGGGGGACCACCTCAAAGCCAGATGGCTCCTCCTCAAACAAGGCGCTATAAAATTTTGGAAAAATCACTCCTTATCTGAGTCTAGGGCAGGGTTGTACTTGTCCATCTCTCTCTGTTGTTGTTGTTAGGTGACTTTGAGTCAGTGTCCAACTCATAGCAACCCTACATACAGCAGGTGAAACACTATTGCCAGTGCTTCTCTGCTATTCACAGGGTTTTCAATGGCTGTATTTTGGGAGTGGGTTGCCAGGTCCTTCTCCCAAGCCTACAGCACCTAGTGTTCCCAGGTGTTCTCCCATCTGAGTACTAACCAGGCCAGACCCTGCTTAGCTTCTGAGATCTGACAGGACCAGATGCCACAGTGGTATGGCTGCAGTATAACTAGTATGTGTGTGAAAACAGATCAATATTATAAGATTCTAAGAGTCATCTAAAAAGGAACCATTAAAAAGTCTTGTCAAAATAGTCTTATCAAAATTCTGTTGTCCTATTGGTATCAATGCACTATATCAATGTACTATGTATGTATAATCTGTATATAAAATGTAGAGTGTCCTATGGGTTATTTGAGATAGAGGGACAATATAGATAGAGGTGTATACTCATATATGTGCATATATATGTGATACTATGATGTCCCCATATTACATTTAATAAATTTATTAAGTATGTTAAGTCCACATGTGTTAAAAGACATTGCATCCTCTAAGTGCATTAAATAGATTAAGTGAAAGCAGACAGGCCAATGGCCAATGATTTCATTCTATTGGCTTTCTGGTCCTTGCCTAGCTCCAGAGCTGCCTAGGGCATAAAATACTTATATACCCTGAGCTCAGGCGATTCCTGCTCCCTTCTCTCTGTTCCCTTGTTCCTTCCACCCTTGCTTCCCCTCACCTCAGCTCTTTTGGCAATAGGAAGCTACTTTCCCAGCTTGGCCCCCTTGGGGCTCTCCAGAACCTTTTTACTTAAACATATATTGACCTCAGCCTTACTTTCATGGGTGAATTATGCCCCGGGCAGCAATCCCCAGATCATAAATTAACCCACAACCTCAAGCAACTGTCTGCTAATGATGTGGACAGTGAAATGCTATCTTTATGCAACCGGAGGGGCCAGAGCTCTGAATTTTGTTGGCTGGACACCTCCCTCTCTCCTTACCTGGCTGACTTTTCTCGACCTCTCCATCTTGGTTTCATCTTGATCATCCCCAATCCATTCAAGACAAAAATGAAAAGACTCCATGAGGGTCCAAGAAGCCAAGGAAAGAGAAGGGTCTTGATTCCAGCACCTGACACCTAGTAGGTGTTCTGCACACAGCTGGTGACAAGAGTCGATGTGTGTAAGGAGTGAGGCATGGTGTCTGCTGATTGCTGTTACTGTTTGTTATGGTTTGAATATAAAATGTCCCTCACAGGCTCACATATGTGCATATAAAGCATATCTTATTTGGGGAGGCTGTGGAGTCTTTAGGAAGTGAGACATAGCCACAGAAGTAGGTCACTGGAGGCAGGCTTTTGAAAGTGGCACTGGATCTCTGGTTCCTGTAAGTGCTCTGCTTCTGCTTGCCATGATGTGAGGAGTTCTCCCCTGCCACGGGCCCAGGCCACCTATTCCACCAAGCCTCTCCCCCCAGTATAGACTGCTACCTTCTGAAACTATGAGCCAAAAGAAAACTTTCCTTTCTAAGTTTTCCCTGATCACAGGGACACAGAAGCTAACTAATACACTTTTCTCATTATTCTGGAAGCTTCTGAAGGCCACGTCAGAGTGTCGTTCACCTTGGTTTCTCCAGACTCTCCCATGATGTCTCTTAAAACATTACTGATACAAGGTGGAACAGATGAATGCGAGATGCCTTTTAGGACTGAGTTTCTTCCTTGATAGATCATTTTTTTCTTTCTCCACCAGCATCCTTGCCTTGTAACTTTCTCTATCATTGCTTAACTGCTCTGAATTGGGGTGAAGGACTCAGACAAATGCACTGGCCCTGTGAATATTTAAGTCCCTCTAGCCTTCCCTTTGCAATTTGAGGGATTCCTTTAGATCTATCTTATTGTCTCCTTCCTGGAGGTTAAGAGAGGTCAGCCTTCAATATGGGTTTGAAATGATGGAGTTTGTGAAATGTTAGTTAGCACTGCAAAACTATTTGGGGTTGGTGAACCTCCCTTGCAGCTTGCCCTCTTTGTCATGTTCTTCCTGGAATATCAAGGAAGCCCCAACCACCTAGGGATTAGCAAGGCCTCCAACTGAAGCCCAACAAAACATTCTGTGTAACAGAGTGATAACAATATTGGAGCTATACGTTTGTGGCATTTGTATATAACACAACCATTTATTTATTTATTTATTTATTTATTTATTTATTTTACAGAGTGGTGGTGCCTCCTGATCAAGTCTATGCTTTGGCAGGGAAAGTGCTATGATCAACCCACTTCTCAGGTGAGAAAACTGAGACCTGTGTATATAAAGCACATCTTTTCCCATGGGCCTCTTCCCTGGGGCAGTATGAGAACAGACAGGCAATCCAGTCATAATAATGGTAGTCACCAATAAGGCTAACACTACCAATATTACACACGCCAAGTATTTTATACACATTAGCTCCTGGAGACCTTACAGCAACTGTATGAGGTGTGAGTTAGATGTAGTCCTGTTATATAGATGGAGACACTGAGAGTCACAGAGGTGAAGAGATTAGATTCTGATAGGAAGCAAAAGCCATAATAAGGACACCACCTCAGAGCTGCCTGACTCCAGACCAGCGTGGGTCACAGCTGCTGTGTTCTGAGAGAGAATAGGTGTGTTCTTAGACATTCTTGAGTCCTGGATGTCCCAAGAAATCCAGGGGTGCGCTTCGGAGGGTTTGCACACCTTTTGAAGTTCCATCTGCAAATTTCACTGTTTGTGTGTGTTGTTTTGAACCTGAGTCTGTAGCTATCAATGAATTAGGAAATAAGCCTATGATACCCAAATTAGGAATCACAGAGTTGGGGCTGCTAGAACTGGAAGCATGGGCAGGAGACACAGCTAACATCAGAACCACCCGGCTGGTTAAACCACCCATACCCCACCACCAGATGCAGAGTGAGTCCCTTTTGTTTCTGAAATCTGGTCCTTACGCTCTTGGCAATTTACTTTGGATAAAATGGAGTTAAGTGGGTGAGTGGGTTGAAGCTGTAAATATTACAGGATCAAGAAGCAAAGCCAGGGAAGCCCAACATTCCTCAGGCCTGGAAGAGCTGGGATCGCCCGCTTGCCCTGGGATCAAAGGGAGGAGGCGAAGGCGTCATCACCAAGTCTCCACATCAGCTCCACGCGGGGGCAGGAAGATGTCAAGGGGGGAAGCCTGCTTTGAAGTGTCAAGATAAGAATGGTCTCCATCTCTGTTCTGTGAAAGGCTTGCCTCCAGGAGCCCAGGGAGGGGAGCCATCTGGCCATCTGTATGAGCGCTGGGAAGGACTGACTTACAGACCTGTGGGACTCCAGGCTGGGTGTGACCCAGCCAAAGATCTTCTGTGGACATCAAGCCTCAAAATTCATGAAATGCTGGCCTGGATGACCATTTTTCTGGTGGTCACTCCCTTGGGAGGGTTGCGAGGTTGAGTGGACAGAGTCTGATGGATTGGGTGTAACTTGTGGCTTGTGGCTGAGAGAGTTTGAGCAAGTTACTAGGTCTCTCGGAGCCTTAGTTTCAGTGTGGATGACGGTAATTCCCCCTCCATGTGAGGTTCACTTAATAATTAAATGAGATTATGCAAACCAACTTTCCTTTCCACAAAATCAGTCCCATAAGAACATTAAAAACTGTTTAGCTGATTTTTATTACCTGATTTAGTACATCTGGTCTAGGTGAGTGTATTTATTTACTTATTGTATAAAATGATAAGTCCCATTATGACATTTTCATACATACATATCATGTACTTTGCTCTTATTCACTCCCCTCCATCACCCTCACTTATCTCTGGCTGAATTTTAGAGCACAAAGTCAAATCATGTGGTATCTTTTGCACAAATTTTAATTCTCCCCAGGTTTCAGTATTTTGAGGTGAAGAACAAGATCTCCTTTATCTCCCTGTCCCAATGCAGCATGAGACAGCAGCTAAAAGCAGTTGGCCAGCATTTAAAAGCTGCCTCTACCCCTTCTTCACCATATGATTGCCAGGAAGTTACTTGGCTTCTCTGGGTTTCAGTTTGTGTACTTATAAAATGAGGACATTTTCCCACTATTTGTTCATAGAATTAAATGAGTCATAGTATCAGAGCAGTGATTGGCACACACTGAATGCTCAGTGGTATTGTTGTTGTTGTTAGGTGCCGTCGACTCATAGTGACCCTGCATACAACAGGCAAAACACTATTGTCAGCACTTTTCTGCTATTCATAGGGTTTTCAGTGGCAGATTGATTTTTTCAGTGGTATTAGCTTTGGTTTATGCTCCCCTGTCTCCAGCAAACAAATGAACTACCAAGTAATTAACAAATTAACTATTTCTTAAAAGAATTTATTGAGAAGCTGAAATGTATCCAATGTTTTTTGCTGTTGTTAGGTGCCCTCAAGTCAGGTCCAACTCAAATGAAATACACTCTGACACTGTGCCAGGCACACCATCTTTTTATGTTTGAGCCCATTGTTGCAGCCACTATGTTTCTTCTCATCTTGAGTTGTGCCACATCAGCAAAAGAAAGTCCCAGGGGCTTTACTCCATTCCCATCTTTAGGTCCACTCTACTTTGAGGAGGTAACTCTTCCTCAGTTATTTCTTTAATCCCTTCCAGCCTGGGGGACTCATTTTCTGGCACTATATATGACTGTGCTTCTCTGGTTTTCAATGGCTAACTGTTTCAGGAATGGGCTGCTGGGTCCTTCTCCCTAGTCTCTTAGTCTCAGCTGAACCTGTCCAGCATGGGTGGCCTTGCTGGTATCTGAAATATCAGTAGCATAGCTTTCAGCATCACAGCAACACATAAGTTCCCACAGCATGACAAGTTGGCAGATACATGGGGGTATCCAACGTTAGGCACTACAATTTAGAAGCATCTGTTGGCTTTGTCCCTAATATGCTGATGTTTTAATTGAAAGAAATAATATATATTCATCTAGGCCCTTATGTAGTAAGAATACTTGAGGTCATTTTAGGTTAGGCAATCCATCTACTATAGGGGTAGCTTTCATATACCAAGATCTGGCTACATAGGAATTCCTTTCTCTGACTGTAACACCTCAGGATGCTCTCACTTCCTTTCCTTGTTCAGCCTGCTAATGTTTTTTGTTGTTTTGTTTTGTTTTGTTTTAATTCTTTAGGACTCAGCTTAAATACCACTTCCTCCAGGAAGCCCTGTTTGACACTGGACCAACTTTAAATTTGGTCCTTCTATCTTAGGCCCCACATGCCCTACTTCCTCTATAATTTTTGAACAGTTGGTTTAATGTCTAACTTCAGCTCTGTGAGGGTTGGTTGCAAATCTGCCCTACCTTTGCTCTGTCTCCAACATTTAATGTGATGCCCGGCACATACAGGTACTCCAAAAATACATGTGAATTAATGAGAGAGAGAGAGAGAGAGTTAGTTAGTTAGTTTCTGGATGTAGATGGCCCCTGTTAGGAAGTAGTATTGATTTTCCCAGGTCATCCCAATGGCAAATGATACCTCCACATTGAGAAATTAAGAATAGTCAGTGAGTTCTGAAACTTTTAGAGCTTGGGGGACCCTCTGAGGTATCCCTTCAGGTTCAGCTGGCTCACACCTGTGATCTCTGTGCTCAAGACACTGAGGTGGGATGACTGTGGGTTCGAGACCAGCCTGGGCTATGTAGCATATTTAAGGCTCACCTTTGCTTTCCATCCAAACCCTCTAAGAACTTTTCTCTAGAGTGGATGGCAGCTTTCAGCTGGGAAATATTAACTGTGGGTCTCTACTGGCTGTCAAGGCTGCCATGTGGAGCTGGAGGTAAAAAGGATGCAATGAACCCAAGAGGCCTGGAACCCACAGTCCTTGGGAGGAGTTCCCAGTTACGTATGCCAGTGACTTCATCACTACCTTTTGTTGTTATAGCTAAAAGGAATTTGAGTTGAGCTCACAAGTAGGCTTGTTCTTGCTAGGTGCAATGTAGGGTCTGACTCATAGTGAGCTTAAGTACAACAGATGAAACACTCCCTGACACTGTGCCATGCCTAGCACAATGGTAAGTGCTTCTTTGCTGTTCATAGGGTTTTAAGTGGCTGATTGTTTCAAGAGTAGGCTGCTGGGTTCTTCTCCCAAGCCTGTAGCACCTGGTGCTCCCAGGCAGTCTCCCATCCAAGGACTAATCAGGCCCGACCCTGCTTAGCTTCTGAGATCTGATGGGATCGGATGCCATGGTGGTACAGTTGTAGACCAAGTAGGCTTAGGACCTCCAAATTTCCTTATTTCTTTGAAGCCGTCAATCCCCCACTGCTCCCTCCAGTGAACAATAATATAGTTGCTGCCTAGTGTCTAGGCGCTGCTCTTCCTGATGCCTTTGACAGATAGAATGCAGTGGGAGGCATGTGCCTGGCCTTTCGAGCCTTGGTCATAGGAAGTCTGGGGACCTTCACTGTGGGGAGCTCAGTACTGTATAAGAAGTCTGATTGCCCAGACTCTGATGTGTAGTAGGGGCCACCTGGGGTAAACTTGAGAGAACATACCCCACCGTCTGCCTATGGGTCCAGGCCTCCATCAATCAACTCACCCCAGTGGAGACTCCAGTGTGGGAAGCAGACAGGAGGCACCACACTAAATCCTGCCAGGGAACAGGCCCATAGTCAGGCACGTACAACATGCCCGAGATGCCCTGTGCTTGGATACAGAGCATCAGGCAAAGGGAACAGATAACAGTGACAGTCAGTCTTTCCTCATGTGCTGGCTACTTAAGAGGCCACATCTCATGGTTCATCAAAGCAACCCAACGTGACAGATTCTACTATTCCTCTCATTTTAGAGAGGAGGGAACTGAGGATCAGAGGGATAAAGTCATAGGCACCAGCCACACAATAGCAGGCGATGGAACCAGGGCTTCACCCTCCTGGATTTCAGAGGCCAGACGCTCAGCCATAATGTGCAACTGTCCCCATTGTACCACGAGAAGCTGCTGCCTGGCTCCCTCTTGGAAAGTGGCTGCACTCAGGAAGTTTTTGTCTTAAACTGGCCTGGCCAGAACCAGCATGCCCAAAGGGGAGAGTTTACCCAAAGCCCTGTGGGAAAAAGGTGAAGTGGAACAATCCAGTGTGGTGCAGAACCTTCCAGAAGATCAGGAACATACTGCCTACCACCATTAGAGCTGCGAGATCCTCAGAGCCTGATGGGAGCTGAAGGCAGAGGGGAGCTACACCCATGCATGGGGGCCGCCTTTGAGGGAAGGAGCCACTCGGAAAGGGAGCAGCCAGGTGAAGAGACACCCCAACTCCTAAATCTTCACCCTCTCTCCATTCTCCAGCTGGAGCCTCCCCTTTGCCAAACCCAAACAGAGGCCAGTGTGCAAGGGGACCCCCTGAGGCAGCTCGAGCAGGCCAGTTCCTTGGGCCCAGAGCATGGCAGAGGAGAGTATAGGACTATGTGAACAGCACACTACCAAGCCTGGTGTCTCGAATCTCCACATTTGGTCCAAGTGGAAATTAGCCCCTAAGTCAGATGAAAAGGCGTGAGATATATTGCCCTCCAGAGGGTTCCCGAGTAACTAAACCCCAAACCTAACTCCATCAGCTTCCATCACCTTCCCAGAGCTCATTTCCAAAAGGAAATAACACCTGCCCCCAAAGTCCACCTGCGGTAGCCAGCACACTGAGTCTCCAGCTGCCAGGGGCTGACAGCAAGTCACACGAGTGAACTGATTCTCAAGGGGAAGATAAGCCAAGAGAGTGCACACCCCTCCACGCACAGGGTGAAAACCCTCCTGCAGGAGAGCCCATGAGGTGGGTTGTAGAGGGGGACGAGGAGGGCGTCATAAAGCCCCGAAGCCACAGCTTTTTCCAAGAAAAGGAAAAGATCTGAAGAATGCCCTCCATGCTGGACACAGCCAACCAAAGAACTTCTGGGCTTTGCATTTGACTTCATTATATGCTTTTTGATTTCCTGGGCTAGCAGACTGCTATTAATTAGTTTTCCTTCAGGTTAATCCAGCTTTTCATTCATGGACTTACTTTCCCCCATTAAGAGTTCAAGTCTGAAATGTTACTAGCAACCTAGATCATTTAGTGTGGCAACCCTCCGCAGTCAGGGAATTATAACTAATGAATAATATGTTCAGCTGATTATATTCTAGAAGCAAGTCATTAGCATATCAAAAGACTTTAAAATGTGCACCCTCTCTGACCCTAAAACTTCCTGTCTAGCAAGCGTTTTTTTTTTCCCCCCAAAGAAATAATTATAGACATGTACAGATATTCAGTTAAGAAGGTGCTCACGAAATTATTGTTTAGGTCTGCAAAGATTGGGAGCAATCTAATACTTAACATCATCATGATCATCATCACTACAATAATAATAATAGCACCAACATTAAGAGTCATCACATCAAATATCTAGCAGTTCCCATGTACCCAGGCATGATTTTAAACACTTTGCCTACATTAACTTACTTCATTTCCACCAACAACTTGCTAAGGTTGGAACTATTATTTTACCCGCTTCAGAGTCACACAAAGGTTAAACAACTTGCCCAAAGCTAAGCCGCTCTGCCATGCAGGTTTACGTTTAATATCTGGCAAGCTAAGGGCAAGAGAACAAAGGGAGGCCCACAGACGGTTTGAATGATTGTAAATCAAGCTAATCAGCAGTTAAATAACACTTTTTCTATTCTCCTGTCTGGACAAATATGCTGAGGTCATAACTTGGGAGTTCTGCCCCTAGACATGACAATGCCAGGAGAGCCAGGCCACAGCCGAAGTCCCACCCTCTGCCTTTCCCAGTCTGTGTCCCACCTGGCAGTGTGAGAGGCTTGCGAGCCCACTCAAACTCCACTGAGTCCCTTCTACCTAAACAGAGACCCCAGAGTACTGTGCTCATGTCTTAGGGTACACATACTGCAAATAGTTCGTCCTTGGGAGGCCCAGAGAAAAGCCAGGCCTGTTTATGTTAAATTATTTCTTCTAGGTATTTGTCACAGTGCTGAAACACGAATACACACCATGTCCAAAGTGAAGATTCTTTTTACCCGGTTTTAAGAATAGCATCAAAACCATCGTTGGACCCAAGGAACCTGGCTTCAGAGATTATACTTGTGACTACTTCCCTGAGGTGCCCCTCAAAATGAGATGCTCCTAGCCTGGGGTGGTGGTGTGTGCCTATAATCCTGGCACTCAGGAGGCTGAGGCTGGAGAATGGCAAGTTCAAGATCAATGTGGGATGGGAGAAAGAGATAGAGATAGAGATAGAGATAGAGATAGAGATAGAGATGGGGGGAGAGGCTTTTTTAACAAACTGAAGTACACCTATTAAAATAGTATACTATTCCACCTTTAAAAAGTATATATATGGCTATGGGAAGGTAGTCCTAAAGTCTTACATTGTTGGTGTTGTTGCTAGATGCCATCGAGTCAATATCCAATTGTGTGTAGTGACCCTACACACAATAGTGCTTCTCTGCTATTCATAGGGTTTTCAATGGTGGGTTGATTTTTGGGAGTGGGTTACCCGGTCCTTCTCCTAAAAGTCTTATAGGCAGTGGGAAAACAGGATATAAAATAGTGAGTGTGGGAAAATGATGGTTACATATATAGAAAAAAACAGAAAAGGAATACACAAAGATATTAATATATCACAGTGATGGATTTGGGGCGGTTTTTATTTTTATTCTCTTTCCTTGCCTGTATTTTCTAAATTTTCCAGCATATTACAAATTGCTTAATTTTTAGAATTAAACATAGCAAAACTATATTTAATAAGTGTAGTTCTTTCTTGCCTACCCAACTATAAGATGCCATATTGAAACCTATATGCACATGATAGGCTGAGTGTTTGTATACTCCCCAAATTCCTATGTTGAAATCATACCTTGCAAGTAATGATATGATGATGTGGGGTATCTGGGAGTGATTAGGTCATCAGATCAGAGATCTTACAAATGGGATCAGTGCCGTTATGAAAGAGGCACCAGCAAACTCTGCTGCCCCTTCCCCTATGTGAAGACACAGTGAGAGGATGCCATCAGTGAACCAGGAAGTGGCCCTATGCCAGACACTGTCTTTGGTGTCACCTTGATCTAGGACTCTCTAGCCTCCAGACATGAGAAAAATAAAAGTCTGTTGTTCTAAGCCACCTTGTTTAAGGTATTTCTGCGATAATGGTCTGTTATGGTTTAAATATGAAGTGTTCCCCACAGGATCAGTTGTGGAACGCTTTGTTCCCAGCTATTTTGGGAGGTGGGGGAACTTTAGAAGGTGGGACCTACCTGGAAGAAGCAGGGCACTGGGGAGGAGGTGGTGTTTGAAGGTTGCACCTGGTCCTCAGTTCCTTCCTCTCTCTGGGAATTCTGTCTACCATGAGGTGAGTAGCCTCTGTCAGCTCCTGCCACCATGATGTTCTGCCTCACACGGTCTCTGAGTCAGTCAGTGGAGCCAAGGGATATAGACTGAAGCCTCTGAAACTTGGAGCCAAAATAAATAATTCCTGCTTTTAAGTTATTTTGCTAGGTATTTTGTTACGGCAATGTGATAGCCAACTAACACACAGTCCGAACACACTAAGCCAAGAGAACACCATGATGACAGAGACCAGAGGGAGGCAAGGCCCTTAGTTTCAGTGCTGTGCATTCACACCATTTCCTCTTCCTGTGCACACAGGAAGTCTATGTTTCCTAGCTTCTCTTATCATTCAGTTGCTGTCAATGGAAGGTAAACAGAAGTTATATTAGCCATAGCTACAAAATGGTGAAGGGCTACTGATGTACATCTTCACTGAATGAGGAGAGTGACCAACCATCTGGTTTGCCCAGGACTAAGAGAGTCACTCCCCAATATGTCTGTCAGCTTGTTGTGCTGTGAGGACTTGCAGGTTCCTGTGAGGCTGAAACTAAGCCACTGGTATTTCAGATACCAGCAGGGTACCCAGAGTGGGCAGGTTCAGCTGAGCTTCTAGACTAAGTCAAACCAGGGAGAAAGACCTGTCATTCCACTCCTGAAATAATTAGCTATTGAAACCCTATGAATAGCAGAGAAGCACTGTCCAATATAGTGCCAGAGAATGAGCTCCCCTGCAGGCTGAAAAGCATTCAAAAGATGACCAGGGAAGAGTTGCCTCCTCAAAGTAGAGTTGACCTTAATGACAAGAATGGAGTAAAGCCCCTAGGACCTCCTTTCGCTGATGTGGCATGACTCAAAATGAGAAGAAACATAGTGACTGCAACAATGGGCTCAAACATAAAAGGATTGTGTGCATGGCACAGTATCGTGTAGTGTTTCATCCTGTTGTACATAGGGTCACTATGAATTGGATCCAACTTGATGACATCTAACAATGACAAAGAGAGTCCCTGGGTCTTGGTACTTTCAGTACTAAAACCAGGAAAGTCCTTGGGACACTGGATATTGCAGCCTAATGCTCCATTTGGGCACTCTGTATACCCTTTTGACCTTTGACAGTTTACTTGAACTCTCTGAACAACAGCTCTCTGATCCATACAAAAGAAATGACAATAAAACCTACCCCTTTTGCCCTTTTGAGAGTTAAATGGATTTAAATTTTGGAAAAATTCTCTTGTAGCCATAAATCTCTGTGCCAATGTGAGTTTTTATAATAATTATGACATAAAATCAGAGTCAGGTGGAAGGGTATGGACTTGTAGGTAGCCAATTGAAAAGACATCATCGACACTAAAAGGGAGATGCAAATTAATTTTGGGTTGCAAAGAAAAGAGATTAATTTTGATGGGGTGTTAGGAAAAATCAAGAGTTGGAAAATCTTCTTGGAAGAGATAGCATTTTGGATGATTTAAAAGGCAAGGCAGCATTTGGAAGGAAGTGAGTTACTGGGTCAAGTGTTTTCTGAATTTTGGTTGCATAATAACCACCTATGATGTGCATCTGGATGGAATGCTGACGATGAACTGATGAATAAGGCACAGTTTCTGTCTCTAAGGGATGGAAAATTACATGGATGGAAAGATGGAAAATGGTAAATGATAAGATATAGACAGATGAAGAATTAATGCAGGAGCTTTCCCCACATGGTTTTGTTCACTTGGCATCGTTTGAGAAACTTCCCCCTACTTAGAGAATTTTTGACATTATAAGCCCCACCCTCCCAAGCTGTTAGGGGGAGAGAGTTTACCAGCCTCCTTTGCAGCTTAATAATAACATAGGCCCCACCAGTCAGACCCTCCCAACATAAAGAAACAGGCTTGGGTAGGAGCCCTCATTAGGGTTGGTGGAGGTGAAGTTGCCCAAATTCTAAGGCAAGCAGCCTCTACAGCTGGTCCCCAGTGTCATTGGTGAGAACTGCAGGATATTTGTCCAAGAAAAAATGTCAGTGCCAAGAAAACAATGGCCAATGCTTTGAATTCCATTCTTAGTTGTCATTGCTATAAAGTTGACCTGGTGGCCTTCCTGGAGAGTCTGAGGACATGTTATCTTTTGACAAATAAATACTCTGCTTAAATTAGCTACATAGGTAGGTACGTATAGAGATAGGTATACACGGTGGCTAGATGGATAAATGTCCACAGCCATACCACCCTGGCATCTTACCTCATCAGATCTTGGAAGGTAAGCAGGGCTGGGCCTGGCTAGTCCCTGAATGGGACACTCCCTGTGAATACGGGGTGCTGTAGGCTTGGGAGAAGGACTCTACAGCCCACTCCTGAAACAATCAGCTATCTAAAACCCTACAGAAAGCAGAGAAGCACTGACAATAGTTCTGGGCATGCACAGTATTGTGTAGTGTTTTTTTCAGTTGTACTTAGGGTCACTGTGAGTTGGACCTGATTTGAGGGCACCTAACAACAAGATGGACAAATAGATGAATAAATAGATGAATAGGTGGATCTATTTACTTGCTGGCAAATAACAACTAACTCTGCACAAAATTTAAAACAAAACAAAACAAAAATTGATGGAAAAAACAAAACAAAACAAAACAGAAACCCTGCCTAAAGGTACTAGAGAGAGACTGAGAACAGGCAAGTTCTAGAAGAGGGTTGATCCCTGAGAAGGAAAGAACCACAGGAGTGAGCTCCCTGCTTAGAAGGCTTCTAAGCCCCAGAGCCGGCGCTGATCACCCCAGTCCCAGACAGGAAAGAGCCAGGGAGGGAAGGAGCTGATTGTGCCCTGATCTCAGGCCACCCCTCAAATGGCATCTACAGAGGGAAGATGGCAACAGCCTTGCCAAGGCCAAAAGAAATGAACTGAGAGTTGAGCTGCCACCTCCAAGGAAGAAACAGTCCTTGTAGCCTGAATCCAGCCACAGGAAGTGCCTGCTGAAAGCAAAAGTTGTGCTCCCCAGGGCTTGCAGGTGCCCTCTCCCCTTCTTCTCTCCTTTCCTTCTTCAGGGTAATGTAGCAATCCTCACAATTTCCAGAATATGACATTCACTATGTATAGGGTGCAACCCATATCCAAAAGCCAACGAGTAGTTTCAACTGAAATAAACCTCAAGTCAGTCATTGACTTCAAAAGGACCCAGTGGGCTCCTCCTACGAACCAAGCATAGCAGACGCTGGGGATACAACCATGAACCCCAATGGGCTCCTACGTTAAGAAATATTCATCAAGTTCCTGCTACATGCAAGTGAGACTCCTTATCACACCGGGACCACTGGGCGAAACATCAGGATAGACATGTTTCCCTTTCTGGGTCTTTTATTTCTGCAGAAAAGGCAGCCATTAGACACTCTTACCAATTCTTTAACTCATATGGATTGGGAGGGGCGCTATGAGGAAATTCAGGGGAAGGAGCAACCCCGCGCGCTGCCCTACCGGCACATCCAGGGAGCCACGAGACTTGTTCCGTCTTGTCAGCGCTTGAACGGAGACAATTGTGCTGAACATATTTTGGCCTTTTCCTCCTTAGTAGTCATCCAAAGGCCCTGGAGCTTTCACATTTGTGCCTTTCACACATTCCTTTGTATTAAGATTCTTTTTTCCTTAAAAAAGAAAAGCAAAGAAGCAACACACACACACACACACACACACACACACACACACACACACACACAGACCCCACACCAGCCTGTTCTCCTTCCAACAATTACATAACTCTGAGAACTCCTTCCAAGACTTGCCATACCACTCTACCAAACCTCTAAACTGCTCGAAGCTTTGTTGGCAAATACGTCTATGCCAACAGTACATAAAATCCTCCGTGACTGGGTGTTCCAGCAATCCAAACTCACATAAAAACGTCTGGGCCCCCGAGATCTATTCGCTTGGACATCAGCTCTCCCAAACAATTACGAAGTGGACTCCTCACTGGAAAAGTAGTGTTGTCAGGAGGAAGGGAAGCAGAGAAGGATGGTGAGAGAGACGGGGAGGGGGGTGGAAAAAGAAGAGGTGTGAACTCCAGTCTTGAGGATTGCTTGGGGGAGAGAGGGATTATTCAAAGGAAATTGCACCGGAAAATGTAACCTCAAGTAGGCGGACGATGGTAAAAATCAGTTTTTAGTGTGGGCAAAGCAGGGAGTCTCCAGAGGCAGGGGGAGTATGAAGAAAGGAGCCGTGAGTCAGAGGCTGCAGAGACCATGCCAGGCCTCCTGGGTGGCACAGCAGGGCATTAGGTATAAAAACTGGAGGAGAAGCAGACAAGAGGTTTGGAGAGGCCCCAAAGGAAAGCCCAGTGAGAAAGCACAGAAAGGAAATGTATTTCTTTGTAGCAGATCAGTGGCGTCTTTGAGGGGGAATCTAAGGCCTCCAGCTCCCCGCATCCCACCCCGTATTCCCAGCCCCGTGAAACTGTGGGTCGCTGCCATGGAAGGAAACAGGGTAAGCCCCACCAGAAGCAGGAAAGGAAGGCACCGTGTGTCCCCCTCCACCCAACCCAAGAGATGTGGGTGTACCTGGGGGATGGAAGCGACAACACACAACAGAGACCCCCTGGCTTTCAGACAACCCAGCAGAAAGCAGAAGAGAGCTTGCTGATCAAAAGTGAAACCCGAGCGAGCTTCCAGGAGATTAAAGAGAGCAAAGACTGGAATTCCATAAGGAGATGCGGAAGCCATGGAGTGTGGACCAAGAGCTTGTGCATAAGTTCAGACTCCCGAATCCACTGCCCCCTGCCTAGCCCCTGCCTATGGCTGACATATGTAAGCATCGGAGGCTGGCCCTGTCAGTGTCCTGGGTTCAGTGTGCCAGATCCTGGGGGCTCCTGGGGGGTTGGAGACTTGGGAAGCTGGGCTCCAGGCCTGCCCCCCAGGGGCTCCTGTCTAGCGGGAGGGGACAGCATTGAACAGAGATGCTATAAAGAGAGGTTTTCTTTTCCTTCCAACTTGAGTCAGACTTTAGAAAACTTTTATGCTGAATGTAGAAGAATAGATAACAGCTTTTTTTTTTTCTTTAATGGCCCTTCCAATAAGCTGTAAGGGCTAACAATAACAATGCTAGCTAACATAAAGGCACAGAGAGCACTTATAGATTACTATGATGTATATTAAAAAAGAAAAAGAATCCCTTTATTGGCTTTATTTATTTCTTTGCTTATTTATTTATGTATTTATTTATATGAGCATAAAACATTTTTAGAATAGGTAAAAAATCAACACAATTTCTTATCTCAGAGGAGTAGGGAACTAGTGGCTGGGGACCAGAGCTAAGGGACTTTTCACTGTATTGTCCTCTTTTCCTGTGATTTTTCTACTGTACAATTATTTTTCCCATTGAAAAATAACATTGAAGGTGATGTTCAGGGCTACTATGCATCATTATTGAACTGGAGTCACCCAATTGTAAACATGTTGTTGTTGTTAGGTGCCGTCGAGTCGGTATCCGACTCATAGCGACCCTCTGTACAACAGGGGAAACACTATTGTCAGTGCTTCTCTGCTGTGCATAGGGTTTTCCATGGCAGATTGATTTTTGGGAGGGGGTTGCCAGGTCCTTCTCCCAAGCCTACAGCTTCTGGTGTTCCCAGGTGGTCTCCCATCCAGGTACTAACTAGGCCCAACCCTGCTTAGCTTCCGAGATCTGACGGGATTGGATGTCACAGAGCTATGGCTGCAGGCAATTGTAAACATAGATCTCACGAATTGATTTTTCTTATCCGCTTGAAATTTCATATCCTTTGATCAACACCTCAACACCCCCCCACCCACTCCTGGTAACCACATTCAACTTTCTACATCTGTAAGCTCAGCTTTTTAAGATTCTGCACACAGGCTGACCATGCAGTGTGTGTCATTTTGCTCCTGGCTTATTTCATTTGACACAACATCCTCCATATTTATCTATGCTGTTGCAAACATTTTCTTCTTTTTTAAGGCTTCACTGAATACAAAAATAATTTTTAAAATACATGTTCATATTGATCAAGGGCTTGCTATGTGCCAGGAACCATGCACAAAACAGATTGAGGGATGAACGATTCAAAATCGATGTCCATAAATATCTGATAGGCTGCCAAAGGGTAACAGGTGCACCATTTGCCATGATGCACAGCTAAAGAGAGGGGTGCAGGAGGTTGCTATAGCAGAATGGCTGCCAAAGGAGTTGACAGTCCGGGGTTTAAGTATGTACCTGAGGGTTCAAGGCCTGGTTCATTCACTTACTTGGTGTGTGAGCTTAGGTAAGTGGCGAGACCCCTAGACTCACTTGCCTTGCTTACACAGTGAGAAAGGTAGGTGAAGAAGGAGAAGGAAAAGAGGGAGAAGGAAATGAAAGATAAAGAAGAAGGGAAGAATGTGGTTGACTTGATGATAATAAGGATAATGATGATGGTATTTGTGTGGGGATTAAATGAGATAATGTATGCAAAGTGCCCAGCACAAGGTTAGACCATCTTGGGGCAATGGTTAATGAGAATAATAACAGCAATGATGACAATTGTCTTAGGGTCTGTGAGCTTCTATAACAAATATCACAAACAGAGTGTTTTATATACAACAGACATTTATTTCTCATGGTTCTGGAGACTGGGAAGTCCAAAAGCAAGGTGCCAGCAGATTCTGTGTCTGGTGAGGATCCACTTTCTCATCAAAGTTTATCTTCTCACTGTAATCTCACATGGCAGAGGAGCTCTCTGGGGCCTCCTTCATAAAGACAATGGCATTTTGAGGTTGCCCAAGATTTTCCTTTACTTGGTTCTATAATCAACACCCACAGAAGCAACAGTCAAGGAATCAAAAGACTCATTGCACTGGGAAAAGCTGTTGCAAAAGACCTGTTTAAAGTGTTCAAAAGTAAAGATGTCACATTGAAGATGAAGGTGCACCTGACCTATGCCATGGTATTTTCAATCACATCATATAGTTGTGAAGGCTGGACATTGAACAAGAGAGACAGGAGAAGAGTTGATGCTTTTGAATTATGGTGCTGGAGACGAATATTGAATATACCATGGACCGCCAAAAGAACCAATAGAAATGCGACCAGAGTACTCCTTGGAAGCAAGGATGGCTAGACTGCATCTTACGTATTTTGGACATGTTGTCAGGAGGGACCAATCCCTGGAGAAAGACATGTTTAGGAGAATAACGGGTCAACCAAAAAAAGGAAGACCCTCCACTAGATGGATTGGTACAGTGACTGCAACAATGGGCTTAAACATGAAAAAAAAAATCATGTGCCTGGCACAGAATCAGGGAATGTTTCATTCTGTTGTACACAGGGTTACTGTGAGTTGGACCCAATTTAACTCGACAGCACCTAATGACAATTGTTTATGCCATGGTTGGACAAGTTGTATGCTACTTCTATCAAATACATCCTTATGGATAAAAGTAGTATTAGATCATCTGTATGCTGTTGGTTTGTTTGTTTTGCTTTAGATCTTTCTTTTGTCTTGGGATAGTGATTCTCCTGTGGCTTGGACTTACCATAAGACACTGGGTTTCAATAAAAATTAAATGTGGGCCATGTTGTGATGGGATAACATTTATTATAGATGATTATCACTCTGAAAGTTACTAAATATATTAGGGATGCAAGTCTAAACCATAAATTACTTATTAATACTTCAAGCATCTAGATCAGGTTGATTGAGAAATATCCTAAAATGCCATCTTTTCAAGGTATCCCACTTGCTTTTACTAAATACATCCTAATCCAGTGTCTATACATTGTAACAACCAATGACTGCATAAGAAGAGAACTGGGGTTTAGCTCAGTTAGTAGAGTGCTGCTCTGAACTCTCTGCGGACCCAGGTTCCATCCCCAGCACCTCAAAGATGGGAGAAGGACGTGGCAATCCACTTCCAAAACAATCCTGAAACAACCATTGAAAACCATATGAGGGTCTCTATGAGTCGGACCTGATTCGAGGGCACCTAACAACAACAGAAGAGGTTGGATGAACTTGTGCAAGATTCCAAATGTCATAGATAACACCTAATTTCATGATCTTGTATAGATTGCAACAGTCTCTTTTTCTCAGTGTCTGATCTTATGTTTGGTGTGTATTGACAGTTTGAATGTCTCAAATTTATGTTGTCAACAAATACTAATTTTAATCTGCTTTCTACTTTGGTGTCCCCCATTGCTTTTGGCCTTTTTGTTTGTTTGTTTGTTTTTTAAAAGAAGAGTTTTTCTGCTAGATGATGATGATGATGGGTGATGATGATGATGATGATAAGAAAATCTGAAACACATTAGTGAATATTAACAGGTCTTCTGGCTTGGGTTCAAATTTTCATCTGCCATTTACCAGCTGTGTGACCTTGAGTAAGTGAGCTGACCTCATCAAGCTTCAGGTGGTTTTTTTTGTTTTTGTGGTCCTGGGGGTTGAACCCAGGGCATAGTGCCTGCATGCTCTGCAAGTGCTGGACCACTGAGCTGCTCCCCCAGCCCTTTTTTTTTTTTTTTTTTTTTTTTTTTTTTTTTTTTTTTTTTTTTTTTTTTTTTTTTTTTTTTTTTACTTTTTGAGATAGGGTCTCACTAAGTTATGCAGACTGCCTCTGGTCTCAAACTTGCAATCCTCCTGCCTCTGCCTCCCAAGCCACTGGGATTACAGGCATGCGCCACCATGCCTGGCAAGCTTCAGGTTCTTTAGTTGTAAGTAGAAATAATGACTATGTCCCAGTGTTGTTGAGGGAATGGCAAAGAGCTCACATCTTTTCACCAGCTCTGTTAGTGGGGGCTTCCTGGAGAGCATTCTTTAAATGTCATTTGAGATCTGCTCCAGGTTCATCAGGAAACAGCTTGGACATCAGTTAGTGATGTCTGCCATCATTATAAAAGGGAGAAATGGTCTCCGAAAGTCCTGGATCTGCTAAATCTGGTCCAGAGAAAAGCAAGTCTGAAAAAATAAATCATGTATTATTAACCATAAAGTAATCATAGTTTTCACATAGACATCCCCAGTTATTCCCCATAAAATTACATAAAGTTATATATATATATATATATATATATATATATATATATATGCATGCATATATATGTATGTATATCTATTCCCTATCTAAAAGACCGGAAGATTGAAAGACAGTTTTCTTCTTTCTTATTCCTGAGATTGTTGTTGTTGTTATTAGGTGCTGTCGAGTCGGTATCCGACTCATAGCGACCCTCTGTACCACAGAGGAAACACTATTGTCAGTGCTTCTCTGCTGTTCATAGGGTTTTCAATGGCAGATTGATTTTTGGGAGGGGGTTGCCAGGTCCTTCTCCTAAGCCTACAGCTTCTGGTGTTCCCAGGTGGTCTCCCATCCAGGTACTAACCAGGCCCAACCCTGCTTAGCTTCCGAGATCTGAAGGGATCGGATGCCACAGGGCTATGGCTGTAGGCCTTCCTGAGATTATGCTTTTAATTATCAAAATGTGAGATACGATATAGAAAAAAGAGAAAAAAGTTTCAGCAAAGAGTTAAAAGAAAATTTTGTTCAAGGGTTTCAGGTAGCTGAGTTTTTTTTTTTTTTTTAATATTTGACTCATACTATGTAAATTTAAATTTCTTGATATTTCACCAAATACATGTATTTTCAAATTTTCTTGACATGCAAAGAGTTGTGCATATTTGGTGCTCTTAGCTTGCTGAGTTGGGCTGAGCACACCCAGGACACCAGCATTGCAATTTATGCTCTAAACACATCCATCATCCCCAAAAGTTTTCTACCTTCTTTATTTGTTGATTTTTGTGCATGCAATAAGGTTTATTTTCTTAGCAAATTTTTAAGCCTGCAATTCAGAATTGTTAGCTATGAGCACTATGCCCTACAATAGACCCCCAGGACTTATTCATCTTGCATAACTGAAATGTTATGCCTTTGACCAGCACCTCCTCATCCCCTCCCCATAAACCCTAGAAACTCCTCTGTGTTTTTATGAGCTTGACTTTTTGGATTCCTCATATAAGTGGGATCATGTAGTATTTGTCCTTCTGTGTCTGGCTTATTTCACTTAGTACAATGTCCTCTAGGTTACTTCATGTTGTCACCAATGGCAGAATGTCTTTGTTTATTAAGAATGGGTAATATTGCTTTGTCTGTACGTGTATCTATTGTACATTTAATATTACATTATAGAATACATTATAATATGATGTATTCTATTATAATATATAAATATTACATATAACATTTTATGTTATAGTACATGGTGCTATGTAATTATCAAATAATTATTATTCATAAAAATAAAAGTATGAATAATTAAATAGCAATAAAATGTACAATGCATTATAACAGTATAATATTATATATAAGTGCTATATACATTTATATTACATTCTTTCTATCCAGTAAATACATTCAGGTTTCTTCCATATCTTGGCTAATTTGGATTATAGTGCCATGAACATAGAAGGGTAGTTATCTTTTCAAAGACATACAAGATTTCATTTCCTTTATATACATTTCCAGAAGTAGGATTCCTAGAGACTACGCAGTTCTATGTTGAACTTTTTGGGGCACCTCCACACTGTTTTCCATAGTGGCTGTGCCAATTTACATTCCCACCCGCCATGTGCACGTGTTCCCCTTTCTCTTCATCCTTGGCAACACTTCTTACCTCTTCATATTTTGACAGCAGCCATCCCCACATCTCTGATGAGATTCCTCTTTGTGGGTTTCATTTGCATGTCCCTGATGATTAGTAATGTCAAGAGTCTTTTCAAGCCCCTGTTAGCTATTTATATATTTTGTACATCCAACTAAAAAACTTCTGCACAGCAAGAGAATCAGCCAACCAAATGAGCAGGCAATCTATGGAATGGGAGAAAGTGTAACCTGTACATCTGATAAAGGGTCAATATCCAAAATATAGAGAAACACTTAGAACTCAACAGCAGCAACAGCAGCAGCTAAACTGATTCTAAAATGAGCAAAGAAAGTTTCTTCAAAGAAGGAATTTTCAAAGCAATCCCCCAGCCTGAACAACCTAGATGTCCCAGAAAGCAAGTTTTGACACCTTTTGTTTTCACCTATTTGCAAAGCTGGCACTGTGGATGCACATATATATTTGTGTATATGTCTATGTATGTAAATATAACTGTGAACATGTACCTACATTTAATATATGTTTCAAAAAAAATCTTCTTGGACATCAAATGACTCTTGCAAAACAACATGTTGATGAGTTAAGTGTAAATGAATCAGGAACATGTGGCTTGAATTCCCTTCAAAATACCCGAGGGTTTAAAATGAGAAGGAAAAGGTACTCAGAGGGGGAAAAAAATACATTTTGGGTCTTGCCGAAGCTAAATCATTTGAAAAATAGTTTAAGATGTTTGCTAAATCCAAAGAGCAGCTTTGCTCCCACCAGATGGGAACGTCAAAGTGGCTCTTCAGATGAGCTTAAACCTAACTTTAATGTCTTACACATGTGGCAAAAACATCTTGGAGACTCTCTTAAGCCACTGTTCCAGGGGGTGCCCAGAGTTTGAGGCGTTTGTGTGAGTGTGTGTGTGTGTGTGTGTGTGTGTGTGTGTGTGCACATCTCATTTGCATGGTAATGACTACAGCCAGCTTTCTCTTTCTCTCCTGCTAGTATAAGGCAGGGGCTGGTCTGATCTGTTTCACCTAATGCTTAGGCCCTGAAAGGTGCTCTGGGGCCATCTCTTCCCTTCATAGCAAAGGGTCTAGGGGCCGGTTCTCCATTCTCTACCTACTCTGTATTATCGGGATGTTTGCTTATGCTTGCGAGGACATATGTGGGTATTTGCAGTATTAGTCCCAGGTCTTCATGGAATTTCCTCCCAAATCCACTTCCAAGTAATCACTGCAGGATGCTCTCTATTAGCAGACTGGGCAAATCCCCAGAAATTGGGGTCATTAGGCATAACTTCTAGTGGTTCAAAATATCCCATGGTCCTTTGGGATATCTCTCCAGCTGTACTGATTCATCCAAATAGCTCCTAATGGGACTGAGAAAGGTTAAGACTCGTTCGTTCAACAGCAGCAGTACCCCACCAAGGGCATATCGGAAATATATAGGGTGTTCTTTAATCACCCCAATGATTGGAGGAGGCACTATTGGCACTTAGTGGGCAAGGGCTTGGGATAGGGTATGTCCTATAATCATAAGACAATTCCACCCTATTTTCATAGGGGTCCTGTATCCTATAAGACTTTCATGCAGGTGAAAAAGCCGTTAGTAATTATCCCAGCCCAGAACCTAACCCTTTTTATCTTTCAGTGCAGGTCTCTTTGGTCTCAGTTGCAATGTCTCCTAGATTTTCCGTACATGCCACTACCATGTAATCCAAAAGAAAATTCAACTTGACTGTGTTCAGGCCTGGATGGAAAGATATGCCCCTCATGGCAACGTCATTAACAGGACCTGAGTTGCCAGCTCAGTGTCAAACAGCCCACATATATCAGTGGGCATTGGTAGCTGATGTATTTGCAGGAATTCCACATAAAGGTGCAACATAAGATTGGTTCTTATGGCTCCTCTTTGCCCTATTTCTCTTTTATTCTGTTGTTATGGATGTGTGTGTTTCTGTACTAAGTATGTGCCCAGGCTCTATGATTTATAGTTTTCATTTTACCATAGTAAAGGGAGATTACAAAACATTTGTTACAAAAGGGTAACATCGATTCCAGTATGATAGAATTCCCATGGATGAGAGCCAACCATGCCAAATAATGATGTAGCACAGAGCAAAGAGTTAGTAAGCCTGGGTTCTAGTGTGTGTCCACCACTTACTGTGTGGACATAAACAAGTCTTGTGGCTCTTCTGAACCTCAGTTTCCCTATTTCAACCATAAGCATGCTGGACTTGATCATTGGGTTGCACGTGTCAATTCCTCAAATGTAGTGATTAGAAAGGCATATACCTGCCAATGAAGCCCAGAAAACATCCCTCATTTCTAAGTGGAGTGTGTCCTCTACAATTTTTTCATAAAGCACACAATAATTTGAAGCAATGTTTTGACATCTTCTTCTAGGGCTATCAATGTAGGTGAATTTCTTTGGGCTTCAAGTACAGGTGCAAGCTGAGACTCAGTCTCAGTAAGGAAGAGGCAAGAGGAAAAATACAGGCAGCGGGAACAGTGCCTTAATGGCTCCCTGTCAAAATGAAGGACCCAGTTCCTAACTCCAGCCGGTGGTGGTGGCCAGATATGTATGGTTTTGTGTGCCCAGATCTTTGAATAATTTGGGAGAAGCTGGAAATTTGATGTTCCACACAACATCCCATGTCTGAAAATTCATTCATTGAAAAGAGAATTCAGTTATACATTAGCCTATAGAAGCCCAATACATAGGTACTGCAATCTACTAATTAGAGACCTCTAGAAGAAAAGATTGAGAGATGGACCCACCAACCACTCCCAAAAATCAATCTGCCATTGGAAACCCTAGGAACAGCGGAGAAGGACTGATAATAGTGTTTCCCCTGTTGTATGTAGGGTTGCTATGAATCAGATACCGACTCCAAGGCACCTAACAAGAAGGAGGAGAAGAAGAAGAAAGGAACTCAAAGATTGCTTTCAGGTTTGGAAATCTAGTATTTTAAACCCAAGATCAGCAAATGTTTTTCTGTAAGGTGTCAGTACTTTAGATTTTGCAGGCCATGAAGTCTCTGTTGGCAACTACTCAGCTCTGTTGTTACAGTGCAAAAGCAGCCACACAGATTTATGAAAACAAGTACAGCATGTTCTAGCAGGGCGTTATTAAAATAAATAAAAAGGTGATAAGGTGAATTTGATCTATATATTGCTGACTCTGTTTTAAATAGATCACTTTACCTCAGCCAGCAAAGCACCATTAAAAGCAAATAACAATTAATAAATTCTTTGAAGTTATTTAGAAAACAGACCAAGAGCTCAATAACATATTCAGATGACTTCCCTTCCTTGTACATCCCAAAGGGCAATTGCCTCACTACTATTCCAGCCCTCTCCTTATGTCTATGTGTGGGTTTAAAAAAAAAAGGATCAGCGGTAATATAAAATGTCTATACATGTGAAAAAATGATTTGTACTGCATGCTCTGGCTAATGGGGATGTGGGCAAGCCTGTTCTGCATTTGGATTTCTGATATCATCTCGTTACAGTGCCTGGACTAGCCCCCTCGGTCAAGGCTATCCTGGAAGGCAGGCTGGGAAATGGTACGACATTGTGAACTTGCCAGACGCTTTGTTCCTGGCTCAGCTGAAGCAGTCCTGGGAAGCCAGACTCCAGGTGGCACCATCAGCCTGGCGTCCCCGTGCAAGCAAGTCTGCCTCTGTTTCCCAACAGACGGGCGCCTGAGGCAAGTCGCTTAACTTCTCTGGTATAAAATGAAGAAAATGAGTTCTCTGATTTCAAAATGGCTACCATTGCCTAATTCCCCAAATCCCCCAGTGACCTGAAAGAATTCTAGAGAATGTTGTACAATGAGAAGAGCGGATTGGGAAAGTGCATATTGCATATCTGCTGCCTCGATTCTCTTGGATCCCCTTTCCTTTCTTTAGGTAAAACCATTGAGCGTTCCCACACAACCACTCCACTCCTCTCCTGGTGTCAAGCTACCTGGCAACGTGGGCTGACTGAGGCCTCTAGGGCTCAGGGTGGGCACATGACCTTACATTGACCAATCAGAACTTCCTGCCCTCTGGCTAGTGATTGGCTCAGGCATGGACATGTGATTCAAATCAGCCCAATGACAGTCATTTCTCAGAGATTTGTTAGACTTTCAATGAATAAAGTAACTTGCTTTGGCCACAGTTGATAAGCTGGAAAGAGATAAACCACAGAGTAAACAAAGTGTGTCTCAGAAGGATGCCAAGTATGAGGAAGCAGAGATGAGGGAGGACGATTGACAGGGTTTTTGTTTTGTTTTGTTTTTTCTATTTGGAGGTTGAACCCGGGGTATTGCACATACTTTGCAAGCTCTCTGCCACTCGGCTTCACCCCAGCCCCTTTTTTATTTTTGATCTTGAGACAGTGTCTCACTAAATTGCACAAGCTACCTCTGGCCTCGAACCTGTGATCCTCTTGCCTCCGCCTCCAGAGTCACTGGGATTATAGGCATGAGCCACCACCATGCCCAGCAATTGCTATCTTTTGACAACATGGTTTCAGTCTTTGAGTGCAGTCATGGCTGATGCTAGTTATATCCCAATATATGCTTCTTGGTTTTAAGGAAATCAATTCCTTTAAAAAAGAAATATTTTATATGATCTTGAGTAGGATCTTTTAAAATTTGAAATCCATAGAATCCTGAATTGAATGGCCAAATTATAGGCATATGAGCATAAGCAGCCAGGTGTTCTGTAGAGCACCTGTCCATTGCTCTATTTGTATTCTGCCAGAGGCTAATCAGTCTCTCAGTCTCTCATTCCACATTCCCAGGTCAAGGGAATTGGATGGTCCCAGTTTAGGACAGCTATCTACCAGGTGGTCACATATAAAGGTCAGCCTCTTCCGGGACTATGGAGTGACAACTTCTCCAAGGAAAGAGTGGGTAAGAAAGAACTTCACACATTCTGTTGTACATAGAGATACTCAAGGAACATCGGGCTGTTTATTCTCTTTCTCCTTTACGTTTTTGTCTTCCATCCCTTCTTTCTCCTTCCTACCTTCCTACTCCTCTTTTCTCTTTCTCCAGCTGTCTTCTCCTTTTTCTCTCCTCTTCCCCTTTCTCTCCTACTCTTCTCCTCCTCCTTCTTCCTCTTCCTCCTCCTCCCCTTCTTCTTCCTTTTCTTCTCCTCCTCCCCCTCCCCCCCTCCTTCTCCTCCTCCTCTTCTTCGTCGTCGTCGTCGTCGTCCTCCTCCTCCTCCTCCTCCTCCTCCTCCTCCTTCTTCTTCTTCTTCTTCTTCTTCTTCTTCTTCATCCTGGGGGCTGAACCCAGGGCCTAGCACCTGCATGCTCTGCAAGTACTGGACCACTGAGCTGCACCCTGA